>OY757924.1:35539685-36139685 GCA_963585895.1 Sepioteuthis lessoniana
TTTGTTTTTTCTTTTCTATTTTGTATTTTGTTGTTTTTCTGGTGGGGAGAGGTCATGGTGATATTTCAATAAAATCAACAAAGAAGGAAACGTGCAGATTTATCTCTGCCTAATTTATTCATTTATTTTTTGACGTAGTGTTTTATGAGGTGAAAATTACCTCTAACGTCGTCGTCGTCTTGACAGAAACGTGGAATTAAGAGTTCTTTCGAACAATGGAGAAGAGTCGTGTGCTTAGCCAGCTACGTCTCAAAAATTCTGAGATCGCTACGACCCTCGTTGGGTTCTTGTTATACGAGTAGTCTGTGATGATATTGATACTTCTATTTAAGGGAGAAATTAAGGATTTCCATTAGCACGTTATAGTTATTTCCATTATATCGAGAAATTGGATGATTATAAAATGGCTTCTGTTATAATTTGAAATTTAGACTGCCTTTAGAACCACAAATACAGATGGGGAGAGCGCTGCCTAAAAGCAACCTGGCTGAGGAGTTCCCGTTTCTACATCAAAGTTGCCTAACAGTAATACAACCAATTAGGTTGTTCAATAACAGGTTAAAACTCTTCATATTTTCAGGTAGTTCAGGAGGAGGTACAGAGACTGGTTAGAGAGGGCTCAAGTTGCTAAGATTTATAACATTTCAAGCGTAGTATTCGTACAAAATCTTACTGTGATGTACCGTTTTTTGCTTTTTTTTATTTACTATTACCCCCCATATATATATATATATATATATATATATATATATATATATATATATATATATATATATATATATATAAGAAAAGGGAGACAATAAAAAAAAATAAATTGACATGTTTCCCTTCCTCCTTAGAGTTAAACCAGTTAATTTAATTTTCTGCATTGTCTTCTTTTCACATACCAAGAGATTTTACTCTGAAACTTGCATATATATATGCTTGTGTGCGTATGTTTGATGTATGTATATATGTGTGTTACGTATGTATGTATGTATATATATATATATATGAGTGTGTGTATAAAATATGCGTGCATGTGTGTGTTGTGTATAGATATGTGTGCATACATTTATGCGTATATATATATATATATATATATATATATATATATATGTATATATATATATATATATATATATATATATATATATATATATATATATATATATCAAAGTGTGTCAATAAATACGCAAGCTTACACAGTTATTTGCTGGTCTATGATTTTAGGATTAAATGCTTGGAAAATAATTATGTTAAAAATAAATGCTTGTTGTTTAAACTAAATGCTATTCACCATTATGCTGCGTAGTACCTTACATCCTAACTGATGTCTAAAACTTTAATGAATTTTGGCCATGAGAACTTGATAAATACCTACATACACTGTCACTTTGGAATACCTCGTTGAACCTCTGTACAACAATCATAGGAAAGATACTGCTCACAAACCGTATTTTCAAAATTCGTTCTACATTTGGTTTCAGCGGTAAAAATGAAAACGACGATCAAATAACAATAATAAAAATAAGTTCATAATTTTACTTTGAAAGTTTGAATTGATTAAAATATGAAGAATTTGGAGAAATTGCTTCATTTTAATCAAAAAGTAACGCCTCGACTTAATTCTAATGGCGTAAAGAATTCGATGCTTATTAAGATTTACCTTTTTGCAAAGGAAAAGGAAAGAACACAGGCTAATGTCGACCTGGAATATAATTGATATTTTCCTTCGCATGGGTTATAGTAGAATAATATGAACTATATAAACGTTAAAAGAGCTTTTAAAAGAATCAATAAATGCTGACGGCATTCACACACACACACACACACACACACACACACACACACACTCACACACACACATATACATATATATATATATACATATATATATATATGTGTGTGTGTGTGTGTGTGTGTGTGTGTGTGTGTGTGTGTGTGTGTGTGTGTGTGTGTGTGTGTGTTTAAAGTATTAAGTACTATGACATATGTATTTTTTGTGGCGTAACTTTCAAAGTTCTCATCGTTTAATCTTCAAGCGATGAAATACCTTACAGAAAAAATGTGTAGTAAAAACGATGACCTCTTGTAGAATCTTGCAAATTCAAACAGTTAAAAAAAGAGTTTTAAAAAAAGTATGACTTTGGGATTAAATACTATTTTGGTAGAGAAATAAAAAGCCTGAACGTGATTATTCCAGCTGTGACAAGATAAGATTCTTGGGTCTAACATCATGCTTGAAGCAAAAGTGTTGGTTTGATAATGAGAGAGATTTTAGTGAAATAGAGATGATTTAGAGATCATCAGAAAATCGAGTCGGTTATTTTACTTTGAGATAGTTTCATTCCAAACTTAACCAGAAATCTATCGATCTCTTCTAAAAAGTAAGGTTAATTAGAAAATTAGCTTTTAGGGATGTTTGTATTATTTTGTACAATAAAAGTGATTTTTTTGTACCATTGAAAGTCAGTAAATAGTCTCATTTAAGAAAGGCATATCATTAAGTATTTCATTGATTGATTGATTTTAACGGCATATAGGGTTATTTTATGCCAAGATGTAAGGAAAATGAGTTCATTGAACATTTATATTTACATTTTTGTTTAATTGTTTTTAAGAGTTTCTGTGCACAATTAATATCAGTAAATTTCATGTTTTATTACAGGTTAAATAAATCATGAAATTAACTGATACAAATGAATAAATAAATAAATACATAGAACCATTTAACTGAGTGCAAATTAATTATTAATATTGAATAGAATTATCCGAGTTAGATAGCAATAATTGAAACCATTTAACTGTGTAGAAACAATGGCAATACGAGTGTGCAAGTAAATTAGTTCTAACTCATTTAATAATGAAATTACCCACAAACTATTTACTTACAAACCATGTGTATATCCATTCGAATGTATGCAAAGAAATGACATATGCTAAATTGTTACTGTTACAAAACAATACTTGCAGCCATTCAATTGTGTTCAAACAAATCATTACTTGTAAATAGAATTTATTCATGTTTAATAGTAATACTTAAAACCATTTAAATGAGTGCCAAAAATGAGCTCAAAATGTTATCAACAAAATGTGTTTACAAATCATACATATTTCATATGTATGCATAAACAGTATTTGGCATTAAAAAAAAAACTATAATGGTTGATATACCTTAAAATTCAACCCAACCAAACATCTCTTTCATAGTTAACCATATGCCATATTAAGCTAATCTGCGCACATTCATATGATTTGTAAGTGAATTGTTTGTTCATAATTCAATCATAAAATGAGTTAGAACTAATTTGTTTGCACACTAGTATTCTCACCAACAGATTGTTTAGCGTCATATCAGAACACTCATATTAACTGGAGGGGGTCTTACCTCACTGCAGAGACGCAGTCGGTCTATTCCACAACCCTTGGTGACAGGCCAGAGTAATGTTTTGATAGATCAATTGATTGACATGACAAAGCGTCTAAGGTTATTTTATACCTAGAAGTGAAGGAATTGTGTTCATTGGATGTTATTTTTCAAGAGGTTTTGCCAACTGTTTTGATATTAAATGTATTTATCTGATACAAATGATTTGCACACAGTTGTATGATCTCACTTATTCCGGTCTAATACTAATTTATACGCGATTATATGGTTTATGATAATTATTTCTATTTAATAATTTATTTGCAGACAGTTATATGGTTTCAAGTAACTAATAATAATCCTTAGTAAACTATTACGGCTTCAAGTAAGTATTCCATTATTATTGAAGAAGATAACTTGTCAATATGCAGAAATGAAAAGTTTCTGAGTCGAGTGCTTTACTGTAGAGCAACAGTTAGCAAATCCATCTGGTAGCTTATCATAACCCGAAACTAGAAGGTCGGTATCACTGACTTATTTACTTAGTGAGTTCGATCTTTACTAAATAATTAAGATTGGATTAATTTTATTCAACTTATTTTTTACTCGAACGTGACTCGAAGATGCTTGGTGTCCTAACAGCTCAGAAAATGGAACGTGATTGGATAACTTATTAAATTTAATGGAATGTCAACTCATCTGTGTTATTTTATACTTAGAGGTTAGGTAATCGCGTTCATTGTACATTTATATTTACGTTTCTTGTGTAGTTTCTCAAGAGTTTCTTAAATAGTTTTGTGTTATATCAAGTATTCTTATCTAATACTAATTATTCGCAAATAGATCAATTTGACTCAAACAGGTACTATCAATTGAGATCAAAAGCAACCTTGAAGTAATAACAGTGAAAAGGTATTCGACATTTCCCAGTGTTCCAATACTAGAACCTTCACATCAGATGCAGTTTAGTATCATACAAAGAGGAGATTTTACCTCTCTTCAGGGGATACAATCAGCGTATTCTATACTCATCTAACAAGGAAAAAAAACTGGAACAGTTTTTATTCCAGCTGAGACAGTGTTCTCTTCGTTCTGATTAAACCTTTGGGAAAGTCACGTATCGACTCCTCCCTAGTAATATTTAATATTCTTTATATTTTCATCTATTTTATTATATCATAACGGTTGACTGAGCCTTGTTTTTTTTCCTTATTATCTTATTTTCTTTCTACAGAGTTCGATGCTTCTTTTAATACCGACATTTAGATATTAAAAAATCTTATGGCAGCTTAATCCTTCTTAGCGTTCTTACAAGGTGACTTCGACAGCTTTATTTTTAGCTTTTCGCCTTTTTTTTATCTCAAGCCTCTTCAAATGAATATTTCACATTGATCTGAAGGTCATTTTTCCATGGTGCTTCTCCTTGGGAATCAAGATTTTCTCACAGATTTTCTATATTCCTGTTGAAACCTATGCAACTCCCAGTAGCAGTAATCTCTTCAATTATTTTGTCCATGGGACTTCAGCCAAGAAAATTATTTGCTCAATAGAGGCAAACGATATTTCCAAACTGCTTGCATATTGCTGGAAGTAACCTCTTGTCACGAATGTTCAACGTTTTCAAAGCTTTGTGTTGTCTTTGTTCTCAAATTTGAACTTAAAATTTCCTCTAATGTCAAAGAAGGTCACACGTAACTAAATAAGTACGCGCCTAAAATAGAAAACGATTGCAATTTTCTAAATGGTGCTAACTGAATTTAGCGTCAATTGAAATAACAACTAGCGCGATCAGTATGTACTGATATGGCTTCTTTTGAGATAAAACATGGGAGGAGTGCTTAGGAAATGGAACCGGTGTCCTGAGTTCATATCCAGGTCGAAGTTGTTTGCGTTTCACGCGGCGCTAATGCCTTTGGGAAAAGCATGAGTATTTGTTCTCCCTTCACTCGGATATGGGAGAAAATAGTTGGTTGGTTAGTCATTTGGTTGGATTTTATGGCATATCAACCATTGTAGGTTATTTCAATCCAAATCCTACTGGGTTTTTTTTTCATATATATTAAATTTATGATTTCTAAACCATTTATACATATTATATAAGATTTGAAAATGCATTGTTAATAGATAACATTTTTAAACGAGTCAGAGCTCATTTGTTTGCATACAGTTAAATAGTTATACATATGACTTGTGAGTCGATAGTTTGTTGGTAATCTTATTTTTAAATGAGTCTGAGCTAATTTTTGTTCACATGTAATACTATTGTTTGCACACAGTTGAACAGTTCAAAATATTCGAACACCAGTAGTTCTATTTAGTATTAATCTTTTCTTTGCCCTCACGTAAATGGTTTCGTATATCGCTATCTAAATTCTATTTAGTACTCGTTTGCACACTGTTGAATTGTTTCAAGTATCCCTAATAATTCAATTAAACATCAGTCATTTGTTTACACAAAGTTACACGGTCAAACAGTTCTATTTCTGACAATTCGATTTGACGTACATCATTTGTTTGCACACGGTTTAAATGTCAGACAGTTATGTTAGACCCATAGATAGGATCCTATCAAGTGCAACCACCCTGAGCTGGAGTGGACCTGGGAGCAATGGGTACACTGCATTCCCTCGAACTCTAGGACTAGAGCCTCACCTTCAGATTATTTAGTGTCATATCCATGACATTCGTTAGAGGGGAGGGGTCTTACTCCTCTGCAGAGATGCAGTCAGTGTATTCTACACCCTCAGCTGACTGGGCTTGAAAATAGTTGGGCAAACTGGTTTCTTTAACATTTAGAAGGCAACCAGTCGAGATGAAGAAAAATTCTGAATTCAAATCAGCTTTACTCCGCTTTGAATCCCGACCTGCCCGTGACGGAGTGTTGGGACAAATGCATACTTCTGAAATTACATTTTAAACAAATTCATTTTGAGGGTTATGGCACCCAGGTTTCAGATATGGGTTTTAATATCGACAAAAATGTTTCTTTATTTTCTTCTGCAAGAGATAAAGAGTTGGCTGAAAAGTTCTTATGATGACGTAATATCTGATGTTGATTTTTTTTTACCAGTGAGTTCCAAGTACAGCAACACCAACTGAAGAAGAGTGTGAACAGCAAGGTGAACTATGTTGAAAAATAAATTTCATTTGATCCTATACTATGCTATCATCTTGGTCAGCTAATGAACTTTTTAACCAACCCTCGAATAAGGATTACATTTGATAACACTTGCCTCGCTAAGATTCTCATATTTGTATCTATGTGACTTTTTTTTATCTACGAGGGGGGGCTGTTTTCTGAGTACTATCTGTTGTTAGATTTTACCAAACCATTCAGCTTTTCGCTTCTTTTTACTATAAAAAATGTTTAAATAATCCATTCTTCAGCCATGAAAATAAACTCCTCTTATTTAAAATAAGGATATAGCTTTAAGCGGATGAATATTTATTCAATTCGATATTTACAGAGGAAGCTTAATGATGAGGCTACCAAAGCTGTTATTAAAAAAAATCAGTCTTCATTTCTATAGTTTTTACCTGTGTTCTTTTGTCTCTATTACATGCGAAATTTTTGCCCACATAGTATTAGTAATTTTAAATCCATTGGTATCAAGTATTTTCATGTGTCAATATGTTTTCTCCAGTGTTATGAAAAGATTTTTATTTATTTATTCATTTTATTTTATTTTTATTTATTTCTTATTCTCTGATTTATTTTTCGACTGTTAAAATGCAGAAAATTAGAATAAAAAATAGAATAAAATTGTAAATTCAGACGAAACTTTAATTTGAATCATTTCGAAAGTTCGTTATTTCGTCATGAGTGATGAAAAAAAGGAAGATTTAAGATCTTTCAAAACACTGAAAATCTGTTTGTGTTCCGAAAATAAAGAAAAACCATTAATACATTTTTGATGGCTCAGTCGTCAGGATTTATAATAGGCTATAACCCCTGCAGTGGGATAAGACCCTCACCAAAAAAACGGTGTATCCTGGATATGACATTAAATTTTATCTGATGATGAAACTCTATTTCTAGAAATCAGGTGAGTTTAGCTCACTCCTTAATTGCCATTATTCCCTAGTTCATAATGACTCGGAGTGATAGAATCTGTTAAGGTGCCAACTATGGGACAATTAGATCTGGTTTAAAATTATTCGTATTAGATAGGACTGTGCGAAGAAAAATTCTTAACTATACAAAAATGTAAATATGAATTTACAATGAAGACGATTCATTAAACTCTTCGATGGGTTGACAAGCCATAAAAATCAATCAATCTATTTGGAATAATATTCTTGTATCATCTGAAACGGAGAATTATCATTTTTATACATTATTCTGTATGGAGTATTATCATCATCTTTACTGTTATAGACAGCGTTTTCTGCTGTTTGACTCTCAAGCATTTTCCAGTTTTCAGAGACAAGAAATTATCTTTATTATTCACTAATCTATTTGCAATAGAGTTCTTATCTTGATTGATATAACAATGTTTTGCTGTTTGACTCTTCACAGCTTTTTCAGATACCATTATCATAGATTAATTTATTTGCAAGAGAGTTCTCATTTTGACTGCCCGTTTCATACTAGTCCAAAAATAGTAAAACTATTTAAAATATATACATTGTGTGTATAAACACTTCATTTATAAAAACTGACGGCGATGAACTCGTGTCTTGCTTAGCCTTATAAATATCAATAACTCTCTTTGATTCTATACCTCACTGGTGTTTTCTCGTTTTTCCATCCAACTTCGGTACGAACATTCATTGTTTCTTTGTAGGCCTCATCTGAATGATTCCGCAGACAGATTTTTCACCTTAAAAATAAACGTTAAAAAGTTTTAAGCTGATGATATAGATTTACATTTCCCCGACTGGCTAGATGAAAATCCCTATGAGTCCGTACAAGCACGGAAAACAAACTCGGTCACACCTACCACAATTCTCTCTACTCGAATTTTCGAAGGAAATAAAAAAGCGTGAACCCACTCCACTTTTCTTTGTTTCATTTCCAGTTTACTTGACAAAATACTTACTCATTTATATTTATCATATTTGATGGAGACTTGATTGTGTAAATGAGGGCACTTGGACAACTTTTTTTTTGATAGAATATAATAATAAGTGAATAAAAAAAGAAGAGAATTAAGAAAATATAGTTCATTAAAACATCTTTTGAATATATCCCAAGAAGGTCTTAGCATGCAGAAATGTTATATTTTTATAAAATAAACTGACGAAATCAATTTTAATCTTTATTCGTATACATAATACTGAAATGAGTTTTAAAGCTTTATCGGCTCATTTAAAGAAAAAACTGTTGTATACCTAAAAATATGGATTAACCTCGAGAAACAATATTTGTTGCTTCAAATGAGCTGTTTTTAATCAACTCAACGGCTCTTTTATGTTTATTAATTAAGATTAAGTCCTTCGTAGAGGATATTTCAATGATACTCGATTTACGGAATCTTTTGAGTATAGGGTCTCTCCACCTCCTCTCTCTCTCTCTCTTTCTCTCTCTCTCTCTCTCTCTCTCCTTATCTTCTATCACTCCTGGTAGGTCCTCAAGATGGTACCCAGTGCTCACACAGAACTGATGTATATAAGTCTTTACTGGTCGGCCAATTGTCTTGTTAGTCTTACCTTTTGGTTTGTGGGATTCGAGATAAGTGATCATACAGATACTGTTTTGTGGAGAGCTGATTTATTCAAAATTGCACGTTGCATTTTTATGAAGTTTCCTTTGAGCATTTGCTCTAAACATATCGTCAGTGTCCAGACGATGCAACTATGCAATATTGTCGATACTAACACAAATAGAAGAGTGATCAGATTTCCATTTGATAGGCAATAGTAGTCCATACCTTTTCTACGCGTGTAATGACATCGTTTTCAGTAGATGAGGTATTGTTCCCGAGGTTTGTGAACTAGCCAATTAATTTTATTTTTGCCAATTACCACTTAAAGTGAAGAGGACACCCTCTTGTTTAAAGCGTATGAACTTTGTTTTATTTGCGTTCAAGTAAAGACAAATGCCTCTGGCAACTTGTTCCAGGCTAAACTTAGACAGGTGTATTTACGAGAAGCGGTAGATTATTTACGCAGTCACTGTCTCTGTCTCTCTCTTGTTTTAAGGCAACATAATCGACAGTTAATGGCCCTTCACCTTTAAGTTTTGTTTCAAGAGAAACGTCACCTCTTTTATTAAAACGTTTAAACTAGTTTCGGGCTGATCAGATAGTGTTTCATTTCCTTTCACTTCTCAAATTATTCGTGCTGCTTTGTGACATACATTCGTACATATTCACTCACAAATATACGTGACATACATGCATACATAGGTACATTCTCTCTTCTAGAAGGTAAATGTGACGTATATTTCCTCTATTGAAACATCAATACGTAATCAACTGAAAAGGAATTCCTTTTTCCAAAGAGGAAGCCAATAAGATAAATTCGAAAAAAAATGTGCGTAAATCAGAAACATTAACAATCTTTAGATTCATTTAAGACAGAAACATACAAACACACACACCCACACACGTACACGCATATATATATATATATATATATATATATATGTATACATATATATATATATATATATATATATATACGAAACCAATCGAAAATCTTTGGTAACAATAATTAGTAAATTCGGACCTTACTGAGTTTTTTCACTTAGAATTTTTTTCTCACTGAAATTCACACACACACGCACACACACACGCACACACACACACGTACGTGTGTATGTGTGTGAGTTTGTTTATCTGTGGATATATACATTTGTTTGTGTGTTTATATATACATTATATACATATGTGAATACACACCCATACATATATATGTATATATATATATATGGGTGAATATATATATATATGTGTGTGTGTGTATGTATGCGATGAGAGCTTTTACATGTATATGGATGCATGTATATATTTGTTCGTGATGTGTATATATATATATTTGTACTGGTGTTTTTATTTATATGTGTATGTCTGATTATATATATATATATATATATATATGTATATTGGATGTAAAAAACAAGAAAATTAGAAATTTTATTCCATAATAAATCTATTCCGCTTATTCTAGCTCATCATATATATATATATATATATATATATATATGGGAGGGTGTTAGATTATAACAAAATCAGACGTTATGAATATTTGCTCAGCTGAGAGGATCGACAATTTAAAACTGAATCATGCGATTTTTCCTGTATAATTATTTTATTTTATACTTGAAATATATCATCATCATGCTGATATTAGTGAGTTCCCTGATTTTCTCTCTCTCTCTCTCTCTCTCTCTCTCTCTCTCTCTCTCTCTCTTGCGCACGCGCTCTCTACCCATCGTCCATCACTCCTGGAAGGTCCCCAAGATTACATCAAGTGTCCGCACAGACCTGATATATGTAAGTCTTTGCTCTTCGATTAACACAGGAGCGTTTATACGTAGGATTCCCAAAGTGAACGTCCCTTATGAGTTCGTCCTAACTTCTCCAGTAGTGCACAGCATGTCTTGTTTGCTTCATTGGTTTGTGAGATGGGAGGTAAGTGGCTGTACAGCGGTTGTTTTTTGGGGGTGCTTTTTTCAAATTGATTAAACCACAAATAGCATTTTTTTTTTTTTTTTTTGTTTTTTTTCTTAAGATGAACAATTTGATGTCTATGACCACTTTTTAGTTGATGATCCAAATGCAAATCTACACCGTTATATCAATCTCCTATCTAACATTTCCGGCTTTGCTCGTATTGGCACCGGAAATCTGTCGTCCAGACTGTAACTCATCACTTTTCTAAAAGTAAAATAATCATGGCATCTCTGGCGTCTGAAATTAAAAGAAGGGTGCATTTGAAATTTTTCGTAAGGTTTCCACTGTGTCCCATGGTGGGGCGTATAGAGATTTGTTAAAAAAACTAATGCATGTTTCTAATGATCTTGTTTTATTCTACCAGTGGAAAAATGGGTTAAACACTAATGCAGTCTTAAGCAATGAATAAACGTCAAGGGAAAGTCAATTTGGAGACACCAGAAGTATAGAAACGGTTGTGGTTGAATATCCCTGTGGCTAAAGAACTAATTATAGTCTTACGAAAGTGTCTGTTAACAGTGTGGAGTACTTCGTGGATGAATAGACTTCAACTGTGAAAGAAAAACAAGTTTACTCTTTTGCCTGTTTTCAAGTATATATTAAAGAAAAAACTGCTTTGCCCTTTTTAGGTTAACGACAAATCTACCTGTTTTGGGGGATTTTTTTTTTTGTTTTGTTTTGTTTTTTGGGTGGGGGTATTTTCCTTTTTTTATTTAAAGCGACGATTGCTTGTAAATATATTTTCTCTTCTTTTCGTTTGCTTAATCAACGGCTTTTTGTATCGTAGATTTCTGAGTATTCAGAAAAATTATCGATCGAAATAGAAATGAATAAGGAATGTCATCAGCAACCAGCCCCGTGGCTTCTCTTTTATGTGAAGCAAATCGAATTCCTAACAAATAAACAAAAATCTCGTATTGACGTAAAATACGAAGTATATCTAATGCAGATGCCCCTCTCCTTCCCTCTCTCTCTCTCTCTCTCTCTCTCTCTCTCAAGTTCCTTGTTCTAGCTGTCCTCTTTCTGACACACACCACCCTCTCCCTCTCTCTCTCTCTCTCTCTCTCTATATATATATATATATATATTATTCTAAGAATGCAAATGCTCTCTCTGTTTCTCTCTCAGATGCAAGTGCTCTCCCTCCCACACACACACATTCTCCATCTCATCCTTCTCCGAATACAAAGTAAAAATACGATGAATATCTAATGCAAATATTCTCTGTCTCTCTTTCCCTTTTCTATTTCACTTAAATTCTTTTCAGAATGCAAATTCTCTCTCTCTCTCTCTCTCTCTCTCTCTCTCTCTCTCTCTCTCTCTCTTACATACACACGCACACACACACACACACACGCACTTACACACACATCTCTTTATTTTTCCATCCTCTCTTTCCTTTTCTCATCTCTCACCCGTCATCGAATGCAAAGTGTGTTTCTGGAGTTGTGTGCTTTAGGTGATTTAGTGGGGGCTAATATTTTCACCTTGTAATCTATTATTGTGAATAAACGTGTCCCATTAAAACTAAGCATGTTGATATGCGTACGAAAATGTGTTATATTTAAATCCCAATCGTCTGAATTTATTTTTTTTAATTTAAGCGCAGATCTCCTTTAGTTTTAAGAAAATTGTTTTGGTTCTTCATCATCATAGTCTTCATATTCATCTAAATCTATATTACTATAAGGTTTTCATCGTTCTATGATCTTCAGCTCAATTTCTGTTTGGACCATTACATAATACGATTATTCAAACTAGATATATATCAAGTCGTGCTGCTAGCACAGATTTCACTGACTCTCTCTCTCTCTCTCTCTCTCTCTCTCTCTCTCTCTCTCTCTCTCTCTCTCTCTCTCTCCATTTGTCACTATCGTTCATCGCTTCCGGCATGTCCTCCTGTGTCCGTAGAGGTGGTCCACTGGAGAACGTCACTTGTAAGTTCGTCTTACTTCTCCAGCAGTGTTCCGCTTGTCTTGTTCGTCTGATTTGGTTTTAGAGGGGAGATTGGCGGTTTTAGTGATGGGAGATTGGTGGACGTACAGCTGCTGTTTTGTGGGGTGTTGCTTTCAGTACTTATTCAAAATCTGAAGTTTTTGTTTATTATTTTGATGTTCGAGTATTGTTCAGATTCTCGAAGCACTATATATTAGAAACCTGCAACCAGCACTTAATAGAATTAATTTTCAAACCAGTGCTAACGTACTTAAATGTCTTTAGCTACTGGCACTATTTACAGAATTACATTTAAAAGCAAGCGCCATAATCTCCAACAGCAAAGACGTCCTTACACAGTAGTAATTTGCTAAAACAAAAGTTACATCACTTTTGTAACAGATTCTCCCCTGATGATGGCCCAAAGTCGGGCAGAAAGTACTAGGGATACATACAACTATGGACAATACCTAAATCAATTCCCCCCGAATACGATAAAAGTAATACGGGAATTCGAACGGATCCAAAAGAGAATATGTAGGCATAAAATGTCTATTATGTTTAATGAAATTTGCATTAACGAAGAAATGCTGCCTAAATATACATTTCAGGGGCTTTCTGAACTTAGTTGACTAATTCACATACATCAGTAGTAATAACAAATCAACTGAAATATCAACATACACGCAGTAAAGGCAAAGATTACTACGGAGAGCAGGTTGATCATATGGAAATCTGATCTCTATGATGAAATAAAACTGGATTTCTTCAGAGCTGTGGCTATATCAGAATTACAGTTGACATGGTGTATGTTAATTTTGACAATTTTCCCTAAGGGGTGTACTCACTTTTGTTGGCAGGGGTTTAGCTTTTAATGGCTATATTTTGAGTAATTTTGAGGGGAAAATAAATTAACTCTGTTATATAAGCTGCATACAGACAACTTTTCATAGTTTCACAGTGTCATTTTGTCAGTGTTGTCCCATGAAGAGATATACTTAAATATTTGCAGAAATGTGAGAGGTGTACTCACTTTTGTGATACACTGTATGTATATACACACTATATATACGTACATACGAGTATCATTAAATAAGTTTCCAGACTTTTGTCGCATGGGCCATTTTACTGATAGTACACACATGAAACTCTAGTCACCTTCGAAGTAATCTTCGGCTGCAATGCACTTGTTCTACCGTTCTAACAACTGCTGGAAGGCCCCATGGAAGTCCTCTTGTGTGAGCGTGTCAGTGACCTTCGTCACAGCCTCTTTCATCTCCTCAATTGTCTCATAACGACAGCCTCTGAGCTTAGGGAATAACCAAAAGTCACAGGGAGCAAGGTCAGGACTATAGGGAGGGTGAGGAACTGTCTTGGTGCCCATCTTAGTCAAATAGTCTATGACAAGGATGGAGTTGTGGACTGGTGCATTGTCCGGGTGGAAATGCCACAGACCCGGTTTGAAGGGTGCTGGCCTCTTCTGGCGAAATCTCATCCTGTACTCCCTTATAACCTCAACATAGAAACCCTAACCCTAAGCCTAACCCTTTGGCCAATCAACTCTGATGTATTGACTTCTTTACACCTCCCACACCTCTCATCATCTCTCACAGACTCAATGCCTTCCTTGAATCTCTTATGCCACTCAAAAACTGATGCTCGATTCATGCAAGATGCTCCAAAAGCAGTCTGAAGCATTCCATACGTTTCTGTGGCATTTGTTTTCAAGTTTAAAACAGAATTTTATAACATATCGTTCTTCTAAAGTGTCCTCACGTCCAGATTGCATTTTTAAAATTCACCAGCCGTGACAATCAGTAGGGTGTATTCCAATTGTTGCTGTAGCTGTTCATTTGAACCTGAAATCATAAAAATTGGCCAGTCATCTCATAAGATGTATATCAATAACATAGTGAATTTTCAAGAGTCTACGCCAATTTTAAATGCCTGTATAATAAACTTAAACTGGAAACTTATTGAAGGCACCATATATATATATATATATATATATATATATATATATATATATATATTGTGTTTTTGGATAGTCTTGAATTATATCAGCAGGAAAATTTGCTCCTCTAATTGCAGAGTCATTTTTCAGGGGGATTGCATATATTCAATGTCCTGCAAAGCATAATTGGGATCCACATGCTTCGACATCTACCTCTGCTTATCAGCTGCAATCAATGCATTATATTAGGTCGTCTTTTCAGAACAAGGTTATTTTTACCCTAAGGAAATACTTACGCAAGTGGATAATTCGCACGTACATATACAGGTGTATTATATATATATGCATGAATATTGATAGATAGTTATCATTCATATCCATAAATATATGTCTCTGTGTGTGTGTGTGAGTGAGCGTATTATCTATCTGTCTATATATATATATATATATATATACATACTTAGATATATATCTTACATATATACATATATATATATATCCGCACACACAAATACATATATATGAATGAATAATGCATATCCATATAAATATATATATATATATATACCTATACACACATATTGTACATATCCATACATATAAATATTTTATTTTCTTCAAGTCGAACTGATAGCTCTCTCTCTCTCTCTCTCTCTCCATTTCGTCTTCTAGACTTCATCCAGTGTCCACTCAGTACTGATGTTTGTAGATCTTCGTTGATCGACCAACACTATTGTGTCCATGTGTAACAGTTCATAACAACGTTGCTTATGAGTGCATTCTTCCCTTTTCCAGCAGTTCCCGACATATCTTGTTTGTTTTAATTGGATAGTTTGTGAGATCGCAGGTAACTGACTGTCCTGCTACTGTTTCGAAGTCTGCTGATTCCGGGATGTGTTCAAAACAGCACTTTCTATTGAGCATTTTCTATGTATGTTTCGTTAGAGTACAAACAGTGCACCCATACAACAGTAACGGCACAGCCACAGATTAAAAGAGTGATCAGATTTCCATATGATCAGCATTAGCTTTCCATAACTTCCCAATGCATGTTTTAACATCGTTTTTTAGTAGAAAACGATATTCCTGTCGAGAATTAGTCAAGTAATTTTTTAGGCTTGCCACTTAAAGTGAAGATGATACCATCTTCTTTAAAACGCATAAACTTAGTTTTAACTTCATTCAGGTAAAGTCAAATAAATCCTGCTGTTTGCTCAAGGCTATGATTGGGCAAGTGTTTTTGTGAGAAGTACTAGATTATTTACATTGTTTGCAACTGTAGTGGTTTCTGCGGGAAATCGTTAACTTCGTTTTTATGTGAAGATATTTTCCTTTATTCAATCTATTCATGTTTGCTGTACGTAATCTAGGCATATTATAAATCCATATAGTGCTAATTTACCTCCTAGCAAATCCCTTGTGACAATGTCACTGAAGTTGATGTCACTATCGGGTGAGTGAACCATTGCTTTCACGTTTTTGAGAAGTATCATTGTGGCGGTAACAGTTTCTTTGGGTAGACAACATTCTCGAAGTATTTGTTCAATCTTTCCTCTCCGTATTGAATTGAATGTATTGCAGAAATCCACAATAAATAGTGTTGCCTCAAGATTTTTTGCCTGTAGTCCTTCGATGATACGATGGATTGTCAGAATTTGTGAAATTGTGAAATGATTTATCCGAAAGCCGTTCTGATCTTTCTTTAGAACTTTCTAAACTTCAGGTCGAATACGATTGCAAAGCAAAGCATTATAAACCTTAGCAGCCAAAGCAGTAAGAATTATATTTCTGGGGTTCTTAATTATTATTGGAAAAGGGGAAAGTGTAGCTTTTCGTCCATTTCTCTATTGTGTTTGTTTATACACAGCTTTGTATAATCGAAGAAGAATATCGACAAATTCCCTCATCTTCCATACTTCAGGGAATATTTCGTCGCATCCTGCACCTTTTCTACTTTTATTTATTTATTTATTCAGTACTGCGTCAAATTCTTCGTCCATAAACTGTCTGAGTTGGATGTCATTATTTATTAATGCTTCAGTAGGTTTATTTGTGATTTCAGTAGGCTTCTCACGCAAATTCTTGAAATGCTCATTTTACTTTTGAAGCCTTTCTTCTTGGTTGGCAGCTTTTAGATTTGTTCCGGAGATGCTTTTTCTTTTGCTCACTTCATTTATTGCATGATATATCAATCTTAATTGTCAATCTTTTTACCAAATTTCTGATTTTATTGGTGTGGCCTTAGATGTATTCGAGTTTTTCTCTTTGGTGTTTTTTACTTAATTTTCTATTGGCTTTTTAATGTTTCTGCACACTGGCGTTTGTTGGGTTCCTTTTATTTTTTCCTGTTATCTCGTTTTTTTTAGGGAACTCTACATTTGGTTCTTGGCTTGGTCGGTATGCTGCTTCTATATGGATGATAATCAAGTTTTTATCTTTGTCATTCCGGGTATGCTTTTCAGATGTCTCCTGAATAATATCACATTTGTTTCTTACATTCACTGCATATTGATAGTTAATATCCATATCGGCAAGCAATGATCTGTCATATAATGAAGCTTTACCTGTTTGTTTGTTTTTGTAAGTGCGTTGACTCTGGCGAGTTTTGCTGAGACGATTCTGAGATCGGAAGATATTGCTTCGAGGGAGTACGCCTCACTGTTCCCAGTGCAATTTATCCACTTCTTGTTTATTAATATATAACCTTGCTTTGCTTTTGAGTTATTTCAGTTGATGTAAATCCATAGTTTTCTTTCCATTTTTTTTAATTTAATATTTAAGCATACAATCCTGTTCTTGGAAGAAAATTCTGCTAGTTATTTTCCATTTATATTTGGCGAGTTGGGTAAACAGAATTTGTTATTTTCGTCTTTGCCTATTTGAGCATTCAAGTCTCTACCGATGACCAAAATACTGTATTTTAAAATGAGTTGGACAAGAGAAAATAGACGATGATGATATCCGTTTCATCGCTGAAATTGGTGGGACTGTTGCAAGAGACAATTATTGTGCAAGGGTTGTCATTAAATATAGCACACATTATTCTCAGTACGATTTTCTCTATGGTATTTATTGATTTTGATGTACGAGGATTGAAAAGCACTCTTACACCTCTACTGATAGGGTTAAGGGAGTTTTTTTTCCATGCAGATAATGTCGCAAATGCCCATTCATTACTAGGATAATGGGATTTTAGTTCCTGTTCACTATGTTAATATTTATGTTCCTGTAAGCATATTATGTTTATAGTCTCTTCGGCAGCAGACGTTGAAAGCTCGAGTTGTCGGTCTATTGTATTTAATGTTCTAACGTAAAAAGTTGCTATGTTGATAGTGTTTTTACATATAAGTACGTTTGGTCTGGATTCTGTTACTGATTTTTCGAATACTGAGGCTTGAGCTCCCACCTCAGAATAATGTGACTCTTGTTATGAAGAGCGATACTGTTTGATTTGAATCTGAGTCATAGTAATCTTTCGGCACCCTTATAGATGAGTATCAGAAGTTTCCTGACAGAACTATTTGATCCTGGCTATTGACCTATAAGGTTCCTCCGCCCTGCATCAGGTGAAGTACGCTGTTGATTCGCATTTGAATTAACCCTCTTTGCTTCACATCCATCACGCTGCATCCAATTGTTTCTCTTGGTATACGCTTTTATTGCCTATATAATACTCTCCTCGCTCAAAATCTGTTATCCTGTCACAAACCGGAGAAAGATGACTGCGTGATTATCAAAGCAGCTTGACTTCAGCGGATTGATTGTAGTTTTATTATCGCAGTTATATATCTTCAGTTCTTTAATTGTAGAATTTTGATAATGCGAGTTTTCCTTCTCAAAAATGTTTTAATTTAGTTTAAGTCCTACAATCCTATCTTATTTTAATCATGTACAGTGGGCACGACTTATTCTTTTAGTTATCGTGTAAGCCATATTATTTTGTTGAATTGGATTCGGCATTTTCCAACTATTTTTGTTTTTGTTGTTTTTTATACATTATATATATATATATATATAGTGTGTGTGTGAGAGAGAGAGAGAGAGAGACATATAAAATAATGACTTATCTTTATAGAAAATCCTTTATAGTTAATATTTTTAAGGAAAATACTTTAAAGAAATGTCATAAAATTAAAGAGAAGCAAAGCAAGACTATTGATGAAAAAATCTTTTGACAATATTCTTACAAAATAGCCGTTCTGTGAACACTTTAATTCTGTAAATTTATGTGTACAACTTAAAACCAGGAAAATGAACTCAATATGCGTTCTCATAGAGTTTTCTTCATTCTTTAGCAAGGATTTCTGTCATTTTTTTATATCCTCATTTCTATAGAAGTACCGCAAGGCCACTGTTCTATGTGAGATCAACATTTTAGATTTGTACCACGAAAATACAATTTAATCATTATTTAAAGTTTTTTTTTTTTTTTTTTGTATTTTTAGATTTTTTTTTTTTACACGGGGGCCTTATTGCTAGTCGACACATACAACTTTGCTTTTGAATTTAATAGTAGAGAATCCTTAAAAGAAATAGGCACCAGGTGTAAATTGATGAAATGTACCACAGCAAAACAAAATTAACGGTCCAAGTTTCTTACTTACGGAATCACCAATTTAGGTATGTACCATGAGACCAACAGATCCGATTGATATGACTGGACTACAATTTTAGACAAGTATTACTGGACCATTATTCTTGACAAGTGCGTTGGGAACTCTTTCTTTTTCTTTACTTACCATAGGACCTTACGGAGAGTTTTTTTGTTTTGTTTTTTTGGGGTTTTTTGTAAAAGCTATGTACCCCACCGTTTCCAGGATATCTACCTAAGACTATATTTCAACAAGTTATCCCACTAACGGGATTTTACCTGCAACAAAAATCTAAAATTAAAAGGCTGAAGATTAAGATTCATATCAACGTGTTTGTTAAGAGATTCAGTTCGTTATGTAAAGCAGTGAAAAAATCGCGAAGTTTCTCAAATTCGAATTATGGAAATAATGCCAAACCATGACTGTACGAAATAAAAACTGTGAAACACGCATAAATCAAAGAACACCTGAGAATAACTTATTGCATATCTCGCAAGAATTATCTTAGTAATTGGTATTCATAGTCTAATAAGGAATCAAACTGATTCTAGACAGATAGTAGATGTAATGGAACCCGTACAAATAATAATTTGCTAGAAGTGTCTGACAAAATGTCTCACAAAAGTACGCCCTCTTCAAGTGGTTAAAGATTTGATTTTATCTAATCCACTCCATTTAGTAGCGGAATTTTCTGTTAGTTTATGGAAAGAAAATACGTGTTTATAGTAATAAATGAAATGAAAACAGTCACAGAAGCATTTAAAATTACATGGATGAAATATTTACCTTCTGTTGGAAAATTTCTCTAATTAAAAACATAGGCATTCCAGCCAACTACAGACTAAAAGTGAAAATAAGTGAAAATCTGAACCTTTCCAAAGAAATAAGATTATCTGAAATATAAAATTGTCTTCTGAAATTACTTGCTAACAACATATCTAGCCAAATTCTGAAATATGTTTCCCAATTTAATGATTCGATAGTTAATGTAGCAATATGGAGTTGGCGTATCGGAAAATGAAATCGGTGAACAAGTTCAAATCCAAGTTGAATAGTTTGTCTGTTTATGTTCTTGAGAAAATGCATCAATGCATATCTTTTAATAAATTTGGTCTGGTATTATCTCTTATGATACGCGTAAACCAATATAACCCAGATAGGTTGATGGACACCACCAAGAAAACCCTACTACTCCGATACACAGCAGAAAGGACCTAGAAATGTATCTTGATGGTCTACTGGGTCAAAGGATAATTGGATTTTTGAGTGAAAAGGGTGGAGATGCAAGAGAAACTCAAGGAAACAAGGTGAGGAGGGGAAGGAAATGGAATAATAGGGAAAAGAAATTGAAGAGAAGTATAAAAAAGAACAGAGAGATGCAGGTTGGTTGGGAGAGGATATTAAAATGTAAAGGGAGAAGAGAAAGAAGGGATTAAAATGTAGGAAGGAATAATTAGAGGTGGTAGAGAATGAGAAGATGAAAACAGGAAATGGGCAGAGAAAACAGTACAAGAGAAAATGGCATACAAGTTAGAGAAGTTGACAAAACAGACAGAAGAAAGGGAGTGGTATGCATTATAACTGAACGGATTACTTGCTTTATTGATTGATTTTAACAGTATGTCAAGTAATCGAAGATTTTGATGCTTAGAATATCGGGAATCTCGTTCATAGTACATTTATATTTGCATTTTTTTGTATACTTGTTTCGATAGAGGTTCTTTTTTTTTTTTTTTGGCTTACACTTACGTTATCAAGTATTCCTATCTAATGCAAGTAATTGGCACATAGTTGTATGGTTTAAAGTATTCCTCTCTGATTCTTATAATTATAGGACTTCAATTAATTATTTCTCTCTATTTGGGACACCGAGTCGAGTTCTTCTTGTGTGAACGGTCCTAGTTTAATGTCTAATTGTTTGCTAATTATTCTGGTGATTGGTTCATGTGTTATTTTCGGTGGGTTTCCTAGTAGGTTTTCGAAGTGCTGTTTCCACAGTTTTATTCTTTCTTGTTGGTTTGCTGCTTTCAGTTTTGCTTTGGCTGTGTTCTTTCTTCTACTCACTTCGTTTATTGTTTGCCAGGCTATCCTAGATTGTCTATCTTCCACCGAGTCTCTAATCTTATCTATCTGATTTTGAATGTATTCTGTCTGTTCCTTTATATATATGCCTGCTAATTGATATTGTGCCATTTTTAATTTTAAGGCATTTGTGTTTGTTGGGTTTTTTCGATAGTTTTTGGAGGCTGTTTTCACTAGTGCACGTTTTTCTCTCACCGCTAAAGTTTCCTATGGGACTCTATATTTAGTTTTGAGTTTTGTTGGAATGCATTTCGCTGCTTCCTCGAGGTGTGCATTGACAAATTTTCATATTCGTCGTTTGGTGTACTTTTTTCCGACCATTCACACAAGAAGAACTCGACTCGGTCCTCAGAAAAATTAAAAATAGGAAAGCTGCAGGGCTGGATGAAATTCCCCCGGAAGTATGGAAGACCAGACAATTCGACGACATACTGCTCCGACACTGCAACGCAGTATATAGTCAAAATCCGATAGATAGCTGGAGGAAGGGATGCATACCCCCCTTCCCTAAAAAGGGGGACCTCGGATTAGCCAAAAACTACCGAGGCATAACACTTACATCCATAGCAGCCAAAATCTACAATCCCCTACTACGAAACCGAATAGAACCCAAAATCGACAACATACTTAGGAAAAACCAAAATGGCTTCCGAAGAAATAGATCCACGACCTCACAAATATTAACCAATCCTTGAAGGTGTACGGGCAAAAAACCTACAAGCGACATTAATATTTGTTGACTTTACCAAGGCCTTCGATTCCATTCACAGAGGAAAGATGGAACAAATCCTACTAGCGTACGGCATACCTAAAGAAACCGTAGCGGCAATAACGATTCTCTATAGAAACACTAAAGTAAAAGTACGATCACCAGATGGAGACACAGAATACTTCGACATTGTAGCAGGAGTACTACAAGGGAACACGCTGGCCCCGTACCTCTTTATCATTTGTCTAGACTACGTACTTAGAACATCGATTGACAAAATCAGAGAGAATGGCTTCGAACTGACGAAGAAAAGAAGCAGAAGGTACCCCGCAACAACAATTACCGACGCCGACAACGCCGATGACATAGCGATACTGGCAAATACACTTGACCAAGCCGAAACACTACTGCATAGTTTGGAACGAGCAGCAGCAAGCATAGGCCTCTATGTTAATGCACACAAAACGGAATATATGTGCTATAATCAAACGGGGGACATCTCCACTCAAGAAGGAACCCCTCTTAAACAAGTAGACAAATTCACTTACCTAGGAAGCAGCGTCGAATCAACCGAAAAGGACATCAAAACGAGGTTAGCGAAAGCATGGACAGCTATCAATAGGCTGTCGATTATGTGGAAATCAGACCTAACCGATAAAATGAAACGCAGTTTCTTCCAGGCAGCGGTCACATCGATACTGCTATATGGATGCACTACATGGACGCTAACAAAACGGCTGGAGAAGAAGCTAGACGGCAATTACACAAGAATGCTACGTGCAATCTTAAACAAGTCCTGGCGGCAACACCCCACAAGACACCAACTGTACGGCCACCTGCCCCCTATCACGAAAACTATTCAAATTAGATGAACCAGACATGCAGGACACTGCTGGAGAAGCAGGGACGAACTCATTAGAGATGTACTCTTATGGACCCCCACACATGGCCGTGCAAAAGCAGGACGACCAGCACGAACATACATTCAGCAGCTATGTGAGGATACGGGATGTTGTCCTGAAGACCTACGTAGGGCGATGAACGATAGGGAGGAGTGGCGAGAGAGGGTCAGGGATATCCGTGCTACCAGCGCGATATGATGATGATTTGGGACACAGCGATATGGTTTCAAGTAACTAATTGTAAGTAAGTAAAGTTGGCGACCGTAATCGAGGGCGACCAGAAGGCTCCCTTTTCAACAGCTACTACACCGAAGTGTAGGGGAGGGCGCTACTCCTTTCCCTGGATTGCTTCACTTTACCCTTGATACGTACCTTATATTGCTGAGTCTTTGGTGTGACGCGACCTGGGATTGAACCCAGGTCTCTTTGACCATTGGCGAACTAATCCTAATAAAAATAATTTACAGTTATATGGCATCGGGTATTCCTATTGAATATGAACGATTTTTAAATAGATTTATTTAACCCGTAAACGGCATTTTATCAGTTATTACCTCTTTTGGAACACTCCAGAAAAAGGAGTAGCACTCTCTCCTACAACTCGATGTAGTAGCTCTTGAAAAGGGATTACCCTCGACTACGGTCACCAACTCTACTTTTTTACCTCTTTTTGGTCAGAATAGACCTGCGAATAATAGCAATTAAGGTGTATTCTACTCTTTCCAGATCCCCAGAACTGGAGTATCATTATCAGATGCGGTTTAGTAGTGTACCCAGCCCCCACTTTTATTGAGATGGTCATACTCTTCTTCAGGGGATACTGTCTGTGCATTCTTGACCCCGGCGACAGTACGGTGAGATAGCTGTATATTTTCTGCTGATGTAAAAGATAAAAGCCTAATTTTTATTTTCTGATTCTCAATAGCGACAAGCCTTCTCCACATAAAAGATATAATATTCTTTAATCTTTTCGGCCAATACGTAGTTTGTGTAAGAATAACCCTGCCGAGTAGGTGAAAAAACTATATTAGCTTGATTCCAGAAAGCTCTCTTCCAGGCAATACCCGCTTGACAGGGCTGAGTTAGTTGATAGGCTCTTAAGGCGCATCAAAAGCGAAATGCCGAAAGGACCAAGAAGTTTTTGCAATGACAACGCATAAGTTTGGATTCTTGCGTGGCTCTCAACTCTAAAATGACTCCATATCAAGACTGACTTGGGGGAAAGTCAGAAAAAGATCTTACTTTGGTTTGGCCTTATGCCATTCTAGACAAAAATTGTAAACATTTTTATACTGAACTAAGGTGGAGGTTTCGTTTTTCCAAGAGATGTTTAAAGAAACTTCCTTTACTTTATTTCAAAACTAAAAACTTTAAATTACCAGGCGATGTTTATGATTATTTTTTAAACTTCATTTTCTGTTGCATTAATCAATTTCAAATTACAATGTCCGTTTAAACCGCCTAAGAAAGACACAACAACTCCAACAATAAGTGAAAATAACAACAAAGAAACAAACAGAAAACCTATAAATTTTGTAATAAATTTTCCTTAACAAAAACAAATTAAAAACATTAGTGCTTTGATTAGTGAGGCAAGAGACAAAGCCATTACATCCCATCCATGTCAGTGAGCTTGAGTTTTAAAGAGATTCTATGGTGCCATGAACTTGTTTCGTTATTAATAGACAAGAAAGCGCTCCTGGCTTGAAGTTTGCCTGTAGAATTAGTATAATGTAGCATTTAGAATTGGCTACTCGTAGATCTGATATCTTTCCAGTGTACAATAGTCTTAATTTCAATCCCTGAACACAAAATCATCTAATTTTTTCAAATATTCTAAGAAATGTATCGGTATTCTGCCAAAAGTTTATATAGGTACGGTTATCATTCCAAATGGGCACAAACTCGCTTATATTGTGAGATAAATTGACAGATATGAACAAATTGAGATAGAAAAAATATGGATTGACAGATAGATAGGGATAGACAAAGATAGATATAAACAGCCTGAGAATATTAATCTGTACAAGGACTACGAAGGGAAACTATGTTACAATATGTGGATTTAATTTCTGCCTTATACTGCCAATATATGCTCAATCCCAGATATACAGCACTCTCTCTGGAGATATATATATATATATATATATATATATATATATAGATAGATAGATAGATTTAAATGATGCTTAATATATAATATATATTTAAATGGTGCTTAATATATATATGATGCTTAATTAATATATATATATATATATATATATATATATATATATATAACATCTTTTAAATCTTTATGATTAGAATTATCTTAAAATAATTCCTCCCTTAGTTTCCTGACTTTCTTCAACATTAGATTGCACAACTTTAAATTTAAAAATTTATAAAATCCTTTTTCAATTTAATCTTTAGAAAATCTTGAGGAATTGTATTGATACTTATAATCTGTCACTGCATTTCATCAATTTTAACTACACCAATATGATATCCAGCCATGGAAAAAACATGGAAAGTTGATGTATGCATGTTTGCTTTTTAAATATAGTTAAAAAATTGATCGAATTGAAAAAATAAAGTAAGTGTCAGTCATAATTGTATTTCTGCAGTAGCATTTTAGAAAAAGCAAGAGTACTTAGTCGTAAGCGGTTGAATGGAACAGATATCATGGTGAAATCGTCATAAAGAGATCTGGTTTGTTTGGCTATTTACCTACCTACATCTGTTCCGAGAAAAAAGGTAAGTGGGTAAGTAGTTACAATAGTATGAATATATACATGATTTTAGAGTCTGATTCATCATCAAGGTGTAACGATAGCACAGATTTCCTATAATCTCTCATACCATTCCTCCCTATAGTCCATCGTTCTTAGCAAGTCCTCTGGACAGCATTCAGTGTCCGCACGGAGCAGATGAATATAAGTTTCCGCTGGTCGGCCTAAACTGGTGTGTCCATCTGTAGGAGTCCACATGAGGAGGTTGTTTAATTCTTTAGCTGTGTCCGGCATGTTTTGATGACTTACTTGGACGGTTTCGGAGGGAGAAGCTAAGTGACCGTACAGCTGCTGATTTCAGAGCTGTTGCTTCCAGGATTTATTGCAAACAACATGCAGTTTCTTTGTGTAGTTCCCATAAGCTTTTTTTCAAGGCAAAACACCTTAAAATCCAGGCAGTGCAGCCATACAGTAGTACCGAAACATCTACAGCTGATATATATTCGACATTTATTATAGTACTGTCATTTGAATTGCTTTCTTGTGAATGAATTAACAAATGTGTTGGTTGTTATGATATCTTTCTTCTATGTCATCTCATAATTATTCAGCTGTTTTTCTTTGCACTAGAGATCATTAATTTTTTTATCTTTTCTTTTTTCTTTTTTCCTTTTTTTTTTTTTTTGATAACGTAGGGAATCATTTTTAAGGTGTTCCTGACTTCGCTCTAATTGAGGTAATCGTAAGTTTTCAAAAGCTTTGTATTGCCCAAACAAACACACTCACGCACTAAACAATTGGAGTTTCCAAGTTAGTTATCATTCTACTCAGACATCGCTTACCAACACAAAGTATCGTTCCTATAAATATATACTCAAGAAACTGATTTGAATTCGTTTCCTTGTAACACGAATGGACAGATCAATCTACAAATCGGAAGTCTAACCAAGAAATGCCTCCAGGCTAAAAATCTTGCAAATAGATCTTTATTGAAAATCACTTGCTCCTAAAAACGGTTAGCAACTGTAGTAATAGTAATAGAAACCAGGAAAGAGTTAATAGAATAGTAACTTTTATATCCCCGGGGTTCTTTGGGAAATTTCTCGTGAGGAGTGACGAAAATGTTTCATGCATTTTTTTTTATTAATCTGCTCAACAAATCCTTTTTTTTTTTCTTTTTTTTACAATTTATACATTTTTTGTAGTCGATTAACGCAAAATTGTTCGACTCAGATTTTAATGTCGTTTGTATGTTTCAGAATCAGTAATTCAATTTCCGATTTTTTTTTTAATTTTTTGCGGGGGGATTACTCTTTTGTACTTTTTAACCTGATCATCACTGCACCGACATATCGAGCATGGGTACAAAAATTAAACAGTGCCACTGCTTGTTAGGATTACTTTTAAAGAACATTAAATATGAGGTGATTTTCATCCAATAAATATCTTTTTTGAAAAATGAACACGAGTCAGGCAAAATGAATTATATAATTTCTGTTCTCCCTCCACCTATGGGTAAATAGTAGGGTAGACTATATCTTTAAATTTGGTAGGGTAACCTGTCTAGGAAAAGAAAAACTCTCTATTTATATCTATCAAACCTTTGCCCAGTCGACTGGGGCAGCAGAATACTCCGACTGCATCTTTACAAAGAGGTAAGACTCCCCCAACGAGTGTCCTAGACACGAGGCTAAATAATTTAATGGTTAGGCTCCAATAATGATGGAACTTTATAGAGTATCTCTTCATTGCTATTTCTCCCAGATCCACTCTGGCCGAGAGCAATCGCACTTGTTTGGCTCCTATCTTTGGGTCAAATATAAGTGTATGGCATTTAATCTGTACTTATGCTAAACTAAATTGTTTGATACAGTACAGTATTTAACATTTAACTCCATGTAAACAAAAAACTGAATTGTTTGAAATAGAACTGTTTTAACATTTAAACTGTGCACTTATTCAAAAGTGAATTGTTTGAAGAAGAACTGTTTATATGTATAAAAATGGATTTGGCATTAAATAACTTACTATGATTGATATGGCATAAAACCAAAACAAACCAATCTGTTCAACTCCGCTTAAAAATTTACCCTTTGTCGCATCATACTCGTGCGGAGGGATATATATATATATATATATATATATATATATATATATATATATATATATATATATATATATATATATATTATTTTGGCTGAGTAGAAATGCGTATGCTAATTTGCTACAATTTATTCAAATTTTTATATCTGGATATATTATTTATGTATTTTTCGTATATTGAACATTGAACACTACTTGTCGGCAAACCTTAGTACATGCTAACTGAATCCCTTACAGAAGGTTAAATTCCCCCCTACACACAAAAAAGTGGTGTCGTATGTATGACATCAAACTTCACTTGATGATGAGGCTCCAGTTTATGGAGACCTGGGGATGTGGACTGCCCCTAAACTGAAATTACTCCCACCTCCACTCTTACCCGGAGTAGTAATACCTATTCTGGTTTTACCTATGGGCCAAAAATTTATTTTTTAAATCATTCCTATATCCTAGGTCCATGCCAAAAAAAAACTCTTTTGCACAAAATTGTAAATATGAACGTTCAATGAAGGCAATTCTCTTGTCTCTAGGTCTAAAATAACCCGAGGTGGGTTGACATGTCACTGAAATCAATCAGTCAATGAACTTGGAATGAAGTGAAGGGTTTAAAATATTTATTTTTCCCCTACTGATTTTGTCAAGTACATCCTTTAATCATTCAGATCGATGATCTACGACAACAGGAAACAACGTGGATGTAAATCGATGAAGAATTAACTCACTGAGAAGTAAAACTTAAGATGAAAGAAAATGCTTGCCAAAATTAATGTTTGACAGAAGAAAAAAAGAAAGTTCACATATGTTTGCTTCTATTAATAAATTTCGAAGTATGCTTGATATCACATTTAATTCCAATCTATACAACAACAACAACAACAACAACAACAACAACAATAAAAATAATAATGATATAACAACGCCAATAATACCATTATGACTAATTGTGTCAAATCAAAAGGTGATAATACGCAAAAGAATACTGAGAGTAGGTTGTGTGTTGACAGAGAGGAAACAGTTACTCATATAATAAACGATTGCAGTAAACTAGCACTAAAGGAATATGAGTAGGCATAACTTGATAAAGGAGGTTATCCACAAGGAATTGTGCAAAAGATTAAAATTTAACCATATTGATAAATGGTATATGCTCAAACCAGAACCGAAAAACTGAAGAAACACCTGGACTTTGCCATAGAACTTTAAAAAAAAAAAAACTGAGACAGGAATGTGACAGTGATGCTAATCTTATTCGGAACACTTAAAAATATCAAAGAACCTGGAAAATTATGACAGCTAAACATCCGTAAAAAGTTTGAGACCATCTCAGCACTACTGAAATCAGCTGAAATGCTTAGAAGATTCCTGGATTACTAAAATGACTTGTTATCACTTGGACTACAGGGAAGGGTACAGGGTAATACTAATATACAATCTCATTTATAGTAAAATAGTAATATCAATAAACATTTAAAAATGTAGTATAAGGTACTTGGGAATTTTGAGATAGATATAAAATACTCTTTTCAACATATAGGGATGGATATAATAGTCTTATATAATAAAAGGGGCACCATTTAGATCGTAGATGTGACTGTGCCAGCGGACGATAGGGTGAAAAGGAAATAAATAAAACAAATGGAAAAATGCCAAGACCTTTCTCGGGAGCTGAGAAAAGAGTGGACCACGAAAGTTCGGTTAGTACTTATAATTCCAGGCGCATTTGGAAAGATGTCAAAAACATTAGAATCGAGATTAGATGAATTAGCAATACAAGAAAGAATAGAGACGGTCAAGATTACGGCATTTCTGGGTGTGTGAGAATACTATTGAAAGTGCAGCGGATTTAAGTAGGCTTCAACAATAACCACCAGATACTCACATAAGCATGAAAATCTAAATATTGGATCATTTAAACCTGTTCCGAAAACAATTACAGCAAAAAGATTGGGAGAAGAGAAGAATATAGACTATTCAGATAACAGTTAAGATTAATTGATTTTACAGCAAATGTACAAACTGATCAAATTAAACATACTATTCTTTATTACAAAAATTATCGTTGAGCCAAAGTAACATCTGTTAAAAATTGGTGTGGATCCGTGACCCTAGATTGCACCTCAACAGTAATAGTAGAGTCTGATTATGCTCTAATATCCTACAACTTGATCAATAAGCCTCTAACATCAAACTCACAGTAAATAAAATGACTGTAGAATTTCTTATAAAAAACTAATTCTGCACCTTTCTCCATATCGGGGTCTAATGCAGGATAGCGAGCAAAGGGAAAAAGAAAATAAGTATACAACTGATTGTAGGATTGTTTTGAGTGACGTCATCTCAGTGAAATATATTTTCTAATATTTCAAGGGGTAGTCCCCATGATGTAATGACTAAAGCACGGAACTGCATCATTGTAGTTTGCAAGTTCGAATTCTAGTCACGTTAGTACGTTTACTCACAGACTAATACTCTTGGGTATGAACCACACAATCTCTCCCTCGCTCCACGCAGATTTGAGTTTAATAACATCACTACTGTTCTTCTACCGGGATTGCTTTAGTATTCAATAACCCATAAAGGTTGATATGCCATTAAACAAAAAAGATAAACAAAATCAAACACTTCAAAATAAAGACTTTTACAGTCTTCACTGCTAACTAGGAACTGTCTTAATTCACTTTCGCATTCTTTATAAGAGTAAGAAACGCCAGAATAAGAGATATAAAAAGTGTTGGTCAGTTAATAAAGAAATAAATATCTCGTAAACTGCCAGCAAATGTTTATAAAAGAGACTTGCTGCTATGTGACTCTCACAGACTCCTTGTATACATTTACTCAAATCCTTCGCCACGGGCATAAGTATGATCTAAATCGCAAATATCCCTCTCCAGAATTTAATTTCCTACGATGAAAGCCGTTACTCTAAGTGCGCCTCAGAGAGTGCCTGTATAGGAATCTGATTTGATAACTCAACGCTGTCATCTAACATAATAACAATAGATAAAGTTAATCGCAAATTTACAAAACAACCTATATCAGACAAATATATATCTTATGGGGCGTCCCTTTGTTGTACTCCATCTTCGAAGTAAGCGGTTTCGAACCCCATTCTCGATATTACGTTCCCTTTCGGACCAATACCCTCGAAAAAGGGATAGAATTCCTTATCCCAACCAGCAGTCAGTTAAATAGTATCACAACTGTTCTTCTACTTTGGAATTAAATACCCCATGAGGATTATATGCTATTAAACAAAGAAACAAACAAATATATATGTGTGTGTGTGTGTGTGTGTGTTCTGCGAGTTAGATATCTACATAGACAATAAAAATAGCGGAAAGAGCGGGAGCTCTGTGGGATAATTAGGAAAATGTGGGACTGCTGCCTCGAATCGCGCTATTACGTTCACGTTCGAATTAATAACTTTGATGTGATCTACCTCATCCTCCAACTATGAGTTAAATAAGATCACTAATATTTTTCAACAAGGATGGCTTTGGCATTGAATAATCTACGAAGGTTGATATGCCATTAAACAAAGAAACCTAAAACCTTAAAAAGAGGAAAGATATCGGCACGGACCAGTTTGAAGTCAGGTTGAGATCAGACCATAAAGTATGGCTTCGGACTTGTGTTGTATACGGTCACTAACGTCAGCGATGCAATAATCATGGGACATGGCTATCAATATTGACAGAGTTATTGCAGCAAACAAGATATAGTCGATGAGAAAAAGGCAAAGATAGTGCTTTTTCATTGATACTGCGATCCCTGACGATACAAATATTTTCGAATAGAAGTAGAATTGATAATGTAGTATCAGGAACTGTTGACTGAGTTCCAACGAATGTAGAACACAGACACGAAAATAACACAATCATTATTAGAGCTTTAGGCTCTATCAAGATTGAAGAGAACTGCAAAAAGTTACTTCCTTCAAAAATTCCTCATATAAATTAAGGCGTAGAGTATCGCCCCGGAATACATACAACCCAACTATTCTTTACGTAAAAGTTAATTTTCTTCTAATTCATCTGTAGGTAAGAGGCAATATTGTGATGAGTTTTACTGCCAAGCTTTTGTAATAAGCCGTAATGAAAAGCAATCAAAGATATTTCCTTGTAAGATGGTTCTTCTTAAGTCAGCAAGTAGTGTACATGTGTTTATTTTCACATACAGCATCACACAGAAAAGAGTACACTGTCAAACGTTTAATAAACTTTTTTGTAAGCCAAACATACAAAGATCTTATAATTTCTCGGGGAATATTATACAATCAAAATGGATAATTACAGATGTAGAAGATAAGTGAGCTCATCTGTACTATTACTATTGAGGGAGTAATGGCTAACGTACTAGACTGTGGCCTCGACATGAAGTATGTGGGTTCGAACTGCTGTTACGCCTACTTTTGGTCTAATAACACTTGGGTGAAATAGAATCACTGGCAACGCTTTATCAAATTCCTCAAGAAAGCAATCTAAATATTTTGAAATTATATTTGTTGTATCACTTACATATCGACCTCTCTTCTTAGTGACTTGCTATCAATCAGTCTTCAGTGAAAACTGTTGTAAAAAAATTTGCAGAGTGAAAATATCAACAAAATGTAAGATTCGGACTCAGATCCTCTTTTCACTGTAAAAGTCTGATACACCAGCTAAAAGCACAATTTCTCAAGGCAACATATTTGTTGCAACTATTTTTGTTTTACTCTAGTCGTATTAAAATGATATTTATTCATTAAACCAAACATTATGATTTATCGTTATATATCTCATGATTAGTTTACTAAAAACTTATATAATTACTGGAAGAAACAGAAAACCAGAGCTAGTTTTAATTAGCAAGAAAATAAATTGGCATCTAAGCGATTTTGCTGTGTCAGCAGACAACAGAGTTAAAAGGAAGGTAGGCAAAAATTTGGATCAATTCATGGACCTTGCCAGAGAAATGAAAAGTTTATGGCTCATGTAAGTGAGCAATAAATATCTTAGTTATGGTCCTTGAAACAGATTGAGTGAAGTAGAGATTAAAGGAAGAATCGAAACCATCCGGATCACAGCACAACTAAAATCTGCTTAGATACTTAGAAGAGTACTGGCCCATTGGCATAATGGTTAGAGTGTTCGCCATTGGTCCAGGAGATCGGGGCTCAATCCCAGGTCGAGTCATACCAAAGACTCAAAAAATGGTACTTGATCCCTCCTGACTTAACACTCAGTATTGTAGGTTGGGACCAAGGGTAAGTGGAGTTATTCAGGGTAAGGAGTTGCGCCCTCCCCTACGCTTCGGTGTAGCAGCTACTAAATCAGTTCCGCTTACTTTAATACCGGGACATTGGCCCAGCGGTTAGAGTGTTCGCCAATGGCCCGGGAGACCTGGGTTCAATCCCAGGTCGAGTCATACCAAAGACTTTAAAAATGGTACTTGATACCACCTTGCTTAACACTCAGCATTATAAGGTACGGTTCAAGGGTAAAGTGGAGCAATCCTGGGAATGGAGTAGCGCCCTCCCCTACACCTTGGTGTAGTAGCTAACGAAAAGGGAGCCTTCGGGTCACCCTCGACTATGGTCGCTAACTTTACTTTACTTAGAAGAGTCTTGGATATATGTGAAGACTACCTCTCACCCACACTGAAGCCGTTTCTGTCAGCTGGAGCTGCTGAATTCACCGACAGCATCTATGCAGAGTTGCAATACACCTCCAATGAGTGTCCTGGATATAATACTAAACAATCTGTTGGTGAGGCTCCGGTAATGCTGGAACGTTGGGGAATGCAGAGGACTCCTTTATTGCAATCGTTCCCTAGTACACTCTGGCCCTGAGTGGTAGCACTTGATAAGGTCCTATCAATGGATCAAATAGAAGTAAACTGTGTACTTATGCTAAACTGAATTACTTGAAATAGAACTGTTTTGATATTTAAACTGCATACTTATGCTAAACCGAATTGCTTGAAATAGAACTGTCTATTTGTATAGGAAGGGATTTGGCATTAATGGTTGCTATGCCATAAAAACCAGCCAAATAAAATCAATCAGATTCAAAAAGCCATCAGTTAATGCTAGCATGAAAAACTCGTTAGGAATAGAATAATAATAAAAGTTGGCTGTCATAATATAGATAAAATAAAACGTGCTTGTTTTGTATTTTACATCAGATTGGTTCTGATGGTTATTGCCTACTTTGGCAAACTATCTCATCTTGAGTTGTAGCAATGATATTATCAGAATATTTTAAAGAATTGCAAACGCTTTCTTCTGGACGCCTTGGGATGCAAATTATCGTCTAACCTTTACCCGAAATCGCAAGAATACACGGCGGGAAACCACATCGTTATTGGAAGTGTACTTTGTTTTCTACTTCAACCCTAACAAAACTCGATTGTCCTGAGGTATACGTATATAATTGTCGTGACATCGTCCAACGACCAGCTGTGTCGATGACTCGAAGAGGAGAAAGCTTCCCTACACCGCCATAAATTAACTGTACGTCAATTTCCGAGTGTTCATTCCGCTGTTTGGATGCCAAGACCCGCCAGCATATTTCAACGTCTTATTTATTTTTCAATTAAGCCCTTTTTATGCCGCCAGTGAATCGGTTGTTTTTCCTTCGGCTCAACTCGTAAGTTCTAATTTCTCTAGTTCCCTTGCTTTCGTGACTTTCACGGTTGGAAATATTTCGACTATAAAGTTTTACGCTTCACCCTATGACTCTGTCTGTAATGATAACTGATATTTACTTCTTCACAGGTTTGTTGGCTTTTCCTCCCGGCTATGTATTGGAAAATTGTGGGATGTGAGTGATAAGTTTTCGTTTTCCCTATTTTCCTCTCTCTCTCTCTCTCTCTCTCTCTCTCTCTCTCTCTCTCTCAATTAGTCACAAAATCCTGCAACTATCCGACCATAATACAACAGTTGACTGAAAACCCTACGTCACAAATTTCAGATTCTCATGATTGGTTATAATGAATCTTTTATCCGCGGTTTTGCTTGTCCGCGATCAATCCTCACCCCTCAAAAAATAACACTTCATAAGTTTCACTTAATAATAGTCCCAAAAATTAAAAGTAATGATTCTTGCAATTTGGACAGATAAGTGAAAAGCTGTAAACTGCTCTCTTTATGTGGAAAGATGAACATTCTCAAGACAACAACTATGGAAGGCAGTAATTACTGGGGATACGGTTACAAGACTCATCATTCCTATCCGAGGTCGCGGTAAATCACCTGAAGAAGGCCAGAGGTGAAATTTGGCCGAAACGTAGTGAAAGAAGAAACAACACAAAAAAACTACCAAGATGAGGACAAAAAGTCCGCAATAAATAAAAATTAATTCTCAGATTAAGAAGCATTATCTAAAAAATGATTCCAATTCTCAATCTGATTTTGTGCCTAGATCTACGGTCAGAATAAATCTATCAGTCTTATCCTTTCTATCGGAGTAGATTGTTATAATTGTTAGATCATTACCTTCATTTTATATATATAGCAGTATTTAGTCTATGGATACAATTACTTTGTCAGCAACAGGTAAAATCTTAGGGCATATTAGGTTCTTTAGCTTTGGTCAGTCAACTAGTCTCGAAGGCAAACTGAATTCAAACCAGCTTTACTCCGCTTAGAAATTGACCTTGTATCACATTCTTCCCGTGGCGGAGGAGTTGAACAAATGAAAATATTTACTTAAAATTTTAGACGATTATATTGGATTTTAAAGGAAAAATATGAAATGACGCATTTAACAAAATCTATACTATGTTCTGGTAGATTTGAATGTTTTGTAACACTGAAATTATTAGAAATATTTGCTCTAGTATTTTATGGCAATTAAAACAGAAACGAAATCCAGAACTGCTTTCCTCAATATAATAACATTTGAACTGTCGTAGGTAAGAAGAAGAGGCTAAAATTTCAGGATGGTACTGAGTGAACAAAAGTGTTATTGGTGATCGTATGCTTACAAAACGGAAATCAAGATTTAGTTCATGTTTGGTTAGCATAGTGAGTGAGGGTTGGGGAGTTTTGACGATCTTAATAATGACCACAAATCAGATGTTTGCTTTCTGACACTTAGTGGATATCCATTAAATAAATGATTGATTTTGAAGTCAAGTTTAAGGTAACGGGGACTCGCGAGTTTGGATTTCAATTCTGTCACATATATATATATATATATATAGAGAGAGAGAGAGGACACAGAAAAACATATATACGATTCTATATCATCCTCATTTTTTGGCAGTTACTGGGAGGTCTTGGAACATATGCCTCATGAATGCGGAAGGACATGTATATAGTCATTTTATTAGGACCTAGATTTTTGATTTTCTGATTTATAATGTAATTATTATAAGAAAACACATAAAAATGGAGAATAAACTGTAGTTGAGGTAGTATTGTGTTTGTCAGGGTGTATGCTTCCGAGTCCGTATTGGAAGGTAGCGAACGAAAAAAATTTAGTGAGCAACTAAACTTTTACATCTGTGTGAAAAGCGTTTCTCTTAGACTAAATCGACTAAGTTGATTCCAAATTCGTGTTCATTGGCAAGAAAAGAAATACATCCACTTCATCCAGAATTTGAAATTTGCTCACTGAGCCAATTTTCTATGACAATAACAATTACATCACCCGTGACTCCATTCAATAAATGCATTGTCAAAATCCATGATCTTTTATTCGAAACAAAAATATCATTTTCACTTTTCAAAGGAAATATTTTTAAATTTTTAGCAGTAGGGCATATTTTCGGCAACTTTTCAAGTTCACCCGCCAGAATTTCTAACGATTCTCAAATTGCAAATCGAATTTTTCATTTGAAAAGAATTTAAAGGCAATATTTTTTATTATTATTCTTGTCAACTCTGTGAATACATCTGAATGCAATATTCAAGAATTGGGCAGATCTTGGATATAACTGAATTAAAATAATCCAGCTCTCTGTATTCATGGCTTAAGTATGAACTTTGGTTTTTTCACTAATGAAATTATCAGGTTTGGCAATTTGATTTGATTCCAAATCAACTCGCTTTGATTAATTACCATACATTGGCCACTGTTAGTATGTGCAGTCCCAGAATTCCATAGTAACTTCCTTTGATATGACTGCCTTTACTTGAAGGAAGAGGGAATTGCTATTTTGATCACGTGTGACCCGCAGTTTCTCAACGCTCCCACGGGACCAATTCCGTCAAATGAAATCAAATCAGGAATTCCGTGAGGTTGAAGACAATTGAGAAGTGAATGCAGAAAAACGCCTCGAGTTTCCTGGGTCATCGTTAGGAATTATTCATTCCTGTACTTCAATCTGTCGACTAAATATCTGTTAATTTTTTAGTCATTATTTAACGCTATAATTATACAAAAAAAAACTCTAAAATTACAAGTATATTATGTGTAAAAATTAAATAATTTATTTCTTTAAAATAATACTTCTGTTTTAATTAACAATAGAAGTAAATGTATTTAAAAACTAAAATATTTAGTTGAAATTTTCAGATATAAGAAATAATATTTTATTTATATTCATGACATTTAACAACAATATACATTTCTTCGTGTAGAGACAATATTTTATCACATGTAAGATATGTTACACAAATATTCTGGGAATTCAAACAGTGAGCACAAAATGAAAGTAGTTCCCAATTTAGTCATTACCTTTTGCAGAAAGTAAACGCACACCTAAAACACTCATATGAAGAAGTACTTTGAAGAAAAATTAAGCGTTCTAGTATTTCTGTTCTTACTTTCACTTACATATATATATATATATATATATATATATATATATATATATATACGAGTCCTCTGGCGATGATTTTGGCATAATGATTTCAAGCGCAGAAAGGCAATCAGCAAGCAAGGTTCAAATACTAGCAGATGATATTTACATTTACTTCGCAATAATCCCCGTGAAAATGCATATATTCATCTTTGGTAATTTATAAAGCTCTTTGCTTCGATGTGGCACGGGGCCGAATGAATGGGGCGCCCAATGAGATTCGAACTCACTCGTGTAGGCTTGCTAGTCTAGCTTGCTATGGTCCGCACTCCCGGCTATGTGAGGTAGTCTCGGTAGTGTAATGGCTTACGCGCTGGACTGTGACATTGTTGTAAGCGAGTTCCAACTCCAGTCCAGCTATTACGTTTACATTCGGACTAATACTCTTGAGAATGGTATGAACCAGAACCCCTTATTCCTCTTCCCACCAGGTAAAGGGTTAAATAGTTCCACAACTGTTCTTCTACAAGTGTCACTTTGACATTAGATAAACAACCAAGGTTGATTTGCCATTAAACAAAGAAACCAAATCAAACTCAGCTATGCGTAAATTAGAAGGAAAAACTCGTCTTTCTCAAATGTATAAAATGGCTTTTATTTGCGATGAGTTACAGGTTGTGTCAAGCGTCAATGTCAACATATTCTCAGATGTGAGACACACATATTCTTTCGGTTAGCTTTGTTTTCTCTGGGTGTTAGTGGCAGTCGCCATTCTACCAGCAACTTTGTCTGACCAGATGACGAACTGCAGTCAGTCTTCTTGCTGACTGCTTATCATAACTTAATTTATCCCAACTGACAACCGAAGAGCATATTTAAGTATATAGCGATCCCAGACGAGGAAAATGTCTGCTTCGATCAAGATATCATTTGATTACTTTGGAAAAATATTTCTGTTGTGCCATATAAAAAGCTGCGATTTATAAGAAAGAACTAATATATTCAACAATTTTCGCAAATTTTGTTGCCCATCAACCTACAGTATAAAAACATGAGCCTGAATCATCTAATTCAAACCAATATTAAAAACAATTATTTTCTCGGTTTTAGAGTTTATTATCACTTGCCAATTGTTTGCCTCTAAGTATGTTAATTATATTACCATTTCATTCGTTCATCTACTGACAGTGTAAAGGCATATGGCGGGATATTTGCCGTATGAATATCCCATTATTCATAAATTTCTTGCTTCTATGTGTGTCATTTGGGATTCTATAGTGTCATCAGTTCATTCCAAACAGGGTGGTCCACATTTGTAGTATTGTGTAGTAGTCAATAAGATTTAGTAAGCTTGATTATTTTGCTACATATAACCTAACTGTGAAGTCCTTCCTTACTGTAAGAGCCTTTTCAGACTGTTTGGAAAATGATGTAATATTGCAAGCAAATGGTATCTCTGTGAGAACAGATAAATTATCAAAAAAAGCCAGCAGCCGGAAGAAAGATTTACTGACAAAGTTCAACTTCTCGTCCGATGAACTAGGTGTAACATGAGGTTCTTGAAACGGTATTGCAGACTGAAAACAGCAGTTAACCAGGAATTACAGAGGTCAATAGGTTCAATCGACTATCGAAGTGGTAGCGGGACTTTCGAGCGATCCCGCTCGCGCGAAGTAGGAATGGTGAAAAGTTCTGCGATTCCCAAAAAAGACGATTGGTGTTTTTATTTACTCTTTCTTTTAATGGCTGAGGTACGAAGAGATAAGGAGATGTCTGTGTGGAGTGTGAGTGAACCTTTCAAAGCCTGTTCCAACTAGAACGAATAAACTTCCCCCACACGTAGCATCCCTTATCCTTTTAATTAAGAAATTGATTGAAGAGAATAAGGCAACAGAAGTCTTGACATCTAAGGCGAGCTATGTTTTTGTGTTTCTTCAATCCTCTTAATCTGACTTGGGCATCAATGACTTAGGAGTCGTCGATGGCTATGCTATAATGTCACTGCCTTTGACTTTTTTCTGTTAATGTTAAATTGTTGGATGAACAAATGATGTATGTTTATTCGTCTTTAGTCGAATGCGGCAATCCACAGGTGCATACACTTGAGTTATGTGAGATAGTGTTGCAGGTAACTTGGGCAATGAAGCAAAACGTGATGTTGAAATTAAATCGTTCTAACTTAACTGATCAATATATTCGCCAGTGTTTTCCTTTGATCCGATTTTGGTCATTTTCTACTTTTACGTCTCAAATCTTTTGGCTTTATTTCTTTAACATCGACTCATAGTTTGTTAGTTATTGACAAATTCAGTGATCAAACCAATCGAATTCATAAACCATCTCACGTTTATGTTAAGTCGAGGGGAAAAATCAGTAAACTTTTGATAAATTTTCCTTTGATGATGCCTCTTTTCCGCTTGATCATACCCCGGCTTAATTATCTTCAGATCCCCAATCTCTATTTGGCGAGAAACGCACGTCTCTGGCCATTTTTTACACTTCCTTTTATGCTCGTTGAATATTCAGTTTATTAACATTATATTTGTATTATGCTCTGTCTTTTCTTAATTTTGGGCTACAAATTATTTTAATTCTTTCTTTTCTTTCTTTTTTCTTTCTTTCTTTCGTTACTTTGCGTTGCGTTCGAAGACCCTTTCATTCTAAACATTATTGGCGTACTGTCGATAATCAAGGTGTTTATTCGATGTCAGCCGGCCCGAACTTCCGACAAAAGAGATCGTGATGTTACTTTGCTTACGTTCTTTGCAATATCTGTGGGAAATTTCCCTTTGCTGACCACAATTTGATGTGCGTGGTCATGTCCTGGTCGGGCGATTGATTGCATAAGTTCAATCGATACGCTGGTCGTGCACTGGAAATAATATCAAATAATAAAACTCTCAACCAAGCTACATTCCGGATGATTTTGAACCAAAACAGTTTATCTTTTGCTTTCCTTTTTTTTACAGAGCAATGAACTCGCTTGGATTAGGAGTTTTTATTACCAAATAAATCAGCATTTTTGACGGCTGCCTTTTGCTCCGACGATAAATTGCTGATTACTACAATGTAGATTTATGGAGTGATACCTTGGCTTTGGTTTGTTTGTTTTTCTGCCTTTGTGTGTGTGTGCGTGGATGAAGGTTTGTTCTTTGCCTTTCCCGTGCGTTTCTGGAATAGTTTTTCACTATTGTGCATTGAAGCAAATAGTTCTATCAAGAAAAGTTTCAGCATTCTTATTAAATTGTAATCATTTTCTTTTATTTTAAACTCACTTTCATATACAGTGAATTTATTTGCTCAACCCTCCCATCATAGGCTGAATGCGACACAATGGCAGCTTTTCAACGAATTACTGTTTGTTTAAATTTAGAGGTTTCCGTTTCCTAAGCCAGTTACCATAGCAAAACTATAAAAAAAAAAACTGTCAACCATTTTATATACCCATAGCTGGTGAAAGAACAGTTCATTCCTTTCTGAAGAGCATTAACGCAGAGTTAAACGCAAACAGCTTAGTTCAGAACTTGAACTCGGCTCGTAACGAGGTGTAACCGTTACCATCTTTGGAAAAGGACTGGTCCTTTTCCTAAGATGGTTACCGTTTCTTTGTTTAATTAATTGCAAAAAAATAATACAACCGAGAAAAATACCCTTTGATTTGCATTTGATATTTATTAATAAATGATAATCAACTTAAGAGATCGAGAATATAGACCGCTTTTATTAGGTTGCAAATTGAACTGGAAATTACAGTATTCTTTGTATTTTAACTTCATAGCGCTTATAAAATCTGTGATGGGCAATTTATTTGTGTTACAATAACATACGACCTACCAAAATCGGATCATTAAAATTTTGAATTCGAGCTTTTACTAGTATCAGTGGGCAATGAGTAGCGAGATGAAAGATAGAATCGTATATTTAGTTTGGGTATTAGAATTGATTAGGTGGAGTTCTCTCCAAAATATCTCCCTTCCCCAAAAAAATCTCGTAGAGGTCCCATGCCTCGTAACAATTTCTTATTGTTGTCAATAAAGTGTACTCTCCAAAATGCCGGTGCATTTAAGAATATATCCTGATGACGAGTTTTTTTGGTTGTTTTTTTTTTCTCTGTCGGAGTACCTTTTATACACGTTTAAACGTATCCACAAAATTTACTGCTCTAAAACAATTGAATCGAAATTCATTTCTTCCTATGGTTTGCATCTGATGCTAAATTCAAAGTTTGTGGCTTGCACCTTGCCTGTATCAGTTGATGTTCAGACTTATCAGCATACAACAAAACCACAAAGTCTGTTCTACTTAGTCTATTACTTGCATATTCAGAGGTGCCCGTGGTGTAATTGTTATCGTCGTAGGAAATTAACACGGCGACACGGGTTCAAATCCTGGACGAGACTGATTGCATTTCACATAGCACTAATACCCTTGGGAAAGGTATGAATCCAATTATTCTCCATCCAGCTATGGGCAAATAGTAGGGCAGACTTGGTTCTTCAGCCTTGGTTAGGCAACTAGTCTAGGAGAAGGAAAACTCTGAATTCAAACCTGTTAAACTCCGCTTAAAAATTGACCTTGTGTCATATCCTGCCCGAGCGGAGGGGTTGGTAAATAGGATTACTTGCATATTCGAAAAGAAATTCGGTGATCCAGAAATCTTTAAATTCTCAGACTTGCTAAATTTTTATTCAATGATGAGTACCAGATTTATTGGTTGATACTCCAATTTTTAAAACGATATTTGAAATGGCTACGTACAAAAATATTTCAAATCGGTTAAACGTTTATGAAGTATACCCGACCTTGTATTTCGCGGAGAAAAATATACATATTGTAAAATTAGATATATTTATGCGTGAGAAAAGTATCAAATAATTCAACCTTATATGTATAAAGTTGAATCTATTCGACCATCTACCACCCAGTCGGTGTTGTTTAGAATAAACCGATTTCATCCTTAGCAGAGAATTAAGAGCCCACTTCCAAAAAAAGGGTGTCCGGGATATGAGATTTAACAGCGTCCCGTGTTGCAGCTCCGAGGAGTCGGGTGTCACTCCCTAGTCGCCTATATTGCCAATTGACTTGATCAATAGACATTAATAACCTACATAAACGCAGAATTTTATATTCGCATTGCTTGAAGAAACAATTTTTTTAAAGTTGCAGATTAACAAGCAACAAGTTCGCTTTGTCGACGGAGATTAAAATGCATCGACTACATCCCTCCTGTAAAGGAGTTATACTCTCGCAAAAAAAAAAAGAATGTCATCAGTATGACACTAACCGCATTCGGTAATGAGAGCTCAAATTTTGTAGCTCTGGAATCATTGAATCATTCCTTTGTTACCATTATTCCCAGGTCCACTCAGACCTTTTGTTGTTGTATATGTTAGTGTCCTATCTATGAACCAAACAGCTATCTTTGAAAATTATTTATATTAGATAGGAATACTTGAAAACATAACTGCGTATAAATTATTAACATTAGAAAGGAATACGTGATACCATATAACACTGTGCTAACAAATTATTATCAAATAGAAAATTACTTGAAATTATATAATTTTGTATATTCATTTACCAACCTTTGTAAACCTGCAGGATATGGCCCCAGGTCATTTTAATGCGGGGTTTAATAGGTTTTAATTCAGAGTTTTCCTTCTCTTAGATCGATCGTCATACCAAGTCCTAAGAGCCAAGTCTACCCAACTATTTACCTTTAGCTGGAGGGAAAATTGCTGGATGCATACGTTTCCCCGAGGGTATTTAGCGTTTTTTGAAATACAAACAAATATGTTTCCACTGCTTTCTATAAATTACATTTTGATATTTTCTCTAAAAATTGTAAGTATGAGCAAAAGTTATATATAAGGGGATATGATCAAAAGGTATTGAAACTGAATTAAAAAAGAAAAAAATGAATCCAAAAAGGCAGTTTTCTTTAAAATAGTTCCCTTGACATTCTGTACTCTTATTTCAGTAAGCTTTTCATTAGATGATGCACCTCTAGAATTCCTCTTTTGATATATGAAAAAACAGCACCATCGTATTTCATTTAATGCCCTAAAATCTATCTTTCGACGATTTCATTAATTTTCACTTTAGGAAACAAAAGTCAATCGGAGCAAGTTCTGGTGAATCTAAATAACACCGTTATCACGGTCAAGTCACGTTGAAAGCATCTGTTATTGTTAGATCACGAAACTACTAAGATGACTGACCATATAAGCAACAGCAAATATTGTAAAGAACATGAGACCTGTGTGTTATATCTAAGCAAAGCTTAATAAATAATATTAATGACACTTTACTTACAGTGCTGTGTTTCATAAAAAATCAAAGCTATAATCATCATTTTTATTTTATGAATTAACGCTCACGAAGTCTAAAACATTATCACTTTATTATATGAGCAAAGCACTCATCTTCAATTATTTTTTTTAAATTAAATCCTTAGTCTCAATACTTTTATCACATCTCTTTGTTGTTTATTGTGGTCTTTTAAAAATTTCTCGTTTTCTGTGGGAAGTTCTTAATTATATTGAAAAAAGAATTAGCTAAAAAGTGAAAATGAGTGATGTAACCTAGCTTATTTTTGACAAAGCCATGAACATGGTACCTCCGGTGACAATCGAACTCACCAATAAATACATAACAATCAAGCTCGCTAATCATAACAGTACGTATAACACTACAAAAAAGAAACATAACTTAAATTTGGCACAAAGCCTCAGGTATGGGCCTTCTGGTTAGAATCGAACTCAGTACCAACAGATTTTTGAGTGTGACTTGCAAATTATTGTACCATGAATAGGCATCCGATAAGCTCAGCATAGCTGATATTGCAAAATTATTGAAGGACGATCGAACTCACTACTCGCTGACCATCCAACTATACAAAACATCTGTCTATTTCTTTGTAAATATACTATTTTACAGACGATCATATATTTACTAAGAAAAACAAAGAGCCCTATTAGAATGAAGTTGAAAAATTGTGTTGCGTCAATGTTCGATCAACCACTGTGCTGGTCAGAAATAAGAATTTATTTCAGAAGACCTTCAAAATCACGAGAGTATCATGTCTTTACTATGCATGGCACATTAAGAAATAGTTTCATGTGTAGTTCATAATTGTGAAACCTCGCAATATCTACGAATGTATTGTCTGGTAAAATTAACCAGTTCCAACAAATCATTTCTGTTAAGATGAAATATCTTAAGTTCAAATATGAGAAATATTTGTCTGCTTCTTAAGTCAGTTGAAACGTACTGAAATATTTGAGTAAATTTTATGTTTGTTGAAACTGATACCAATGCATTTTAATGAAAATCAAGATATAAAAATCCTGTTCTCTAATGCTTACTAAGTGCGGAAGTAGAAAAGCTGACGAATATTTAATTTTTACCATTAAGTCATAGTTTCTGCACTTCCTTTTCATAAACAGAATTTCGGCGCCGATCAGCCACCACTACGACCAGGTTTTCGTTAGCGAAGATCCCAGGATCGGGCTGGCAATCCTCTTCTGCACAGACAACACACCAAACATGGTCTCTTTCATCGACAAGGACGACCATTCTCACTTAAGTGCACCCGATGGTGCACTCTGCCTTTAGCTCTAGCCACGATAGCCCAACATGAAGAAAATTTTCGTCAATTCTGTAGTAATTTTCTAAAGAATTATATAGAAATCAATTTAGTCTTTTGCTTAAAATTATGAATAATACATAAATGTTTCAGGGGGACAGGTCTTCATTATCTTAGCATTAACTTAACTAATTTCAATTACTGGCCCAAATATACTATAAAATTTCACTTTCGGAGCAATTCTCTCGAGAAAGGTAGGGATCCCCTTTACGCTAAAGCGCTAAAGGATTATAAAGTACCATTACTGTTATTCTACAAGAGTCAAACAAAGAAACCAAACCAAATATAAGATTATTTATCTGGCCGAACCCCTTAAACACACGTGCTAACCCGGTAGCAAAATGGGTTACTAGTCAAAAAAGAAAAGTGTAACATAAATACTTAACTGGTCATACGCGTGTGTGTGAGATAAAGTTATCAGCTAAGTTCCAGAGTCTTGATTTGTCTGTGGCACCCCACAATAAAAACGACTTTGAGTCAATTTTAGCTTGGTTAGGAACTAAAAATGATCTGAAGTGCGTCTGAAAGGAAATGTCGATGGAACTAAATAATGTTTGTCCCACACCTTCGTGAGTACCAACTATTGCAGGTTATCGGTCACATTTTGACCTCGTGAGCAGCATAATGAATAGAAAAAATCAACACCGAAAAAGTTGTTGAGTTTTGGTTATTGTTATATCACCGAATTTTTGCTAACAGAAGACATAAATTTAGAACTTATTCGATCAGAAAAGGAAATAATACAATTGACGGTAACTTATTCTTACTTTTATGGTGTCAATAAGAATCAGATTTTTATATTTTTGTACGTTACCGCAGGGTTGATAAACATATGCATGGATAGACTTTTATGTACTAAAAGCAACCTTTCTAATAATGTATATCGAACAATTGAACATGGGACGCTAATGACTTTGAATATTCTAAACAGATGTAAAAGCGGCAATATTTCATTAGTTACCACCTAACATGATTTTTTATGGAGATCAGAGTTACTTGAGTTCTGATTTTATCATTGTCTACTTTGTAAAACATCCAATATGATAGTGTGATGCTGCATAAATAATTATCCCAGGAAGAGATTTCATTTATGCGTATGTGACGCCGAGGACAGTCTGGCACTTGACTCTCCGCAGAAATAAGTCCTAGTCAAGACTCCCATTTCGGGCATATGGTAAACTGGCAAATAATGTGGGGGTTAATTTGGGACTAGACTGATCTCCGACGCTGGCAAAGGGGTTCCAAATTCACTTTCACATACCCCACCCAAGTCCTTTGTTTTCATACCCCTCAGATAACGTAAAACATGGACTTCAAGGTTAGAAAATATTAACCGTAGTCAAATTACCAGAATTCCCTTGTAATGGTTTAAGGTGAATAAGACATTTAGCGAGAATTAATGAAAGCGATACGAAGCTGAAACAGATGTGTGCAAAAGAAGGTGACTCGATAGATAAATAACTCCACCAAAAGATTTCAACACAAGGGTACATTTAAAATATAACAAAGTTTTTATAGGCGGCGACCAAACAAATAATGATAAGATTTAAGAAACAGTTCCTTTTTCTTTTCTCTTTTTAAAATACCGGCTATATTAAGCCAGCAGGCAGTATCAAACATAAATGTCTCTCAACAGTCCTTTTCTTCTTTCTCCTTTTTTCTTTCTTTCTTTCTTTCTTTTACTTGAGAAAATGCCTAAGTCACCGGGCTGAAGCATGTAACAAAGTTCATTCACAAATTTACTGTTGATGAAACAGAATCCTTTCAGTTTCTCTCTTTCTTTTTTAAATACACATAATTCCAATATTTAGGAAGGGTAGAAGGAAAAACAGTTTAAGTTGTACTTATCTTTGACCAGGCTTAATTTTCAGGCTCCTTTCTTTTACGGGCGAGTGGCATCCCTAGAATCTGGCTAGATGTTAGCACGTCTTTCTAACGCTGACTTCCGTCCAGAGATTCTGTTCTACTCATTTTACGGGAGATTCCCCGGAGTTGGCTAAATTGGCGTCTATCTTTCGCCAATGTCTGTCTAGAACTAAACTTTCTTTTCCAAATATCCGCTAACGAAAAAGATGGCGTTTGGTCTATGGGCCAATCATTTGGTTTTTTCCTTCTCCCACCCTTCCATCCAGTTATGATATTCGAGTGACCTGGCTTTCTTTCTTTATCCAACAAATTACAGGTCATGGAGTGCGGGTAGCTTTGACCTTCATTCTCCTACTGTTTTAGCGGTCAGTCCTTGGGGCCTGTTGATTCAAAAACCGTTGGGTAAGGGAATTGACCTCCTTTTCTCTCTTTCGATAGCATACCACGTCACAATAGGATAGTAACCTTTTAATATTTTTGTATTGTAGCATCTTTACCCTCAAAGGAATTAAGACCAAAGATCGAACCTTATTTTCTTGTAATGATTGGCCCTGGAGGACTTGTCCTGGGTTTTCATGTCTAATCCTTGTTTCCAAACCAACAATTTTGAGTCATGTAAAAGAATCAAGCAACAATTCAATATCCTACGCAATAACCATCATTTTGCAGATGTATAAAATCCTGATAAAATAAGGCAGTTCTGTGTATTTGTCAAGAATATCCAGCTTTCAAAATATCTCTGGTAATAAAGAAATGAAATATTTACTGAAGCTTACTCTTAGCTGAAGAGTTCCAACTAAATATCGAAATCACAAATCATTTTCTTAGTTGTGTGGATAGTAAGAAATATGACCAGATTGTAGCTAACGGAAGATGTAAGTTTCTCCAGTCAAAATTATCTCTTGAACGTCTTCAGCATTACCCAAGTCGAATATGTCACGAAAAGAAGCATTTGAGAACACGACTTTTGTTGTTTTGTTTTCACATGTGTTTGTTTTATTTTTTAATTTTTGTAAAAATAATCATGCAAATAATAGAAACTTAGTCTTATCTAGATGGGTAATGTAATAATTACATTTCTACATAAATCTTTAGGCATTACTGCAGATATCTACAAGGCGCTTTGGAAGATGTAATGGTTAGCAATCTATTACACGTGATTTCTAGTCTCATTAGGTCTCCCATTCATACGGCCTTGTGCCACATCTATGCAAAAAGCTTAGTAAATTAGTACTGCCGATATTTCCTTTGCTGGATATTCTGCACAAGTATCCAGCTTTGTAAATGGATATATAAGGTGATAATATTTCTATATCTCTGCCCGGAAATGAACTGATCTATACATGTTCATATTCCTACTTTGTTTACACAAGTTAGTGTATATTCGCTTTAGAGATGAATATTCAGTTAAAGGCAGTTGAGCCGAGGTCTGGTTGAAATAGCAAAAAAAAAAATGTTTGTTACTTTCACTGCCAGCAAAGTTACATCAATTTCTTACTAGGTACATCGAGGAATTTTTGAAGTTTGTTTAACGAGTTCTTTAATTTGTTTGGCGGTAAATGTCTATTTTCGTTCTTGTTTGTTTTGCAAAGCAAGTTCTGTTAACATCTCTAGTGTTTTTGAATAATTGAAAAACAAGCAAAAGTTATCAACTTTTATTTTTAACTCTTCAAATATTTTTTTTTTCATTTCATTAAACAAGTGAGATGTATTTGCGTCGCACTGAGAATCATAAAACTTCCCTCGTCAAATATTAATGTTGTTCGATTTAATCAAATAATTTATGCCTAGAAAAAAAAACTATTTACTAAAGTCTGTATTGGAGCCATTTTTTTCTATTCAACAGAATTCTGATTAAATTATGCGAGACAAAACTTAAAAAGATATTTTCCTAATATTAAAATTCAAAGTGTATATCTTTGTTTGTCTAGTGGGTGACATTTTTTTTTTTATCATGAAGGCAAGAGTTAGTAATATAGAAAATAAAAAGAAGCGAATATGCTATTAAGTTGAAATATAAGGTAAATCTTGTTAACAAAAGAAAGTTGATCTTTCTGCCGAAATACAACTTAGGTTTATAAATTTACATAAAAGAATTCAAAGACCGTTTGTTATGGAAAGGTGTGCATTGGACACTTAAAATCACTTTAATAAAATTGACAAAAAATGTTATAACTTGGTCGCAATATATTTACATTAAACTTCCTATTATATATATATATATATATATATATATATATATATATATATATATATATATATATATATATATATATATATATATATATGCACAATTCACTATTGAATATCGATGACAAAACTGTTGCCGAGAAACTTGAAGATTTCATAGTAATGTAATTTTCTCAATTTAATAATGGCAAAATCGCAAAACTACGGTATTTTTAAAATATTTTGATTTATAAAAATTTAAGAGAAGACGAAATTTACAAATCTTATTTTCCCAAAGACCTCTCCCACCAAAACAATTTGGCTCGATGATTTTGCTCTCTCTGCTCGTCGGTGCAGCTTGCTTTTTATTTAGTCTTACGGTCACTTTCGCAAATTAGCGATTGCATTAATAGATAAGTACACATGCAACTTTACTCATTTGCAAATGGCGGTACCCCAGGCTTTCACCTACTTCGGCAGGACCAAGTTTATTGCTTGAGGCACCCCATTTGAGAAATGCTGATGGGGCCAAGAGATTTTGCGCCCGCCGCGTAATCGAGCTTCGGTTCGTGCCCGGCTCCCCACAATAAAACGGTCTTGCGCCACATTTCAGCTGAGGGAGAGATGAATATATACCAACAGCAAATGGCGGTCCTTGGTCTCAGGGGCCTTCCCCACTAGTCTTTACCTTCTTTGCATGGTTGAGATTATTCCTCGGCGCCTGAGGCGATCATATATGAGACTGCTGACGAGTTCAAGCATTTTTTTGATCAGCTGCGCATGCGTTTCGATTTGCACATGGTTCCACACTATAAAACGACCTTGTGTCATATATTGACTTGATGGTAAATCAGTTAAATACATTTACAAATGGTAGTTCCAACCGACCTGTAAAGATATTATGATTTCTTCGCATCGGGTAAGTTTGAGCCACCTGGTCCCATTTCTCCGCAACTAATAAATATGTTTTATAACAATGTCTACAGATAAGATCAAATGGATAAATCGATGTGAGTTTTATCGCTGATTTCACTCTTCTTGGATTTTATAAGTAATTCAGGACTGGAATCACATGAAAAAGAGTTCAAGTTGGTTACCAAGTGAGAATCTCCCTACGACAGGAATTGTCTCCTGAACCTGTTAAATATTAGCAAACTGTCAAGAACCCTAAATTTAATGATACATAACTACAAGGTACTCCTTCTTTATTATCATAGGAAGTGGATTCAGTAACTCGGGTTCAAATTCTCAATGAGGATGTTTGTATTTCATATAACGTTAATAAATTTTAAGAAAGAAATGAATTCTACTATTCTTCCTCCAGTTATGCATAAGTAGTGAGAAAGATTGGTATCTTTTAACCTTCGTATGGCAAATAGTCTCGGAGAAGAAAAATTGGATTGAAACCACCAAATTCAGATCTAGAGAGGGATGGGTTCCGCCAAGTTATTCCTACCTAAAACACGCTACATGAATAACATCTTCACGACCGAACCAGCTTTCTGGATAAGCCTGTTTTTGTTTTACTACAAGAAGCAGTTGAAAACAATTATTTCGAATTTTTTAAATGTTTATGCGTGCGTTGTTTAGTTTTTTGGTTGATTTTTTTTTAAATTCAATTACTGATTGTCAAAATCAGGAACATAGATTTGAATGTTAACATAAAGCTTGGTAAATCAGTTTACATTTCGTTTATTTTATTGTTTTTATGAGGCTTTGTTCATCTTTGACTTGTTTTTTCGTTCTCTTTTCTTCGACCTTTCTAATCTACTAATGGAACCTTATTTTCTTAAAAGCTATGTTCATGAGATTACGTAATAATCCTAATTACTTTTAAGTGGATTAATGATCCGATAAATAGAACAAGACGCCTACATACTTTCGTTAAATAATTCTTCTGTTCTTTGTTTCTGGTGAAACATAAGATGTTTAAATACTATTGTGTTTGATATTAAAATATTATTTGAAATAACAGATTAAACTTGTTCTATTAAAGGCACATGTTGTGGGTTCTTATTAAGTGTGTAGAACTAAAAAAGAATACAGCTAACGCCGAATCAAACGTGTTTTAAAGTTGTCCAATAATACAAAACGTGGCTTCGTATTTTGTTATTTTTTTTGGAGGAGGGTGATTAATCTGACATGTAATCCTGGCAAAATAAAATTGAAGAAAAAAATGGTGGCCGTAATTATTTTGAATTGAATTAAAATGAAACTGAATTAAAGTTAGCAAACCATAAAATCAACCAAACAGGACAATAAATTTACTTCAATACAAAACCATTAAAAGCTGAAAGAAGAATTTAAAGCAAATAAGTTCAAATCCATGTTTAGTGTGTATGGTCAGTGAAACGTAAATTAAGAGGAAAAATATTTTCATTGCACTGTAATCTAATGTGGGGCACCTAAAACGGGTTCGAAATCTAAGTGAAAATGTACTTTCGCTTGGTTACAAGATGGTGTCTAAAAGTTTCCGGCGTATTTTAATGCTTTTTTCTGACGTGTATGCAATTTCAAAGAACTGCTGGATAATTTTGCACTCATCCAATATATACCAGTTTCATCAAATTCGCCGCCAAGGAAAGCTACCACGATACATCAAAAAAGAATAGGCGGGAATTTCCCATCATATTTGTTGCAGTCTCGATCAATGAAAAGAAAAAAAACTGGTTTCGCCGAGGAAAATAATTGGTATTAATTTGATCTCTGCATATATCAAAGAAGTAATGTCCTTTCGTCTTCAGCGGCCTGTCAGGGACAACGCATCATGTCTTTTGTGACCATGTTACAAGATACAACAAAGTTTAAAAAACAGAACTAAACAATCTCGGTGTATGTTTGCTACTCACCTAATTAAGGTTCCATTCATTAATGTGTAGAAAAAATATAAAACTCTTGCGATAAGCAAAAGCGACGTTAACTTGGTCACGTTGTCAAGTATGCATTCTACGTCAGAAAAAAGATTTGTAAGGGAAATTCTAAGCAAGCGATTTCGATAAAGGATTCGGTTTATTGTCGAACAACACTAATGCATAAATGTGGTTTCATTTGACCCTTCTTTGCTGTATCTAATGGTTCCTTACATTTCTATGACCCCCACCACTCTGATTTGAAATTTTGTTTTCCTCTATGGTATATTGGCTGTATTGATTCATTTTCTGTTACTTTTAGAATTGATATTATTGGCCCTCTTGAAAATTATAAGAGTTTTTTTTTTCTCGGTTCTGTTGTATTTAGCCTTGCTCTGCTTTGTATAGTCTAAAATATTCTTTAGCTGAAGTTTTCAGCAAATTTATTATTTGATGAATTATTCTGATTCGTCAATAATTGTTTGGCTCACAGTTTGAATCGGTGGCTTCTTTGGCATAACTCGGATATAGGTTAAAACCAGCAATCTCTTTTTTTTCATTACTGCTGTGTTGGGAAGGGAGTAATGACTATCTTAATATAGTTATACCTCTCTTATTCAGTCCGTTGGGGCTAAGGAACTCTTTAATATGCCACAAAACATTTATCGATCTATCACCAGTGATCGATTCTGTTTCAAATCTCTTTTGTATCCATAATTTAGTAATTTATAAAACCAAATAAATTCGTTAAATCAAATGGGTATAATTCTTCTTTATGTTTGAAACCAAATCGATGAATTTTAATTTCAACTCCCAAATGATTTTTGGTATAAAATTTGATGGAATAATTTTTTGAAAAATACAATTAAAAAGTATAAGTAAACACAATTTTCCGTTTTATTATAATCTATATAACTGAAATATATCAAAATATTGTTTCGCTTGATGATGGATCAATTTCTATTTTCCGTCATTATATGTGAACTTAAAACAACCTGTATCCAAATCGGTGCTTCCTAATAATACCCATACTTTTCCGTTGAAAGAAACTCCGTCTTCTAAGTCAGGGATTTGGATTTGTGAATAGTCAGGTGAGAGTTCGTAGCGAGGATTGAGATTAAAAGGACTCCAAAGAGACAAGGCGAGTCGGTTTCACTGCAACAAAGAAAGTTCCGTTTGAATACACTCGCTAATCTCCACCCGAAAAGCTAGTGACCGTCATCGTTTAATCCCCCTTTAACAAGGCCTCAGTGTAACTGACAAGTATAAATAAACAGTTCCTAATTTAAGGCGAGTTGTGTTGTATTAGTTTTACCCTAACATAAAAAAAATCATCAGCAAAGCAGTGGGCACACATGTTGGATGTGTCGTAAAATAGCAGTCATCGGTGACAATGCCACAATTTATCATATCAACATTATTGTGGTAGTAGACCATTAAATAAATCATTGTTTGTTAAAACATCATCCAGTCTGTTCTTGCTTGAAGACTGAATATTAGGCAACTTATTTTTAATACTTAGCAATATATTCACTCTAAGAGTATCTTAAACCGAGCGTAAATTGAATTTAGATTTCTTTTGTAAATACTTATCGTTATTTGTATAATACTGAATTTATTCTGCAATAAACAACTTAGGTTTTCATAACCGTGAAAGAGTCTAAAATAGAGTAAGTTCAGATCATATTTACCAACCCCTCCGCTCGGGCAGGATATGACACAAGGTCAATTTTAAGCGGAGTTTAACAGGTTTGAATTCAGAGTTTTCCTTCCCCTAGACTAGTTGCCTCACCAAGGCTGAAGAACCTAGTCTGCCCTATTATTTACCCATAGCTGGAGGGAGAATATTTGGATTCATACCTTTCCCAAGGGTATTAGAGTAAGTTCAGATAGTTTCTAGATGATCATATATTTGCAATCACGTGATTTTAGTAGTAACACACTGGCATTGACTCAGCAGGTGACTAGTATTTGTTTATACTAACATCCTGTCTTTTTAATGAATTACATGCCATTATGAATTTACCCGCAATCTGTATGTGACACTAGTGCAGCTGATTTAAACTCACTTTTCTCCTCATAGACTGGTTGACTGACCAAGGCTAAATAACCGAGTCTATCCTACTACTTATCCATAGCGCAGGGTGGAAGAATACATGGATCCATGCGTTTCCCAAGAGCATATGCGCGAACTGAAACATAAACAACCTCATACAGGGTTTGAACTATAACCACCGATTCCGTTTCCTACAGTAACCATTACGCTAAGGGCACTTCTGCTAGAATGTTTGTAAAATCTACATATTACATACACATGTACGCGTGTATCTTTCAGGTATAATTTGATCATTCTTAATTGCATATAAATCCTTGTGAGTTTGAGGGATATTTAGGTTTTAATCAAGTACCGGTAACCCCAAAACCTACCCAACTGTTAACCATCCTTCTTTTGAGTTTATATATCATTGATGTTAAATGAGTTGTCCTTTGCACTCTTTCATATAAGATTCTGGTGCAGGTGGCGTTTAAAGCGGAAATTATCGTCAAACATGTTAAAGAGATCTAAGAATTAGATGCCGGATAAGGTAAAATGAATTAGTTTAACTTCACATCTCTTCCCGCAGGCAGCACGTAACCTCTCGTTTAAAAGACATAAGACCAACTTTATTAACTTACATAGCAGGCATATCCTAAATGGGGTATTTTTGGCACCGCCTTCAACTGTGCTTTCGGGAGCAAGAGGGTCCTACCTACAAATTGACATTGGGTCTCATTCTGCTCATAGCAGAACAACTAATTAATTTACGTGGAACTTGATGCAAAAAGCAAACGCGAGGCTTAAGACGTGTGAATTCATTGATTGATGTTAATGGCATTTCCAACCTGTCAAGTATTATTTTGTGCCTAGAGATTAGGGAATCGCATTCACTGTAAATTAATACTTACTGGTTTTGTGAAACATATTTGACACATAAATGAGACCCTGACAGGTACTACAACTCCGGGCCCTAGTGAGCCTGGGAGTAGTGGCAGTGTAGGGGTACTCCATAACTGGTGCTTCGCCGTCAAATGCAGTTTGATTTTATACCCGAACACCCCTTTTTGAGGATGTTTCATCTTTCTACATGATACAGTCAACGAAGTCTAAGCCCTACTGACAGTGTTTTAGATGCAGGATGATTGTCTTTTTTAAAACTTTTTTTTATGAATGTCAATAGCTAGAAATAGTCTAATATAATCGTCTTCATTAATTCTCTTTAATTTTCAATTGCTTAAAATTGTTTATTTTTTGCTTCCTTCTTGCAAAAGGGCCTTATAAAATCAATGCATGTAGTAGCTTCCTTTCGCGAGTGATTTCGGTCAAAAAAAATATACACATAATGGTACTTTTTTTACTCAGTTGAGAAGTATAAAGATATTTTTATCAAAAATATGTAAACATTTAAGGAAACAATATCAGATCGCCTGCTTATAATATACAAGTATATTGTATAGTATTTAAGCTGCTAAAATCACATTGTTTATAATGAGTCGGAATCGACTTAGAATAATTAAATCAGCTCATTTGTTACGTACTAGCCACAGGCCACATGCTCTACAAGGATATTATTGTCTCTCTCATATTCCCTTTATTAGAAACAAGTACAATTATTCATTAAAACAGCGAAGACTAATAATGGCAACTCTAGATTTTGATTTGTCATTCTTGGCTTCATTTCTAGCGCCTTGGGCGTCGAATTAAAAAAAAAGAAAAAACGTAAAGGAACGGACAACGTCTAATTTAAATGACGTGTTCATTTCTGATTGACTGTTTCCAGGAAGGTGACATTTTTCCTTAGCGAGTCCAAGCAGCCAACCAGATAACATGTCGATGTAGTGGCCCCCGGCGTAACTTTGTTTTTCTCCTAGGATAATTTGAAGGGCGAACTTGTTTTTTAACCTATATACTACACTTAAGAATAGGCTATGACTTATGAAAGAAGGAAAAATTTAAAGTCACTATTTTTGTTTCATTTTGATTGTTCTAATTCAATGATCAACTTATATATATATATATATATATATATATCGTGCAAAAATCTTAAGCATTTATACAGAATAAATTCCGATAAAGTTGACTCTTTTCGTCTGCATTCTAATTTTAACTTTTACAAACGCCCTGTGGGCAAAGATAAGAATACGTTGACTGAATCCCCCGTAGAAGGTAAGACTTCTCCCCGACCTAAAAAGGGGGTCCTGAGTATGTCACTTCACAGCCTCTGATAGTGAAGCTCCAGTTCTGGAGATATGCAGAGGGTAGAGCACCCCTTCACTGGCATTACTCCAAGGTCCACTCAGACCCGGAGTGGTAGTACCTGTTAGGGTTCCATCGATGAATCAATAGATCTGTTGGAAATTGTGTAGGATTGGTTAAAAAGGATCGATATTATTAGTTGTTACTTGAAAACATTCAACTGTAAACAAGCAATTATTATTAGATAGTTGGTTCGTCGTTTGGGTTTCATGGCATAGCAACTCTTATAGGTTATTTAATGCCAAATCCATTTTTTACGAATAGTCAGTTATATTTCAAACAATTCAGTTTAGCATTAGTACACAGTTTAATTATCAAAAACATTTCTATTTCAAGCCATTTCAAGCAGTTCTAATCCAAACAACTCAGTTAAATATGAATACAGATTTTGTTTATACACAGTTAAAGGTCAAAACAGTTCTATATTAAATAGTTCTATTTAGCGTAAGTACAGTTTCAAAGTCAAAAACAGTTCCATGTCAAACAATTCAGTTTAGCATAAGTATCAGTTTAAATATAAGTACATAGTTTAATTGTCAAAAACATTTCTACTTCAAGCTTTTCAGTTTAGTCAAACAGTTCTATTTCAAACAATTCGGTTTAGCATAGGTACGCAGTTTAGTTCTATTTAACCCATAGATAGGGCCCTATCAGGTGCTACTACTCCAGGCTAAAGTGGACCTGGGAGCGATGGCGCTGAAGGGGTAGTCTGCATACCCCAAAGCTCCAGCATCACTGGAGCCTCATCATCAGATTGTTTAGTGTCATATCCAGGACACTCGTTGGAGGTGGGGATTACCCCTCTGCAGAGGTGCAGTCGGTGTATTCTACAGCTCCAGCCAACTGGGTATTCTTATTAGATACAAATCGTCACTTGAAACCATATAATTTTTTATTAGAAATATCTAAATTCATACAAGTATATGGCCCAATCAATTAGGACTGCAGAATACACCGACTGCTTCTCTGCAGAGGGGTAAGACTCACCTGAATATCCGGGATATGACATTGTGCCACACACTCAGACTTACAAGGAAATTATCATTTGTTTTCAATCTTTGGACTTGACTTAATTAATTAAACAATCAAGTCAGGATGATATGATAAAATTCCTTAATTCTCTCATGCGGTCCTGGCCCAGTCGGCAGGGTCTAAAGAATACACCGTCTGTATCTCTGCCGAGAGGTAAGTTCCCCTCAATGAGTGTTCTAGATATGACACTAAAAAATCTGATGGTGAGGTACCAGTAATGCTGGGGCTTTGGAAAATGGGGAGTACCCTTTCATTGCCATCGCTCCCAGGTCCACTCTGACCCGGAGTGGTAGCACCTGATAGGGTCCTATCAATGGGTCAAATAGAACTTAACTGCATGCTTATGCTAAACTGAACTGCTTGAAATAGAACTGTTTTGATATTTAAAATACGTACTCATTTGTTTGAAATGGAACTGATTTTGACGTTGAAACTGTACTTACGCTAAACTGGATTGTTTGTAATAGAACTGTTTGACTAAGCTAATAAATGTACATTTTCTTTCAAGTAGAGGAATTATATTGTAAATTGAATTACCATGACCAGAAAATCTAGCGAACACTTTCGCGCGACTTACGGAAACACTGGACAGCTGTTTGGAGCTTATTAGGTTTCATCAACAGTGCATACTATGATCTCCCCCCCTCACCAGAGATCGAACCAGTGACTGCAGAATGCAGAGCCGAAACTCTGCCTCTGACCATCAACCCACAACGCATACAAGCGACGCCAAATCAACTAGTCATTGTAATTGCGTGGTCAATAAACCTGAATGTGTCTTGTAAGTTACATCCGTGCTCTTTACTGAGGACACGGTCACCACTAGGGTCACGAAATTACCATGAATAGTTGATTTGGCGTTGCTTGTAGACTGATAGCTCAGTGATAGTTTCGACTCTGCATTCTGTAGTCACTGGTTCGATCTCCAGTGGCGGAAATCACGTATGCATTGCTGATGAGACCTAATAAGGTCTAAACATCTGTCCAGTGCTTGCATATGTCGTGTAAAAGTGTTTGCCGGATTTTCTGGTCATGGTAATACAATTCAAAATAAACTGAATGGTTTGAAATAGAAATGTTTTTGACAATTAAACAGCGTACTTATGCTAAACTGAATTGTTTGAATTAGAACGGTTTATTTGTATAAAAGTCAAACAAACTCACGCAGTTCGTCCCTATCATTCATTTTTCTAGACTGTTTATGTTGTCCTCACTGAGCTGATGTATACGAATCCTTGCTCGTGCGTTCATGGGTAGAATGTCGCTTATGAGTTCGCTCTTACGTTACCAGCTGTGCTCAGCGTGTCTAGTTTGTATTGGATAGTTTGTGAGACGGGAAGTGGCTGTACAACCACTATTTCGCGTGGCGTTGCTTCCAAGATTTGTTCAAAACAGCACGTAGCCTTTTTCTATAATTCCCATCTAGCTTTTTCTTCATTCGTTTCGTTAGTTTCCAGGTGGTACATCTATACAATAGTACTAATAGAGCCAGCCACAGCTTCCTTGATTAAAATATGAACTTAGAATTTTTTTCACTCTTTCCGTAATCAAATATATCAGAATTTAATTTTTATAGTACGTACGATTAGGTATTTTTCAAAAAGAACAGGAAGAAATCTATCAATTTAATGAATATTTTCCTTGTTTCAAAAACCGAAATAACCTTTGTCCCTTTTGGAGGGGCCTACAATATGCCGGTTTTGTTCTCTACAGAGAGGTAAGGCCTCCACTAAAATAAAGTGGTTTAAGTTACCCTCTATGGATTGAATAGATATGTTTGAAAATTACTTTACTTACTATTAATTAGAAAGAGTTAATTTAACAGTGTGCAAACAAATGATTCTAGATAAATTGAAAAGTAATTTTGTAAAATGCAATGGAACGTTTAGAGTACACTTATGATCAACCAAAAATTTACAAATGAATCAAATTTCGGCATAAAATAACCTTTAAGGAGTTGATACGCAATTAAACGAATAAGTTGAAATGAAATGACCTAGATATACTGAAGAGAATTTGTATCGAAACTGATTTGCCCAAGTGAGTTGCTTAATATTTATTGAACTTATCATTCTTGAGACTTCTATTTGGCACCGGGTTCCATTTTCTTTGAAAAGGGTGTTGCTTTTGTCCAAGTAGCCATCAGCAAGAAGTCCCTCGAGTAGAATAGGAGATTATTGTTCTGAATTGATATTCCTCACGCGCTTCAGAAGTTTTGAATGTCCACTGCCCCAAATTAGTTGCGTTTGCTGATGTGCTGCTGGTGCTTCTATCAGATTCTTTCAGTAAAGCGATATTTCCTTTGCGTTCCCTTGTTTGAAAGTAGAGCAAATGTGAGGACGCGGCTGAAAAGATCAAACGGGACTAAAATTTAAATCCTCTGTCCACCATTTCAAATGACCACTGCTTTCACTGCTAGAGTTGACTGGTTTAAGAAGAGACTTTCTTCTGGCTACTCTTACATGATATCATATTTGTTGAATTTATCAGATTGCTCTTCTTGGGCTGATGTGGATATTTAGTGCGATATTATTCGCTATATTCACAATGAGGAATTTTTTTCGAGAGGATTTTTTTTAATTCAAAATGAAAATGTTCAAAAACATTCTAACTGAATCAGTATGAGAAATGTTTAGTTTTATTGTCAAAAAACATTGCGTTTACGTCTATCAATACGTAAATTTTCAAATTCTTTTGAAATTTCAAACCGAGTCACTTGGAGGCGTATATAACGTAACGGTGATCGGCGTAGGAAAGGAAATTGACTATCAATTGAAATCCTGGATGATTTTTTTTTCGTTTTACTTATACTAACACCCGAGGGAAATACATGGACCCATCAATTCTCCCCACCCCCGTGATCTCTAACTTTGTTAAGGCAACTAATCTTGGAGAAGGAAAAATTTTGAAAAATTAATCTAGTATCACATTTGGTGGAGGAGCAGAGTAGATAAGTACCCGTCTGATCATTTTTAGTATTTTATTACTTACCTTTATACTTTGAAGGGATCTTAGAGCGCCTAGAATAGTGTAATGGCATGCAATCTAGACTAAAAAACCATCACAAGTGAGTTCGAGTCTTATAGGGTGCCCGATTCATATGGCCTTGTGCCACATATAAGCAAAAAGCTTTGTTAATTACTACTTTAAAGGGATCATTTGCTGTAACCAGTAAATAACTTGCAAAAGGTTCTCTATGAATAGAAGAGTGACTACTACGAACATGTCAGCCATAGGGTTCCATTCTTTGTTATGTCAGTTGATTATCCTGACAGTTCTAAAAAAGCATAATTTGAGGAGTAAGGACGAAAAAGTGATCGCACCTGATATCCTAATTTTGATGATGTTTGATTAACCTTAGCGCCTGAAAAACAACAGTATGTAACTTTTTGAAATTTGATAACTTCTGTTCTTCTTGAGTATGAGTAATTGTTTCTCAAAAAAATATTATCGTAAATCAATTAATGATTAGTAAATACAGTGGATTCTTGTTAGAGTATGTATTTATCCAACCCTCAAATATAGGCAGTGTGCAGCAATCAATTTCTAAACAGAGTTGAGATATTTTGAATTCGAGACAAGCGTTTTCCTCGACTAATTGCCGTACCAAAGATTAAGAGCCCAGTTGAGACAAGAGAAGTAATTGTTTCTCAAAAAATATCATCGTAAATCAATTAATGATTAGTAAATACAGTGGGTTCTTGTTAGAGTATGTATTTATCCAACCCTCAAATATAGGCAGTGTGCGGCAGTCAATTTCTAAACAGAGTTGAGATATTTTGAATTCGAGACAAACTTTTTCCTCGACTAATTGCCGTACCAAAGATAAAGAGCCCAGTTGAGACAAGAGAAGTAATTGTTTCTCAAAAAATATCATCGTAAATCAATTAATGATTAGTAAATACAGTGGATTCTTGTTAGAGTATGTATTTATCCAACCCTCAAACATAGGCAGTGTGCGGCGATCAATTTCTAAACTGAGTAGAGATAGTTTGAATTCGAGATAATACTTTTCCTGCACTAGTTGCTGTACCAAGGCTTAAGAGCCCAGTTGAGACAAGAGAAGGATTTTTTTCAAGTCCTTTAGCGTTTAATTGGCTTCTTGGAAGTATGAGGTATTTAGCAATACTTTTGATACAGTATCATATTATCGTTTAACACTGAACATGAACAAGAGGTATTTCTAAAAAAAAAAAATTAAATATATAAATAACAGATATTTTTTGGCAGATTCATCAATGAAATTTAGGATTGGCAAGAGTTATGAAATACAGAATATACCCACCGGTGTTCCTTAGTGATCAGTACTGGGGCCTTCATTGTTTTTAATATTCGTAAATGATTTACCTAATGATATAAAATCGGAAATAAAACTATTTGTTACTGATGTTAAACTACTTGTTAGATCATTATCGAAAGAAATAACACAGATGAATCAAAGTAAATTATCATATTGGTAAGATATTTGGAAATTAAAATTCGCAATAGAAAAATCTAAAGTACTATTGCATCCAAAAGTATTAAAGTGGAATATAAATAAAGCAACAGGGAAATCAAAAAGTCAATGAGGAATGACATCTTAAGGTTTGCTTTGATACATTTAAAGCTGACAATCATATTTGTCGACCGTATCTAGGTCAAATGGAATGATTGGCTAGATAGTTAGAAAATTTTATTTCAAATGTTTTAAAAATTATATAAACCCCTATTAAAACCCCAAACAGAATATTGTACTCGGGTCTGGGCTCCAGTGTCTATACATAGAAATTAAAATGTGATATTGGAGGGCATATAAAGAGTGATAAAATTATAGAAAGATTCGATACGGGGAAAGATTGGAGAAATTAGGATTAACTATTTTACCGAAAAGAATCTTGAGAGGTGATCAAATTGAAAGTTTCAAAATAATTAATGGGATTTTAGAAAATGGCTGTTATTTTTTCGATAATACACCTTAAACCGGAAATTTATTGTCAAGAGAGATTTAAAAAATTAAGTCTTCTAACCAACTGGATTTTTTTTTCCTAATAGCGTAATATATTTTTGGAACAATTTGTCTATTACAGATCAAAAACAGTAAAAGTGAAAAAAAATGAATGAATAATTCTAAAGACTAAATTGGATGATTTTAGAAATTATGATAAGGAAAAGAATATCAAAGGGCATTTCAGAGAATTCAGATGAATCGCTTAACAGAATTTTATTTCTAGGTCGATATTATTATAAGAGAGTATATGATCAATGAAAATATTCTTTTTTGCCTTTTTACTTTTAGGTTAATGTGATAAGTCAGTAAAAAGGGAAGATGTCCAAGGTGAAATAAGAAAATAATAATAATTGTGCAACTGAATTAACTTTTAACGAACTTTGGGCACATTGCATCTTATAATGGTTAGCGATCTAGGCTACCAGATCGTATTTAATGAATTGGACTCTCTCTAAATACCTCTATAATTCTTGTTTAGCGCCAAGCTAAGGTTAGTAGATTAAAACTTTTTAGAATGTCTTTTTCATGCAAATCCGTTTAAAAGCAACGACTGCTGATAGGATGAAATTTGTCCTTTTGACGCCTGTTAAATTTGATTTAAGCAACGATTCTTTTGGGCATTGCTTAGAGTTCCTGCGATACTTATCAAGGAATTTGGATGATCCATTTTTCTTTCTTGCAGCATGACTATTCAAGCAGTTCTCCACAATTTTCAAGAAAGAAATTTGGCGCCTATTCCTAGCATATTTTTTTTTTTCCGCCATTAAATTCCAAACCTGAATTTTCGATGTGACACGCAGTAAAAAGGAAATAAGGTATCGTGGCACTTAGGTAGATCTGTGGTCCCCCTTGACCATGAAGGATTTGTTTTGAAGCCATTACCTTCTTGTGTGGGCTGAGAACTTTTCATCCCAACCTTATGAATATTCATCAAGAGAGATAAACATAGAATATCTGATTTATGCATTTACAAAGCTTTTTTGGAACAATACAAGATTGATAAGTGATGCCGAATTTTTCATTCTGTCATGTCGCGTCATGATATTCATATTAAACATTCTAATAAAAATATCTTTTTCACTTTGCCAATCCATCCCCTTCTCCATCATAAAATGAAGGTTTACAAAAAACTGATGATGATTTCATCATATAACACATATACAATCAGCCGTAGACATGTAACAAGCCACCTCTCCCAATATTTCCCCATTCAGAATTATAATAAAAACCAATCCTTCTGCCATAAGCAACACAGGAAACAACTTTGCCGTAGACAAGTTGAAATCAAAGTAAACTTTCAAAGGCCAGATGTGTATGTAGATAACCTTTCACTTCTTGTGTAGCCGCGTCTGCAGCAGCGTGAATATTATGGTTAACAAGGAGCGAATCGAATTATTAACTGCGAAAAGATACCGATCATGACTTGTCGAAATGCAGTAAGTGGTGGAACTTTCTATACAAGACAAAACTAATTACGCTTTCAGACCATCGTATTTTACTGTTGCCGCTAACGTGAAGTCGATCTTATCTTCTATGAGGTCGCTTTGAAGCCCACTCTTGCTAAAAGTAACATGTAAAGTAGTACATCTGATGTCATTTAGCAACTAGTGATTGATGTGCATTAACTAAAATTAGACGTCTTTGATGTTAACGATGTTATGTCCAACCTATAGTCAAGAACAGATGTCAGTGCAAAGTCGCTGAAGAGGTTTCATGTCGCTTGGGTTGATGATGGTTTTTACTGTGATTGAATCATTGGATAAATCAAATTTGTAATAAGATCGCTAACTTCGTCAGTAAACAAAAAAAAAAAATGAGAATGCCATAGTCAAAGATTTTGTCATTATTCAATGTAAAATTACACGAGCGCTGTGATAAACTTCGTTAAAGTGTGGTATAAAGTCTCTTAAACAACTGAATTAACTGAGATTAGGAGGCGCGCTTAGTGTAACGGTTACAATCGTAAGAAATGGAATCGGCGACCAGAGTTCAAATCCTGGATGAAACTGCATTCCACTTCACGCTCATACTCTCAGCAAGGCGAGAATTCATATTTTCTCCCTCCAAGCGACGTGTGAATAGTAGGGCAGATTGGGTTATCTGGGCTTAGCAATGCAACTAGTTTTTGAGAATGAAATATCTGAATTCAAACCTGACTTCCCCCACTTTAAAACTGACCTTGTGTCACATCTTGCCATCGTCAGTTTGGGTAAATGCATGCATTAAACGAAATTCGTGGGTGTATATATATATATATATAATACTGCATGTCAAATTTCTACAACCTATTATGTCTACAAAGTCCTATGCTAAATAATTTTCCTTCTTACTATCTCGGAGTTGTTGAGGTTCATTCACCATAACCCATTTTTAATGAAGATTAGCTGATTTTTGTATTTTTCTTTAAAAATTGCTTATCAAAAATAAAAAAAACGAAAAAGCGTTATTAGAAAAAAAATTTAAAATGACTACCTCTTTTATCAATTACTAATAGTAATAAAGGCGAAGGATTTTTTAAAAGTTTTTTTGTTTTTTTTTAAGATTAAGAATATTCTCGGTTGCAGCAATGTTATCACCGTCGAACTTCTCACAAACCTTCGGCGTTAGCTTATTTTGAATCAAACTACACAAAAAGTTCATTGGTTCAATTTTTTTTTAAAGAGCTAAATGTATTTACATAAAAAGTGAATCTTGAATTTTTCCTGGTTTTACTTTGTTTTTTGTTTTGCTTTTTTGGGGTTTTTTGTTTTTTGTTGTTGTTTTTTTTTTTTTGTTTTGTTTTTTTATCAGAGTTGTATTTTTGTGGGGATTTATTGGTTAGACTAATAACGTTATATTTAATTAATTTTTGTTAGATATACATTATTCACAAAATTTTGAAACGCAAATCGCCAACAATTTTTCTTGAAAAGTTACGTACTGTTTAAATTCGAGTAATTAGCACGCGTATATTCTGTGTAATTTCCGAGAGCACCACTAGTATTTATATAATTCCATTACGCATTTACATTGAAACTTACGTCAGTGAATGAGTGGTTTATCAGCACGGCAAAGGAAATGAGCTGGCAGGGTTCAAATTTCGACCGATTCTACTTGCTTTAATTTCACATTGATGCTCTTCGGAAAAGCATGAATCTAACACTTCTTTATAGCTTTGAATAAAATCATGAGAGCTCAGTCAGCTAGAGCTGTAGAATACGCCGACTACATCTCATCAGAGGGGTAAGAATTCCACCCTAATAAGTGTCCTGGCTATGACATTAAACCATCTGATAGCAGATTACCCCTTCATTGCCATTACTCCCTAATCCACTTTGACTCGGAGTAGTAGTACTTGTTAGGGTCCAAACTTTGAGTCAAATACAACTGTTTAACCATCTAACTGTTACCCAGTCGGCTAAGGATGTAGAATAATCTGACTGTATCTCTGCCGAGGGGTAAGATCTCTCCAAATGTCCTTGATATGACGCTAAACAATCTGATGGTGAGGCTTCAGCCTTGAAGCTTTAGAGAATGCAGAGTACCCATTCATTACCACTGCACCAAGGTCTACTCTGACTCGGAGTGATAGCACCTGATAGGGTCCTATCTATTGGCCAAATAGAACTCTTTGATCATTTAAACTGTGTTCAAACAAATGAATTAGGTTAAATCAAATTGTTAGTGATACATAGCAATATTTGGAATCATTTAACTATGAACAAAACTATTAGTATGGTATAATTGAACCGCTTACCTGTACGTAAAATAGAATTATTGGTATTATATAGAAATACTTGGAACTATTTGACTGTATGTAAATGGATGAATAGTACTTAATAGAATAAATACTATTAAATAGCAATACTTGAAACCACTTCATTGTGTACGAACAAATGATTAATATTGAATAGAAATACTTGTATAAAATCTCAAATAATGAAACCATCTATGTAGAAACAATATCAATACTTGTGTGAAAACAAATTATTTCCAACTCATTTGAAAATAAAATACCTACAAATTCACTCACTAATGATTTATGAGCAAACAAATGACTGATGTTAAATTAAATTGTTAGTTCAATGATTTCAAGTATTGGTATGTAACACTATTCAAAGAAAAACGCAGTTTCTTCCAGGCTGCAGTCGTATCGATACTGCTATATGAATGCACTACGTGGACGCTGACTAAACAGTTGGAGAAGAAGCTCGACGGCAATTATACAAGAATGTTAAGAGCAATATTGAACAAGTCCTGGCAGCAACACCCCACAAGGCACCAACTATACGGTCACCTACCACCTATCACGAAAACTATACAAGCAAGACGAACCAGACATGCTGGACACTGCTGGAGAAGCAAGGACGAGATCGTAAGTGATGTACTCCTATGGACCCCCGCATATGGCCCATCAAAAGCAGGACGGCCAGCTCGAACATACATACAGCAGCTATGTGATGATACGGGATGTAACCCTGAAGACCTGCCAGAGGCGATGAATGATAGGGAGACGTGGAGAGAGAGGGTCAGGGATATCCGTGCTAGCTGCACGACATGATGATGATGATGATGATGATATACTTGACACCATTTTAAGCATGCACAAAAGATTTGGTATTAAATTACCTGCAATAGTTTATATACTTGGAAACCCAACCAACCAAGCCATTTAATAGTGTGCAAACAAATTATTAATATTTTAGAGGATTCAGTGTACAAGTAAACGAGCTCTTATAGGTTTAAAATATCATTTTCAATCTCTTCGTTAACCAATCATACATATATATAATATATATGTATCGAGTCTGGCACTAAATAACCTGCAACGGTTGATATGGCATAAAATCCTATCAACTTAGACGGACAGAGCTCTCGCTTTTTTCAACAACCAGCTAAGAGGAAAGAATTCTGAAAGAATAAGTTTCTGGCAACAGTTCAAAAGCATATTACTTCGTATGCCTTAGTTTTTGAAAGAGGCTATGATTTGTAGAGAAACTGGTAATGGCGGTACGTAAATGAAGAGCAATAATTGTGTCTTATTTTTTCTTTTGACATTTGTAACTTGGATTCAGCTGCAGTAAAATGTGCTAAATACCCGGATACTTGTGAGCCTTTTCGACGAGCCTAAAATATGCTGACTACATCCCCTGCTGAAGGCTAAGGCCCCATCAAAAATAGGATCTTGCGTATAACATTAGACTGTTTCAAGTGTGAAGTCACCTTTTTGTTGACATCATTCCCAGGTCCACTTTGATCCAGAAAGTCTGTCTATGTTATTCTCCCTTCTAAACTTCAAATAGGTCTCTGAAAATCATTAGAATTAGAGAGGAATACTAAAACAATTGTTCATGAGTCTAAACAAATTGTTATTAATTAGAACTACTCATTTAAAACCATATAATTACCTTTAGATTTTCAGTATTAAATAAAATTACTCCAAACATTGCATACAAATTATTTTTAAAGGGGTTACTTGAAGCTATACTTGTTCACAGCTAATCATCATCGTTTACTAAGCCCAATCGGTTGTTGCTGTAGAATACACCGACTGCATCTTTGTAGAGAGGTAAGACCCCCACAGCAAGTGTCCTGGATATGGCACAAAATTTGATGGTGAGGCTCCAGTCCTGGAAATTTTGGGAACCCCACAGCTCCCAGGTCCACTCACACTCGGATTGGTAGCACCTGATAGGCACATATCTATGGGCCAAATAGAAAGGTTTAAACTGTGCCCAAGCAAATGACTTATGCTAAATTTAGTTGTTAGAAATAGAACTGCTTGATCACTTAACAGTGTGTAAACAAATGACTGATACTTAATTACGACTGTTATATTGCAATGCTTGAAACCATTTAACTGTGTGCAAACAAATGATTAATAGTAAATAGAAATGCTTGAAACGATTTATTAAGTGCAAAAAAATTAATTCAGGCTCGTTTAAAAATCTTAGTAACAAAATTTGTTGACAAATCATATTTAATATATATGTATAAACGGGATTTGGCATTAAAAACCTACAATGGTTGATATACCGTGAAACCCAAACAAACAAACATTATTTAAAACAATTTGTTTGCACAAAAGACTGACTTCGGCATTTAATAGTCTTACAAGTTTGACATGCCGTATAAACAGCCAAAGTTTGTGATCTCACCTGCAAGTGCGAATTTCTTTTTTATGAATCAAGAAAAATAGACTAATTAGAGAACAATGTCGATAATGAGACTAGTAAAAAAACATTCAGAAGACACTTTTTTCAGTGAGCTTTTAGAAATTTGCTCATACAGTTGTGATTTTCATCTGTACAGCGGTGATATATTCTCACTACAAGGAAGCAACTGACGAGATATATCAAGGAATCCCTTTGTTCAAATTGTGATTCGGGACAATTGTTATTTATCTATTCAACCTCTCAACGATGCAATCCAAGGTCAATTTTTAATTGTAGTACTACTGGTTTGAAATCAGTTTTCCTTCTCCTGTACTGGTTGCCGTGCCAAGACTAAAGAGCTTAGTCTCCACTAATATTTGCCCATAGTGTGAAAGGGAATTAATGGATTTATGCATTACCTACAGAAAATAGTGCAATGCAAATCGAAAATGGCTTTATCCCGGATTTGAATTTGGCAATTGGTACGATTAGATGTTGATGAAAACTGAAGTTAATGATGTTGATTGACAAAATATTTGCCAAATATTAACTGTCACAAAAGGAATTTCAGGTTCTTCATTACTAATAATTGCTTTCTCTCTCTCTCTCTCTCTCTCTCTCTCTCTCTCTCTCTCTCTTTCTCTCTCTCTCTCTCTCTCTCTCTAACTTGAGCATAATTTTATTTTCCAAGCTCTCCACGACGCAACAACTGGTATTTTTTTAAGCCGAGTAAAGCTGGTTTTAATTCAGTTTTCCTTCTCAACTCTGGTCGCTAATGCCATATCCTACGATGATAATCGATACACTAAGTGCGCTCGTAGATATCGACGTTAGCTTTCAATGTTTCCTAGTGTCGTTCGAGATCTGGGAGTAAAACATACAAAATCTATAAATCATCATCAAGGATTTCAATTACGTACTAATTTTAACACCTGTAAATATATATTGTTTAAATTGATTCCTGTTTGTTTTATATGCATTTCTGCATACATGTTTCCCATGAATTAGCAATGACAATCAAAGAACGTTGCAGGGATGATATTGTGCTAGTTGATGGCCTGCGAATATTTTTTTTTCTCTGAAGAATCCTGAAGATGATAGTATATTGTAGAACCCAGCCACAGCGTAAGAAATAGAAACTAGTTAAATTAATCTATAATTGTATTTTTATCCAAACCTTCCGCCACTAACAAGATGCGACATCAGGTCAATTTTTAATCGGAGTATTTCTGGTTTAAATTCAGTTTTCCTTCTCCTAGACTGGTTGCCGAAACAAGGCAAATGAACTCGGTTCGCTCTACTATTTACACATAGCTGGCGAGAGTAGATGGATTCATGCCTTCCTTAATGGTATCAGCGCGAACTGGAACTCAAATAGCTTAATTCTGAATTTAAATTCGGAGGGCTGATTCCATTTCCTGCGACGATAACTTCGGCAAGTTATAAAACTATAAAAGAGCAAGTTTAAGTAATAGTTTTCTTACTTTGATGTTTAACTCTTAGATTTTATAGTTTTATCTGTTGTTGTTTTGTTTTTTCTTAGGTTTCACGAGTATATTTTAGTGCGTTTGTTCTTATAGTAATGCGTTGGGTATTCTTTAAATAACTTTTCTAAACTTAATGCTTTCAAGTTGTAATTTACGTGGTAATTGTTTATATTATTTAGAAATTGTAGAGAAATTGGCCTGCAACTAATAGCAACTATATTTTTCCAGTTACTGAATTTGGCTTTAGATGTCCTTAACTGTAGGTAAAGAATCCATTATTAGATTAGATATCTGTTCGTACACTTAATAACAACTCTCGCAGTTTTGTTTTTGTTCTTTGTTTTTTGTTTTTTTTGGGGGGGTTACAAAGAAGTTAATGATGTTCTTTCTTATACCTTGTAATTTACAAACTTCTTTCCTTCGCAAGGAAACAAAAATAGTTACGATGGTAAAAAAACAAAAATGGTTTCTTAACTTGGAGATATTTAGATTCTCAACACATCTAATTGTTTGTCAAAGGAATATTCCGGTTACTGTGGTCGAAAATTACCAAGTGCATAATACTTTCTTTTTTTTTTCTTTTTTTAACTTAAACAAAAACTTAGGCGTTTCTTGAGAGTGATCCTCTTTCCAGGAAGTTAGATAATTCATTCAAAAGTAAAAAGGTACGGTAAGGGTTCGTTCTTTGATGGTTTTGCAGTTTCTCTACCCACAGGGATGCTGTCTAATTACAGGAAAACAATTGCGAAACTGCAGAATATTTTGCATAGACTCTCCCTCTCTCTATCTGTCTATCTATCTTTTTATCTCTCCCTCTCTCTCTCTCTCTCTTTTCTTTTGAGCTGTTTCCTTGAATTATTTTCAATATCATAGAAGTTTTCTCCCTTGGGATTATTAGGTTAATCATAACAAAGGAACTGAAAATGTAATAATTTGGCTGAGAATAATGACGCACTTCGAACGAGAAGGTTATGACAAGTGTTTAAAAGAAGTTATGAAAAAAGGGAGGCATTTTCGCTTTCTAAGAGATGATAGCATAATTCTTTTTGACAGTTATTTAACTACTGAATTTCTAAACATTTTTAAAATACTATTACTATTTTCGGACAAAATAAAACAAGGAGAATGTATTTTTCTATTGACGAATAGATTTACAATCTTCAAAAGGGCTGCGATCTCGTAAGAAATTATTTCAATGAAATGTAGTATGATATGCGGATTATCAAGAAGCCTATAGAAGAAAAAAAACTAGTTGAAAATCTTATCTTTTTTTTTTTTTTTTTGTACTGGGATAACATGATACGTTTGATCTAGCCATCCTGGACCCGGTCAGCGAGTGTTGACGGGAGCCAAAAGTGTTACTCACCAGAGGTGAAAGCCGTAGTAGGTATTCTTTGATTTCTCTCTCTCTCTCTCTCTCTCTCTCTCTCTCTCTCTCTCTCTCTCTCTCTCTCTCTCTCTCTCTCTCTCTCGCACGCTCGCAGCTGAGTATGAATGCAGAACGAAAAATCTTCCAGACGGTTTCCATTTCTCTCTGCTTTCACAGCCTCAGAGACTGAATGGAGGTTGACGAAACAACGAAAGGTCCTAACACTAGAAGTCAAATTGTTTTATATTCTTTACTCTCCATCCAACGAATACCCCACACCGAAATTACAGTTCACCGCTGACCACGCTACAGATATTCATTTGCTTATCACGCTAAAGTTACTGTGGACGTCGTTGACTATGGTATAGAAAGAAAAAAAAGGCTATGTTTGGTTGGTTTTACGGCATGTCGACCCTTGTTGGGTTATTTTATGCCAAAGAACATCTAACAATTATAGTCTCCAAAGATATAAGGTACAAAAATGTATATTATCTATTGATTTAAACAGATGGTCTTTTCTGTAGCTTTAAGACTTCTATAGAATACTAAAATACTACTACTCCCACTCAGAGTGGATATGGTTACCATAACCACAAAGTGAATTTACACTTTACAAATCTTCAGAATTGGAGCCCCAACAACGAATGCAGTTTAGTTCTATGCCCAGAACACCGTTTTGTGTGTGGAAGGGATGTTACCTCACTGGTGGTTTCTTCTATCAGTTGATACGGTATGCATTCGAGGATAGAGAATAGATCATGGGTTCTGGTGAAATCAAATCAGTTAGACAATGGAGATCAAAATGATTAAATCCAATCGATTCTTCCAGTACCCTTTTTTTTCAATCTATTTAGCTTATTAGAAGTATACTTTACTACTTCATATTTCTTGTAACTTTAGTCATTTGAATGTGATAGAACTATCGAAAGTGAGTCATACATCCTCTCTTTATGTGAGACAAGTGTAAGTTATTTGAAACTCGCAAATCTTGCCGAGTGGCCGATGTTTGTGCCACTACTTAAAAGTGTATCAACTCATGAAGTCTGTATTCCAGCCGGGGAATCCCTATTTCTTCATTGTTATCCTCCAAGAGACCAAAATATGTGTACACGTTCGTCCGGGAAATATTCTGTGTTCTAAGGGTGAAAAATCAAATCATCTTCTAATGACCTCCACCCTGTTGGCTCTATCGTTTGTAAAGGGGTATGACCCTAACCTCCAAAATGGTGTTCTGGGCATGGCATTAAAATACATCTTATTATGAGACTCTAGTTCTAGAGATCTGTTGAGTACCCTTTTATAGCGATTACACACTGATTCAGAGTGCTAGTACATATATGGGTCTGATCCATATGTCAAATAGAACTGTTTAAAAATTATTCTTATTCAATAGTGTGATGTGCAAAAAAAAAAGAAGAATTTTTTAGAAACAAATATGTAAATATGAACATTATTCCCTAATCTCTAAAAATGAAATAACCCAAAACGGGTTGACATGCCATTCAATCGATCAATAGACGCGCATTAGATTTTTGAAAAAAAATTCTTACTGTTAAAATATAGGGTGTCTCAATATACACGGGACCCATGTGACTGCTAATAACTCTACTAATGATAACATTGTGATTGTTTTTGTTTCAAATTTGAAAATAGTATACTATAACAACTAATAATCCTTGATCACAATACCTTGGACAAGAGAGAAAATATATTTTGCGTCACAACTTATTTGAAGACAGAATTATTCAAAACTATCTCACAATAAATGCAACTCATTAATAGGATAATGATTTATTACTGACACAAGAAACTAAAAAAAAACATTGCATGTCCTGGAAGCTTATATAATAACAATTAGAACAACATCGATTTGATGTCTCTAGATCAAAGGATTGGGTTTCATCTATTTTGAGACACTCTGTATATTCATGCCTGTAATTGTGTTAACTTTCAATTGAAACCAAAAATAATAGCATCAATACAGATACATTTCTTCTGACTTCTAACTGCACTGAAACTAGTTTCGTTTTATTCATTCTCATGATTTATCCCTTTCCTATTTTGGTCTCTCACCACTCAGCCAAGTTATTGAAGAAGGTTAGAAGTTAATTTTAACAACAGGAACGGATGTATAATACACTACAGATTAGAAATTTGACAATGTCTCAAAAAGTGGTGAATAGTTAATCTCCAAGAAGAATAACTTGCAACAATGTTGATCATTTCATAACTAACTCGTTCAAGCTTAGGTTTTCCTTTCCAGAAAAAGTCATTGATTTTAAAAATACCTCCCTCCCCGATTATAAATCCTTATATATCATGTTGTACTATGTCAAGCACAACGTGTGCAATATCATTCCATAAAATATTTTCTTTAGAACAGACGCACTTGTTCTGTCATAGAAGGTAATTATTTCCAAGGAAGTGATTTCAGATGGATGTCAAAGTAGGATTCGTCTGAAATAGAAAAATTGGATTAAATTTTGTACCGGATTGTGAGTGTTTATATAATAGATCTAATCGATATCTCAGTGCCAGCGTTGCCGGATATAAATGCAGAAAGGCGTACACCAAACTCATCACTATCTCTTCAAGAATATAATTTCGATATAGACACAGACGTAATCAGCCTACGTAAGAAACCTATTATTAACTGTCAGGACAGCATTTTGTCCTTTTTTAATTTATTTCTTTATTTATTTTTATGCGTGTGTTTTGAAGCTGATTCTCTCACCTTGTAAAATATAAAACTTTGATGTTTATCTACAGTAGCATAGCAATGGGCTGGAAACGACAAGGCCTGAATTTTTTTCTAATATTGACACAATTTAAATATCTTATGCAAATGCTAACATTAACAATACTTTTATCATCCCGGCTTGTTCCAAGTTGTATCATTATTCAATTTAAACCATTAGTGATCCAATTAATATCCAGAAGAAACTCGATAAGGGGAATGCAAAGTACTCGCTCCTTAATTTCCATTACTCCGTGTTAGGGTTCCACCTATAGTTCTAATAGATCTGTAAAAATTATCAGTGTTGGATAAGAATATTTGAAGAGGATTAACAGTAAAAAAAATCAAAGTAACGACTACAAAAATGTAAATAGAAAAGTCCCATGTATGTGATTCTCTAACCACTTGGAAGAAAATAACTCTTGATGTTTTGGTATGCCATGATAATCAAGCAATCTACTAGAAAATATCCTAACCTAGTCGTAATTTTTTAAACCTTTGATTTTATTTTTTGTAGATATCTACGAAGCTAAAGTTAACGTCTAAAGAGATATTGAAAGTAGTACTGATAGAAGATATATGGTCAGCTTGTCGATTTTTCGAGGTATTGACTATTCTGTCTTCTTTACTGGGTGCTCTCCAAAAACTACTTCGATAGGGATTTTGTCAGGTAATCGAAACCTGTTATTAAAGGCTTTTTTTCCTTTAGGAATAAGTATTGCAAGTGAATGAGTTTAAAAGGTCACATTACTCTGTTTCGATATATTATGCTACAGGCTATAACATCTGGAAATTATCTGTTCACCTGATGAAATACGGGGATAAAACATTGGAGACTATTTTGTATCAGTTATGATGCCGTCACTCTACTTGTGTTAAATTATGTTGAGATAAAAAAAAAAAAATTGGTAAACAAACGCTTCTTATAAAAGTAGATGCAATTTACTACTTCGTTACAGTCGTGGGTGTGTAAAATCTGTCCTGTCAAAGAAGTTCTTCAAACAATGAAAAAAACTCCTTTTGGCAAGTATAATCACGGATATTAACTATTCTGGGTCGCGAATACACTTCGTTTGTACGTGTAGAGGCTTTCATGATGTCTGTCTTCATGAAAGACCAATTGTCTGGCTTAAAAGGTAGGAAGGATACTTAGAATGTGAGTGGTCGACGGGATTTGTGGCGGAAGGAAGAAATTCATTTCACGACTAAAGTCGTTTTTTTTCTTTCAGGGGATGCTTCTTTTTTCTTCAACAACGAACAATTTGCTATTTTTACAAAAAATGTCTGTTAACCAGGCTTTCTACATACACACAGTTTCATTCTGTCAGACACCTGTCGTAAAAAGCTCATTAAAAGTTCTAATTCTAGTTTGGGTTTTATGGCATATCAACCTTTTTAGATTATTTAATGCCAAGTCCTTTTTATACAAATAAACAATTCAATTTAGTATAAATACACAGTTTAATTGTCAAAAACATTTCTATTGCAAGCTATTTAGTTTAGTCAAACAGTTCTAATTCAAACAATTCAGTTGAGCATAAGTACACAGTTCAGTTCTATTTGACCCAAAGATAGGACCCTATCAGGTGATACCACTCTGGGCCAGAGTGGACTTGGGAGCGATGGCAATGAAGGGGTACCCCGCATATCTCAAAGCTCCAGCATTACTGTGACTTTACCATCAGATTGTTTAGTTTCATATCCAGGACACTAGTTGGGGGAATGGCTCGTATTCCTCTGCAGTGATGCAGTAGGTGTATTCTACAGCTCCAGTTGACTTGGCAACTCATGAAAAGGCTAGTTTTATAAAAAAAACAAAGAAGAAAAGAAAAAAGGATTGTGAGTTCAATTCCTACTGGGACCCCATTTATTATAATCTATGCACTTGCCTATTTTCATCTTTGGATTTTTTCAGGTGTGACAAAACAATTGTAAAAAGAAATGAGCACCTTTTGACAAAATTAAATATGACACAAAATGCAAGATTAGCGCGCTGTTCTGCCAAAGAATCTTTACTATTGGCACCAATAGAATTTAGTATAAAAGAAAAAAGGTGCGGAGATGTCATTCCTTTTACAGTCAGGTCTTGTCTTTAAAGCCTTACTATCGCGTCTTTCAGGTTAAAAACTTATGTCTCTAGCGTGCTTTAGGTGCACTGAACATAATGTTAAAAATAGATCACTACTTACTGCTTTAAACTTACTTTCACACAAACAGAAGCATGTTTCATAATACGGCACAACTAAACTGATAACTATAACCTTTTCTCAAATAGGTTAACGCCCTGTAGGCGAAGCTTAAGATATGCTGACTCTCCACAGCAGAAGAGAAAGATTCGCCCAAAAGGAGCGTCCTAGGTATGACACTAAACTGCATTTGATGGTGAGGCTTCAGATCTAGGAGTACCACTTTATTGCCATTACAGCCAGATCCACTCTAACCCGGAGTGATTGTATCTGTTTGGATCCCATCTATGGGTCAAGTAGATCTGTTTAAAAATTATCCGATTGGACGGTTTGGACAAAAACAAACTCTTAAGAAACAGCATAGAAATGTAAATATAAACGTATAATGACCGTGATTCCATAACTTATTAGCATTAGATAACTCTATACGAGTTAATATGCCATTAAAATCAATAAAATATGTAAATCTCTACTAAACTCTTATACATCTTAGAAACTCCATACACAAATATGTGCCATAGGGATTTTTCTACAAATACATAATCTTTCATTCATTTTGCTTCTCATTTCTTAATGCATTCTCTTTTCTATTTTGATTGTTTCGACGATGAGAAACGTTCAGTTGTTACATTATTCTTATATATATTCTTGAAAAGAAATATTTGTCACGCTATGTAATTCCTCCGCAGAATAGTAGTCTCGACGTTAACACGACAAATAACTATCATTAGATTACTCCAAAGATTTTGAACAAATTTCATTTGGAATAGAAACATTTTAAGTAAAATCTAACCGAAAATATTTTCTTGCATATATAATAAAGAAAGATAATGGATATTGAAATTTTTGTTTATATTTCTAAAAAAGAATATTTCGGAAAATTATCTTACTGTCAAATACACTTTTTAAAAATCTACGAATTAATAAACGTTAATAAAGCTTTGTACTTTTCCAGTATTTTTTACTGATACAATTTTTATGAAAATTTATTTAAGCGTAATTAATGAGTTAGCTTTGTCAGTGAGCGACAGTTTTTCGACAAGTGTGGTGTTGTCACCAATACCTGCTACCTATGTGGTTTAGTCACTAAACCCCAACGGCTAGTTTTATGGTAATTATGACTTGTCGCTTTAGTGAGTGAAGGAAAATAAACCCAAAATACGTTCCTCCCTAAAATAGAGAATCTGACCTTTTATTTTCCTTTCTTCAATTACTGTGACCGTAGACGTATGTGGAAAAGAGGCGATCCGTAGCTGATTGACGAGATATTCTCTTGTCTTTGATATTCAAACGGATCTTTCTTTGCACGAGGACCGACTCATTTCGTATCGTATAATTTCTATCTTAGTCCTCGACATGGCTTCTCTCGCTTGACTGTGTCTGGCCTTAAAGTTGCTAACTAAGAAAACAGTTTCTTTTATGGGGGTTCTCAGTACAGTAAGCCTCAACCTTTGTCTATGTAGGCGGTATGTTTCACTCGTTCTCGAGACTGGAGCTTTTGATAATTTCGGAAACCCTACGTTAATTAATTACCCGATGCTATATTTGATACCATATCTAAATAGCCTCCAAATAAATAAATAGACACGATAATTAATTTTCTGATCATTATTTCCTGATGGTTTTTGTAAGTTTTCACCAACTAAACTTTCTCAATGGTGACAATGGCCCGGAGTGGTAGTATCAGTTAGGGTCGTATGTATGACTCAAATCATCATCATGCGCTACTAACAGGGATTTCCCTAACTCCCCCTCTCGTCGTTCGTCTCTATCATCCATCGCTTCTGGCAGGTCCTGTAGACGACATCCAGTGTCCGTACAAAGCTGTTGTACATAGGTTCTAGATGGTCTTCTAACACTTCTACGTCCGGGGGAAGTGGTCCATATGACAATGTCGGTTTTGTCTTGCAGGTCTTATCCGTCTTATTTGGATGGTTTTAGAGATTATGACTCAAATAGAACTATTCAATTATTTACGAAAGATTGTTATAATTAGGTACTTCAAAACATATAGCAGTGTGCAGATATTTTGTCGGAACATTTGAACACTAGAATTACTAATCTAAGATATCAATTCTTGAAATGATTTACCTATGTGCAAACAAATTAGTTCTAACTACTCGTTTGAAAATAAAGTTACCTACAAACTATTCGCTTACAAATTGTATATGTATGTGTAACAGGAATTGGAATTAAAAACCACAAGGGTTAATTAGCCATGAAACGCCAACAAACCAATACAGTTGTGACGATATTATTTACGTTACTGGATTCAAATTGCTTAAGTGTTGAAGGAGCAAAACACTTTTTCTCTCTGGTTGCAACTTGTTAGTAATTGTAATGACTTATTTCGTCAGTGCTTCTGTAAAGGGTTAAGACATCACCCTAACAAAGTCACTAGTTGCCCATTGGTGGCAACCCATAATGCTTGAACGCGGATCCTGGTGAATGAGCAGTCTTTGACCCGGCAAACGAAGTCTTCAAGTGCTTGATTTGGTTTGGTTTGGTTTTATGACATATCAATAACTGTTGGTTATTTAATGCCAAATCCTTTTTTAACATATATTAAACATATAATTTCTAAACACATTTTGTTGATAACATTTTTTAACAAGCCTGAGTTCATTTTATTGCACATAGTTAAATGGTTTGACATAATTTCAAACAGTTCAGTTTAGCATGAGAACAGTTTGTTTTTGTTTTTTTGTTTACACCCGGTTATTTATTAAAATATAGATCTTGTTTAAACACACTTAAATGTAAAACAGTTCTACTATAAACACTACAGTTTTGCATGTCAGCAAAGTTAAATGGTTCCAAGTATTCCTGTTTTATCCAGCATGACACATAGCGTAATAGTTATAGGCGTTGGTTTCCTAAGGAGACAATCATCTGGAGGTTGCAGGTTCAATCCTGACTGCAGGTGAGTAACAATACAGGAATACTTAACACTTGTACCCGGTTATGGCTAAAGAAATCAGAACAGGCGACCCCTGTGAATTCAATAAAGGATGTAGTTTCGAAGTTCCGTGTAGGTTCCCGAGTGTGACAAACATCTGAAGAAGGCCGGAGGACATATCGACCGAAACGCTGTGGAAATAACAATAAAGATGAAGACAATAGTCTGAAAACCCTTAATGATAAAAATCATCAAGCTTCGTCTCAGAAATTCAGTCAACTGGTTCCTAGTATTGCTGTATGACACTAACAATTAAACATCAGTCATTTGCTTACACACAATTAAATGATCAAACAATTCATTTTAACATAACAGTTTTTATTTTACACACAGTTAATGAAGAAAAACAGTTCTATTTCAACTAATCTGAACAATTCCGTTTAGCATAAGTACACAGTTTAAATGTCAAACAGTTCTATTTGACGCATAGATCTGACCCTATCAGGTACTACCACACCGGGCCAGAGTAGACCTGGAAGCGATGGCAATGAAGGGGTACTCCGCATTCCCCAAACCTCCAGCATGTCTAGAGCCTCACCACCAGATTGTTTAGTGTTATATCTAGGACACTCGTTGGGGGTGTCTTACCCCTCTGTATAGAAGTAGTCGGTGTATTCTACAGCCCAGCCGACTCGCCACACTCCACTTTGGCCTTTACTTGGCTTGATGGGTTGTCAGTGAGGTCCGATCCAATCAATCAGCTGGTCATGGCAAGCCCTTAATCGTAGATAATTGTGCTGAGTGTATTCTTCAAATTGCTGTTGTTAATAACAAGTACCCAACCCATTTTTATCTTAAAGGTACTAGAAGGCGGTGACGGAGAGTCAATTGCGCTAAGACAGCAATACATGAAACTATTTAACTGTATGCAAAAAAATGAGCTCTCATTCTAAAATAATGTTACCTATAAACTATTCACTTAGAAATCATAGAAGTGTGTGTAGGTTGCATTTTCTCTTTCAAACATGTCTGATTGAATACGACAGGCACTTCACTTCAGTCAATTCTATTAATGATCCGTTCAAGTCTTCGTTTGAGTCGCTTGACATCTGGATAGAATGAATTTCGACCTCAGCTGAAGCCATCTTCAGAAAAACGAACATTTGAAATGACAAATACAATGACGAGTCGTATGCATTTACTTAAAGAGTTGAAGGAAGAACAAGAGAAAAGGGAATTTACGAAAGAGAATAAGTAAGAGGAAGAATTGGCGGAAAAAAACTTAAAGGTATTGTGATGGAGTCCACCCTTTGATCTACTCTCAGCAATTTCGGCATGACTCATCTCGAAAATGAAGTTTTCAGCAATATAGAAACACCTAAAATTTATTTATGTTACGCCGATGATTTCCTCCTCCTCAATAGAACAAATGAACTACACAATCTACAAATGACCTTTTGAAACAATTCTGAACTCAATTTTACTAAATACGAATAAAACCATCCCAACGTGTCCTGAATATGTCACAAAGCATTCAGATGATGAGGCTCCAATCTTGGAGCTTTGGGAAATGTGGAGTATACCTTCATTACCATTACTCCCTGACTTATTCTTACATAGAGTGGTAGTACCTGCTATAAGTCGAATAGAACTGCTTGATCCTTTAACTATGAGCAAATGAATGACTTTTGTTGAATTGTTAGTGTTACATAGCAATACTTGAAACCATTTAAGGGTGTGCAAATAAATGTGTAATACTAAATAGAAATATTAGTGTTAGATTGCAATACTTGAAGGGATTTAATTGTGCAAACAAATTAGCTCTAATCCATTTAACATAAGATTATCAATAAACTATTATATGAATAACCATTTAGCTGTGCAAACAAATAACTGGCATTAGATTAAATTACTGCTGCTACATAGCAATACTTGAAACAACCTACCAGTGAAAAAATTGAGTTATTGGTATTGCAAAACAATACTTGGTACCATTTAACTATGTGCTAATGACTGAATAGTATTCAATAGAATTAGTCGTGTTGAATAGCAATACGTGAAACAATTTACTGTGTGCAAACAAATGAGCTCACATTTCCTGATGTCTTGATTGTCACAACTTTTTCCAACTTCTCCATGCAAAAAAAAAACACTACTGGCACTTAGTCCAGCATTCTTAGTTATAAAAGTTATAGGATTTACACTCCTATATTTTAAAATAGCCATGATACCACTTGTCCCCGAAACAAAGATGGTGGACGTCCGTAAACTAATCAGTCTCGGGAACCTATTGGTCAGGAAAGTCCGTGATTTGTGCTCACAACTACGTCCTCACCTTTGATTTTACCCCGTGCATTTGGAGCCGACCACGTGACAAGGATTGTCTATATATACTCTCGTCTTCTAAGATCTCATTCTCTCCCATTTTAACTTCCAGAGACAGCACTCTCTCTCTCTCACACACACACACACACACACATATATTTTGACTTACAGAGACAGCTCTCTCTCTCTCTCTCTCTCTCTCTCTCTCTCTCTCTCTCTCTCTCTCTCTCTCTCATTTTCGACTTCCAGAAACAGCTTGACCTTGCCAGTTAGTAAGACACAACTTAATACGCGTAACATGGGTGTGTATACATTCTGCAACCTTTTTCTTTCCTGTTCTGCTTTTTCGGTTAGACTTATTCCAGCCTCGAACAAAAGCCTCAGAAATTTCGTCAAACTCCAGAAGAGACAAACAACCAACATGGGAGAAGACACGTTCCTCCTAGAATACTTTGCTATATTGCTGTATATTGATACCTCGCGTGAAATACTTAATCAACATACTTTTTATAGTCTATGGGACACTTTTAATATTTAGTCTTTCACCATTATATTCGTGTTAGTTACATACACATACGCACACACACACAGAGAAATATTTAACAGACTATATTAGAATATTTGTAATGTTTTGTAATGTTTCTTTTTTATGTGTTTGTTGATATATAAATTAAATTTTGTCTGTGCTGCTTTGTTTTGACTGTACTTTTGTCCGCGCCGTTTTACATCGTTTTTCTTCGTTTGCTTTTCAACAATGAGCCAACATAAATTGTGGGACCAAAATATCCACCAAACAACACAATTCACCACAAAGTAAATACCCCAAACAATATAAAATAGCAATAATTAAAAATCTAATAAATCACATCAAATACATATCCTCCTCCAAAATAATATTCTACTCCGAACTTACAAATATTACACAAACTCTTATTAACAATGATTTTCTAAGCCACATTGTTGACAACGTAATTTATTTAAAATATCATCACTAATTGCAATGGAAATAAAACTGCATGAAACAACCCTAAACACATTTAACTATCTATTAGTAACTTGATGCACAAATACAATAGACTCGATGAAATAGCTCTTAAAAAACGTCTTATTCGTAATAACTATAATGTTTTTATATCTCCCTGACCGACTCTACCAATAAAATAAGACTAATCATATATTATCCCAAATTCTGTAGGACTAACTTCATCATCATTAATCTCTCTCTCTCTCTCTCTCTCTCTCTCGACTAGTAGTCTCTGTATGCTCCCGGTGGTATACGAATTTAAATTTCCACAAGGAGAGTGCTACTCCGATAAAACAAAAAGTATCTACATTGTTCTGACTTCAACGATTGTGTTGAGACGCTTAACATTGCCCCTATACCACACTAGTTCCATCTCTCACTTCGTTAAAGTACACTCATGCCCTACCTCCAAATACTGAAACATTTGGGAAAAAAATCTCCAAAGAAAAAACAATCAAAATTCTTGGAACTTTCTATTATCTTTTAGATCAACAAAACTTCTTTAAACAAGATAACTTTTGAATTTAGTAGAAATGCCTTTATGATTTTTCCCACTAATTTTGTAGAGTTATTCTCTTTCGTTTATTCACCTTCCTATATGTATATATATATAACTTCGGAATTAAATAACCCAGAATTGTCGATATGTCATAAAACGCTACCAACTAAAGATTTATCAATTTATTTTCATTATTTTATAGATTTAAACTTGAGCAAGAACTTTTGTAGTATATATTATTTTCGCTAATTTTTTCGCATTTAGCTCTCTTGTTAAATTTATCTTTATCAATTCATCCCTCTTTCAGTATCCTTTTATTAGCTATTAATTCGCACCCAAATACAACTAAATTTTAGCGACACGTACGTTGAACGGGCTCAGTTACACTATAACACAGAGCGTGGTCATTGCTACACTGTTGCTTAGTAAATCTCAGCACTATCATTCTTTGTATTTCCTCCTCCTCATAAATAAATAAATCAAAAGTGCGCATGCGCTCTCTGAATAATGATAATGTCTCTGTTAATGTTAGGGTGCCAACAGATGTTTGTCACTCGGTAATCGGCAGATAGAACCATTTTTTTTTTATCCAAGATCAAAGTTAACTAGAAATCTTAATCACTTTAATAACAGAGTAAATTACCTTACGGAGAAGAATTTCTATCTTTGATGTGCATCGCATTGAGATGTACTGAGTGCTCTGCTGGCTGCAGACGAGTGAAAAGAGAGAGTGGGGAAAAGAATTGGTTGGGTATCATGATAAATATTATATCATATATTCGTTTGTTTTGTACCATTTCTTTGTTGCAGTTTTCCGATTGATTAAATGATACGATGTAGATGCAGAATTTTTCAGTTGCTGAGAATTCTCGTTAAGGAGAATAATGTTTCGGCTGTAGAGACGCGCTATCATTTCTGCAAAATCTGATTATATAGATAATCCTTTTTAACTTATTTGGCCATGTATCTATGTAAGACGGAATTATTTCGCACTTCGTTTATCTGTGTCTTGTTTACATAGCACAATCTTATAAACCAAAATTAGATTTTTTTTTAACGAACGTTTAGTTGGTTGAGAATGATTTGCGTATATCGTTCACTTGAAGCAGAGAATAATTTGCACACATCGTTCATTTGAACCACAGAGAATAATTTGCATATATCATTCACTTGAACAGAGGAAAAACGCTTAGTGTATAGGTTATCGTTAAAAGAATGGACTCGACGAAACGAGCTCAAATCCCTGACGGATTTTTTTTTTTTTTTTGTATCTCATTTCATGGGCCAGAGAATAATTTACGTATATCACTCGAATGATAGAAAACTACTTATGGGTGTTGTAATGGTTAGCAAGTTAGACTACCAAACCTTCACAAGTGAGTCTGAGTCTCATTAGGTGCCCCATTCATACGGCTTTGTGACACATCTAAGCAAAAAGCCGAGTTAATTACTAAAAATGCAAGATTTTTTTTTGTTTTTGTTTTTTGTTTTTGTTTTTGTTTTTTTTTTATTGGGAAGGGACGATGATAAGAAAATAGTTTGATTGCTTGAAAAATTAAAAGAATTTCTAACTAGGATTAGGGCAATTGCCGTTGAAATAGACCAGTCACCATTGTAGAAAAATTTTAAAGCAAGGTTACAGAGAAGCCTCGAAATTGGTTTCTGACCCATTTTGATCATTTTTTTAATGCAAAGAAGTTTAAATTTATAATAATAGCTGTCAGATCCTATCGTTGGGTCTTAGAATACGCCAACTGCATCCTTTGCAAAGAACTAAGACCGAAAAGGGTGTGTCTTTAACATGATTCTAAACTCCAGTCCTGCATTCTTTTGTTGCCATTGCTCCCACCACCACACCAACTTGGAGTGATAATACCTGTTATGGCCCCATCTCTGTTCTTAATATATCTGTTTGAAATTTATTTGTATTAGATAGAAGTACTTGGAACTATTATTTCTATTAAGAATAAATAGTTGAAATGAATTTTTTAAAATAAAATTTGGTTTCTTTCATTAATTGCATATTAACCTTTCCTGCCTTATTTACTACCAAATCCATTCTTGGGGAAGAACAGCAGTAATACTATTTAATCCATAACTGGAGGATAAGGGGGTTCATACGTTTTACTAAGGGTTATTATCATTTGTTACTTAAAAACATATAACTATTGACAAACAAATGATGATGATTGAACGGAAATAGTTACTTGAAACCATAAAATTGTGTACAAATTATTTGTATTAAACAGGAAATTTTGATATGTTATAACTGTGTGCAAAAAAAACTACACAAAAAATGTAAATATAAAACTTCAATGTGCGTGATTCCCTAACCTCTAGGCATAAAATAACCCTACACGGTTAATATCAAGATAAAATTGATCAGCCTGCTATGGAGAGGTTATTTTTTTCTGAATTTGAAGAGAAAAGCAAATTCAGATTAATTTTTATCCTACATTGTCTGTCTACAAAACGTTCAATAAAAATACAAAGTTGGTTATTGTTGCTGAATGAAAAGTCCTTTTTCGAGTTTACCGAAAGTTATTAAACTTTAGTGCACAAATCACTCAAAATATATCGACTCATTCTTTTTTATTCATTTCATTTCTTTATGATCATCTGAAAAAGAAAATACTTTTATAGAACATTTTAACCAATTTAAGTTTTTACCTTAGAATTTCTTTTTTTCAGAAAATTAATTTGACACTTTGTAAACTTAGTAAATGTGAAGAAAGTTTTTAAACATACACTACACTAAGATATGTTGCAGTGTGTGTGTGTGTGTGTGTGTGTGTGTGTGTGTGTGTGTGTGTGTGTGTGTGTGTGTGTGTGTGTGTGTGTGTGTGTGAATCTGTTTGAGGAAATATAGTTTTACATAATCGTACGTATTAAATTCGTTTTATCATTGCATACTTTTTTTTTTCGTGAAGGGATAGGTTAAGAATCGGGAAACCTTTATATTTTTTTAATAAATAGTTTTTCATGTTAAACTATTTTCAAAAGCAAGTCTTTTTTTTAATATACATTAGCATGTCTTTATACACAGATGGAGGTATGTTTTGTTCAACAGGAAAAAGTATCATAATTTACTGTGTTTGGAATTGCAATTTTAATACAACGATCTCTGTATGCAGGTGTGTATGAAGAAACGATTGAAATAAGACTGTTTTTAATCTCGGCATCTTTTTTAATCAAAATTTTTATCTCTGGCTCAGTCTGCACCCAATTTTTATCCAGCTGCATTTGCAAAAATCAATATTTCGTAGGTGGTTGTTTAGGGATTTTTTTTAAAATAAAATCTCAAATTCCTTTCAGTTTAAAGCATATATATTCTCGTTTTTTTTTTTGTTTGTTTTTTGTTTCTTGTTTTGTTTTGCCTTTATTTATTTATTTACATTTTTTACTTACGTTTTGCATATTTTATCTTTGGTAATATTTTACTTCCCTCATTTACCAAACATTTTTTTCTTTAGAATTTTTCTTACCTCCTTGAAAAATAGTTTTCTTCCAACTCAGAATTTATTTTTGTATTTCCTTAATTCAAAGCTGCTTTTTCAATAAAACCAGTCAACACAACTTGAATTTCTACCTTCAATTAAAATGATTCATTTTAAATTCCGTATGGAATTCTCAACAAAAATAAATTACCGTTTTGTCTATTATCTGAACTCTGGAATCTTTTTTTTTTAACTCTTTTTCTTACTTTTGTTTTATTCTTATTTTCTTATACTTCTATCTTTGGCGAGATAAAAATCCCAAACAGCCTGTGGTTCTTCATCAGTGGTTTAAGTTCACAGAATGATCTGCGATAATGGTACTTCATTATCAAAATACTAAAGGCTGTTTGCAAGTAGCACATCATTGATTATATGCACCGGTTTTGCTACATTTTGTTTCTTAATCATTGAAGTCAAAATATATCAGAAAATCTTTCCTCGTTGCCATGAAAAGTCTCAATCGTTCATCTCAAATACTTTTTACTATTATTGATAACTTGAAAGAAATACTTAGTTGTTTCAAAAAGCTTCAGGTAAAGTTTCATCTAAACGTATATACACTCATAATTACATAGTACTTTCAAAAATAGTGACTATATTTGTCATATTTTACCGAGAAAAAGAATAGTAAGATCACAAAGTGTTGAGAACGATCTCAAAAGCATGTATGTGTTAAGCTTTTAAGAGATGTATTCGTATAATCTGATAGTATTTAAACTAAATGTCCGTTCATACAACTAAGGCTCCGACAGTGTGGGTCTGATTTCAACCAAATTGCTAGATCCGACCCACTTGTCCTTTAATTGTTCTCTCTCTCTCTCTCTCTCTCTCTCTCTCTCTCTCTCTCTCTCTCTCTCTCTCTCTCTCTCTCTCTCTCTGTATCCTTCTAACCCCTTCGCTGTAAACGATAATGTCCGCCACACAGCGCTTACCCATTCTCTTGGTAATAGTCAAACCCTCACTGTCTGGGCCAGGTGTCGCGCTAAACGGGAATCGATTTCATCTCAACAACCATTTGGCTTAAAACTAAAAAAGAATCTTTTTTATTAACCCTTCCAATTCTGAAGAATACTAAAATGAAACATTCGCCATATCTAGTATTTTTAGTGGTATTCAAGCGTATCGGAGATATCTCCGTACAAATCTGAACCAGTCTTCGGTATGCCACGTTTGCTTTATACTGGACTAAATAAACGATGAAAACAATAAAAACGTTCTTTTGAATACAAATAATCAACGTAAACTATAAAAAAAGCCATTCTATTTCCTTTAATTTTTATAAGGACTATCATACAAATTGTATTTGATATGGGTAATTACTGTTCATCAAGACAATAGAAATATTTGTTTTAAAACAAGTCTGGTATAGTTGTCTGTTATGGATTGTTATAAAACTAAGAAACGTTGGTAGCCCAGTCGGCTGGGGCAGTAAAATACGCTGATTACAGCTCTATATAGGGGTAAGCCTCCCCACCACAACGAATGTCCTAGATATGACACTAAACAATCTGATGTTGAGGCTCCAGTAATGCTGTAAATTTGGGGAATACGAAGTACCCCTTCATTGCCATCGCTCCCGATCCACTCTGGCCCGGAATGGTAGCACCTGATAAGGGTCCTATCTATGGGTCAAATTGAACTATTTTACTTTTAAGCTGTGTGCTTCTGCTAAATTGAATTGTTAGAAATAGAACTGTTTGATAATTTAACTGTGTAAACAAATGACTGATGTTTAGTTGGTTTGTTGCTGATACATAGCAATACTAGGAACCATGTAATTGTGGGCAAACGAATGAGTAATGTTGAAAAGAATTATTAGTGCTAAATTAGTCCTTGAAACTCTGAGTGCCTAAATTGAATTATTGGTATAACATAGCAATGCTTGGAACCATTTGACTGTGTGCAAATGAATGAATACTGCTGAATAGAATAATTAGTGTTAAATAACAATCCCTTTACTGTGTACAAACAAATGATTAATATTGAATAGAATAATTAGTGCTAGATAGCAATAATTGGAACCATTTAACTATATAGAAACAATAGCAAAACTCGTGTGCAAACAAATTAACTCTAGCTAATTAAGAAATGAAATTACCTACAAACTATGTATGCATATGACTGATGTTAAATTGTGACTGTTATATAGCTAGACATGAAATATTTAACTGTGTGCAAAAAAATGAGCTCAGGCTCCTTTAAAAATACTATCTACAAAAATATGTTTACAAATCATATATCTAATAAAGAGGATTTGGCATGAAATAACCTATAATGGTTGATATGCCATAAAACTAAACTTTTTTGGAGGTGCCCGTGGTGTAATGGTTATCGTCGTCGGAAGTGGACACGGTGACACGAGTTCAAATCCTGGACGAGACTGATTGCATTTCACGTAGCTCTAATACCCTTGGGAAAGGTATGAATCCAATTATTCTCCCTCCAGCTATGGGTAAATAGTAGGACAGACAGGGTTTTTCAGCCTTGGTGGGGCAACTAGTCTAGAAGGAAAATTCTGAATTCATACCTGTTAAACTCCGCTTAAAAATTGACCTTGTGTCATATCCTGCCTGAGCGGAGGGATTGGTAAATAGGATAAAACTAAACGTTGCTGTTAGCATTTTTGTTGATAGACATAGGATTGATAAACATTACTCAAAGTAAATGATTGAATTTAATTGTGGTACACCTGATTAAAATAATCTTAGCATAGCTGTAACTTTTCCTTTCCAAATATCATTAGGGGGCCTCATTATACCCGTATCCTAGGTTATTACAAAGTCTTAATCTGGCTCTGAATTGAGGATATTTAAAATGCTAAGCGCGCTCATTAGAATATAACACACACGGTCTAAACGTAAATTTGATGGAGTATAGTTATTTAAATTATTCAAAATTTGGAGAATTGATAATCCCGAAGATCAATTCTGTAAGAATATGCAATTAAAGCAATGAAATTAAAAGCTAAAAATAAGTCAGAAAATTATCAAGTTCTGTGGGCGTGGTTTAGAATATGCTGACAGAATTCTCTGCACAGTGTCCTGAGAATGACGCTAAACTGCATCAGATAGTGTTGCTCCAGTTCTGGAAATCTGGGATACGCCTTCATTACCATTACTCCCACGCCCAATCTCACCCGGAGTGTTAATACCTGTTAGTCTCATCTGTGGATCAAATAGATAAGTCTAAAGATTAATCATATTCGATATGAATGCCTGATTTTAAAATGCTGTAAATTATTTGCGTGAAGATTAGTTACTTAAAGCTATTATTATTTACAAAGGATTAGTGTTAGTTGAAACAATATAACCATATGCTTACAAACGACTATTTAATCGACATAATTCCTTGAAACCATTTAATTATTTTATCAGTTAGGAATACTTGAAACGATACAACTGTGTGTAAACTATTTGAATTAGATAGGAATACTTGATATCTAGTAATTGAGTGCCAAAAATCTCTTAAAGTACACCGAGTAAATGTACAACGAACGCAGTTCTGTTACCTTTAGGCGTATTGACATACCGTTAAAATCAATCAATCTGAAAAGTATTGTATCGCAGAAAAGAGGTAGGCATTTTCAATTTCTGAATACCGCCACCGTAGCTACGGGGATGGAGGGAAGGAGAAACTGGACATTTTCATTGTTTATAAATTTATGAGTTATTAACATTGCCGTGACAATTCAACTTGATATTTTTCGAGACCTTTTGACTGATCTATTCTCCGGTACTCATCAAGTTTATGTTCCGTGAAAAAAAGTTTCAAGGATAAGAACTAAAAAATGACCATTGATATGCCAACTAGACAAAACCTCCTTTAGCATTTCTAGGTTCACTCTACATTGATTCAAGTATCTTGAAATCAATTACAGTATTGCTAACACAATCGGATATAGGGAGAAAAGTTTCGCTTGTCCAAATAATGGTTTTTAATGCTTCTTAACTCCTTATCTATCTCAAACGAAACATGCAAGCTTAAAACAATACTCCACATCCGCTGCATGTCAGAATATTAAAAGAATATTCATTAAAAAAATGTTAATTTTATTGAGGACTAAATTCTCTTTGTTACGGTTTTTCATCAATGTATGAAAAGTGTGCAATAGATCAGACGGTGAGAGATTCATAAGAAATAAGTATATATATATATATATATATATATATATATATATATATATATATATATATATACCAAGTAAATAATGACTTTGGATATCGACAGGAAGCTTGAATAAGAGAAATAGATCTATAATGGAAATGGAATACTATTTCTGAAAATCTTGTTTTTAAAACAATATATATATATATATATATATATATATATATATATATATATATATATATATATATGTGTGTGTGTGTGTGTGTGTGTGTGTTTGTGTGCGTGTGTATTTGGCAAGAATACTAAGCATTTAGGACAAGTCAATTACACAGTTCAGTGGATAAATACTATGATGTCATATTCCGCCTCCTCTGTTTACATTCAATATAATAGTATTATGGAATTAAGTACAAATACTGGTAGTCTACAATGTTTAAGTAAAACATTAGTTTACCAAATATCTTAACTTCATATATAAGATCTAAATATTTTTCGTCAATTTTTATTGGAGGTTTTATATAACATCGAATATGGATTTGTTTCTTTAATAGGATATCAATCCTCGTTGGTTATTTAATGCCAATACCGTCTTTGGAGAAGATTATTTATTCTATTCAAAACATAACTGGGGGATGAGAGGTTTCATATCTTTCCCAAGAGTATTAGTTAAAAGAGTGAGTGTAATATCGTGACCAGAGTTCGAACTCACTCTCTAAGATGTCATAGTCCAGTACGTTAGCTCCTATGATACAAGGACCTCCCCCCACTAATCAAATGAGATATTGTGGTGTAAATGGCATGTTGCTGGTGCGTTGCCAAATCGTAGAACCTTCAGAAGTCGTAATCAAAGTGAAGAGATGTCAAGAAAATACTCGAAGGCACATATACTTAAAGAATGAAAAAGTAACTATGAGTATAAGACTAATGATATAGTCAGCTATTTAAATTGTACCCATTATTTTATTTACAAGAATAGGGCTTGTATACTCTCATCATAATTTGACTATTACTTAGTTCTTGGTTGGTTGTAGCATATGTAAACTATTGTCAGGCTAATTTAGGGTATAGACAATGTAACCGTTATAGTCTCTGATTATACCCGTTACAAAAATGTATATTAATAATCATTTAAAACAGATAAATACTTCATGCTGAATTGCAATATCTGTTTTATGAGCCAGTATAATTATGTATATCACGATCATTTTAAACTTAATCTAAAACAGATTCTCCTTGTTATGACAATAAACTTCATCCGTTGGTAAGGCTCCCGTTCTGGAGCTCTGGAAAGTGTGTTGTACTTTTTAACTGCCTTTACTCTCATGTTCCCTCAGGTTCGGAGTGGTAGTACCTCTTTGGATTTCTTGCCCAGTCGGTTGCGACTGTAGAATACAACAACTGCATCTCTGCAGTGGGCTAAGACCCCCACCACCACCACCACAACGAGTGTCCTGGATATGACCCTAAACTACCTGATGGTGAAGTTCCAGTAATGCTAGAGTTTTGGGGAATGCAGAGTACCCCTTCGTTTCTGTCGCTCCCAGGTCCACTCTGGCCCGGAGTGGTAGCACGTGACAGGGTCCTATCAATGGGTCAAATAGAACTAAACTGTTTGAATTGTTTGAAAGAGAACTAGGTTTTTTTTACATTGAAACTGTGTATTTATGCTAAGCAGAATTGTTTGAAATAGATCCGTTTTTATATTCAACCTGTGTACTTATGTTTAACTGAATTATTTGAAATAGAACTGTCTATATGAGTATAAAAATGTAATTGGTATTAATAACCTACAGTGTTTAATGAGCCATAAAACAAAACAAAACCAAACTGTTTGGATTTCATCTCTGTGTTTGGTACATCAGTTTAAAAACTATTCGTATTTGATTGGACCATACAAAAACACTCAAGAAACAAAAAGACATAAAGTAACCATTAATAGGGTTACATGCTGTTGAAATGACAATTGGACTGATAAATGGGGCTTTAGTAAGTATTAACACTTCGGGTCAGTCATGGGAATTATTGAGTGATTCTGCACTCACCAGAAATCCAGAAGAGAAGTCTCAACTCTGGATGGAATTAAGTGCCATACCCAGGACACTGTATTTCTGGATCACTGTGGATGCTAACACAGATCAGTATGAAATAACAACATTTAATAATAATTCTATCTATATTTGATGTTAATATTCATTATTGATCAATTAATTTTTATATTCATACTGCTTTCTAGTCTTATTTTCATAAACATTTTCCATTCAAAAATATATCAGTTTGATTAAAAGGTTTCAAAATATTACTTGGTAAAATTTTGAGTTAATAACATTTCTTGGAATACGAAGATTGCTCAATAAATCAATCGTGTTGAGCTGAAATTTTGATCTCAAATGTTCATTTTATAATGTTTAATTCCTGGGTTAAGTGCATTGACAAAGGTAATTTATTAGACCACTAGGTCAGTGATGTATCGACAGACACAAATGATAAAACGCCCTGTTTCCACAACAGAAGGATAAGACCCTCTTGTCAAAAAAAAGGGATGACACTAAACGGTATCAAATGGTGAGGCTCCAATTCTGAGTATCTGAGGAGTGTAAAGTTCTACTTTATTGGCATTACTCCCAGGTTCACTCTGACCCGGCGAGAACCAGTCAGTACCTAATACATATGGGTCAAATAAATCTGTTAAAAATTATTAGTATTTGACATGAACCCTATTCCCTAACCTCTTGTTATAAAATAACCCTTGGTTTGTTAACATGAGGTAAAAATATGAATGGCACTTAATAATAAATATACTTATCATTGTTTTTGTTTTTTTGCTGTTGGGGTTTTACAAAACTTCATTTGAAACAATAATTCAAGCCGTAATTAGAAATTTAAAAAGAGTTTCACCACCCCACAGTCAGTACCAAATGACTTGGTAACATGTTAGTTGCTCGTTGTAATAGATGTCGCTGATGATATCGACGCTTCTATCCAGAAAAGAGTGAGAAGCTTGAATTTGGAGTTCTAGTGACTATTTCATCGTTGCCTCAATTATATCAGCAGTTCAGAAGGTTAGAAGTTGATATTTACTGCAAATCCTGACCAAAAGAAAGAAAAAAGTATCCATATGAAAATTAGGATACGAATTGCTTTATCCTCTAAATTAGATTATCTTCAATGTATTTATAGAAAATTCGCTATGATATGCCGTTTTTGCTAGATTACGAAAACACACGTTCAGTACATAGTTGAGTAATGAACGAGTTCGTGTAATGTACCTTTCAGCCACAAAAAGGTGGGGTGGGTAATCATACATTGCGTGTTATGAACGACTGTAAGCTTCAACGTGCTCAAAAACATATCTCACGTGATGAATGACCACTTGTCTTTTGGGGGGAAAATAGATCTTAAAAGGTTATTCATTACTCTATCATAAATGGTAAATACAAACATAATGAGAACTTTAGCAATAGATAGATAAAATATAATTTTTTTCCATAAGGTTCAAATATACATTACTTTTTCTAAAATTACTCAGGCATATTTTATCTTCAAACTTCAGTTGACTTGGATCTTTTCTACGAAGCCAACGAAAACATGTGCTTTATTGAAAGGTGAACGCAGAGTAAGTAATTGAAGTTAAATACCTTCTCCAAAATACATGAAATACATAAAGTTGATTGCTAATCTATCCAACTTGATTCAATATTTTTTTTCTTTTTCCTTTATCTTGTCTGATACAAGAAGTTTACGTTATTTGCACTATTTGTTTATCAAACCGATGATATCACAGGTAGAATTTAAGAAACAAACGTGTATCAACTTTCTTTCTCTGTAATCATAAAATAAGTAGCATCACAGAAAAGTTTTGCATGTGATTACAAATTTTCATCTTAATTTCTGTCGCTTTTTATCCCCATTCTCTGGCAGTCATTCTATGACAGTTAATGAGCAGCACATACTCAGAATAAATTCAGAGCATAATTAAACTTTTTTTAAAAAAAGTCTGCAAGTTCAAATCTCATTGCAAGCTTCGTTATTTCTACTGTGCACGGCTTCCGACCGTTCGTCAAGCTAATGTTTCGGAGGTAAAAATCTGAGGATATAAGATGAAAAAAATAGTTAAATAATAAATTGGTCAAATCATTTGTTTGGCACGAAGTGTACTTTATTTAAAAAGAATTAGACCGATGTGCCCAGAGGGAGATTGATATGGAAATTTACGAAGCTTTTTGCTTAGATGTCACACAAGGCCATATGAAAGGGGCACCCAATGAGACTCGAATTCACTCGTGTAGGTATGCTAGTCGAGCTTGCTAACCATTACACCACCAGAGGGAGATTGCTATGCTGAGGTCATAATGTCACAATGTAATAATGTAAACTCTGATGTGAGTTGTGAGCTTAGTTCTTAGGAGGATTTTTTAAAGTCACTTTACTAAGAACTTAAATGTTTGGAATTAGATTTTAATTTTTTAGTTTGTTAGCCCAAGTGAGCTATAAAAATTGTGAATTTGTATTTTCCATCAATGTTTCGAAGAATTAACTCACAGTTTGCACGGCAGGTAATGTAAAAGATGACCAGGGTGATGAAGTATGGAATAAAAGGATGTGTGCGTACAAAAAGATATTTTTATACTAATTCTTCTTAGCAAGGAAGAAAAGATATCTCTCCAACAATAAATAAAGTAAAGTTGGCGACCATAGTCGAGGGCGACCTGAAGGCTCCCTTTTCAATAGCTACTACACCGAGGTGGAGGGGAGGGCGATACTCCTTTCCCTGGATTACTCCACTTTACCCTTGATACGTACCTTATAATACTGAGTGTTAAGTAAAGAGGTATCAAGTACCATTTTTGAAGTCTTTGGTATGACTCGACCTGGAGTTGAAACCAGGTCTCCCAGACCATTGGCGAACACTCTACCCACGAGACCAATATCCAACAATACTACTTCAAAAATCATATGATGCAACCTAGTCTCACTAGAGAGTAATAAGAAATTTTATCATTTGATAAGGCATTATTCAGCCAAATTTAAATATTAGTAAGGTTTTTTTAGTTTCTTTAAAAAGTATCAGGAAAATTCAATTATAAGCTAGACTACACAACCTAATGTCTTTCTCTCTCTTGCATTATTTCCTATCACTATAGATTATAATGCTTCACTTTTCAGGCTTAAATGTGTGTAAATTATTTGTATTAAGAACAGTTATTTGAAGCTATAATTGTTTACTAAAGACTATTATAATTAGTTGCTTGAAACCATGTAACTGCACAAACAATCATTATTAAGGAAATTTACTTGAAAACATAAAATTGTATTTGAATTACAATTAAATAGGAATACTTAAAACCATTCAGTTGTGTGCAAATTATTTGTATTTGATTAGAATACTTGATATCACAAAAAAATTTTTTTTTAAATAATTACACAAAAAAAGTAAATATGAGCATGCAACGTATTCAACTCTAGGTATACAATTTCTTTACAGAGGTTTGCATACCATTAAAACTAACCAGTGGTTTTTCTGAACTTTAATAAAAGGGATTCTGACTTTTATTTTTAATAATGTGACAATCTTACAATGTATATATATATATATATATATATATATATATATATATATATATATACACATACAAGATTGGTTTGGTTTGGTTTGGTTTGGTTTGGTTTAATGGCACATCAGCCATTGAAGGTTATTTAATGCCAAATCCATTTTTACACTTATTAAGTTCTATTTCAAACAATTCAGTTTAGCATAAGTACAAAGGTTCAATGTCAAAACAGTTCTATTTCAAGCAATACAGTTTAGCATAAGTACACAGTTTACTTCTATTTGACCCATAGATGCGACCCAATCAGGTGCTACCACTCAAGGCTAGAGTGGACCAGGGAGTGGTGGCAATGAAGAGGTGCTCTGCATTCCCCAAAGCTCCAGCATTACTGGAGCCTCATCATCAGATTGTTTAGTGTCATTTATCCAGGACACTCATGGTGGGAGTCTAACCCCTTTGCAGAGATGCAGTGAGTGTATTCTACAACCCCAGCAGACAGGGCAATATATATATTTAGAAGAGTCATTAAAAAAAATGATTTAGTTTTCTTATTCTTTTATTTTTACATTTTATTTTTTTTGCAGAATTTTTATCCATTTCTGTAAACTCTATATTGAACTGGTTTAATACAAAAATTATTTTAACCTCAAGGAAATATTTGTTTTAAGGCTATCCAAAACTGAAAAATCAGAGTGCTGCAGACTTGAACCATCATCAAATTTTAGGTGGCTGAGAAGTACAAACCATATGAAATTTGCAAAAGAATGTATGATGTGCATGGAGAAGCATGTTTTACTCAACAAAATGTTTCCAAATAAGCTAAACATAAGTTTGTCACTATGAGCCTGAGTTAAAAAGACAATCCACGGAATGGTAACTCTGATTGACGGCTAAAAGAAAGTTCTGTGCACAGCAGTTAGTAAAGAAGAGAATTCTGACAGTCCTTATTAATTACTTTAATAAAAAGTGCAACTATACATAGAATTTTATTGCCAACACCTTCAGCAAAATTCACATTATTTATTGAATGACCCTCATGGACCCCCACATATGGCCAAGCAAAAGCAGGACGACCAGCTCAAACATACATACAGCAGCTATGTGAGGATACAGGATGTAACCCTGAAAACTTGCCAAAGGGGATGAACGATAGGGAGAAGTGGTGAGAGAGGGTCGGGGATATCCGTGCTAGCAACATGACATGATGATGATGATGACTAATAATATATAATAAAGCATGTCAGTTTTTTTAATATTTTATCTTAGCTTATATTTCTCAAGTTTGAAATAGTGATAGACATGATTTGTAGTAGTTTAATAATTTTAACCTGTTGAACTTAGAGGTATATTATGGTAAGTGATCTTACTATGTGAATCCTGTAAACTTATGTATTCTTTTAATACTAGAACTGAACTTGAGTTTATTCAATAAACTTTATTTTTTTATGAAGGGGAATAGATAGTGGAAGCAAGATCATGTAATACTCATGTTCAGCATTAAAAATTTCTTTTAATATCTTTTTTTTTTCTCTAGAACAAACTAGTGATAGCAATAAGAAAATATGCATCCTAACTCAACGTAGATCTATAAATGCTGTAATAACACTGACTATAGGACTAGTCTTATAATCCAAGATGCCCACTCATAGGCTTCAACTTTAAACAACTCCTGCTCCAGTATTTCTAGTTAAAGTATTGCAATGTTAAACTGAAAAGGCACAATATTCAGAAAAATATATTTGATTTTGGGATAGGCAGAAAAATTAGCCGACTTGACAAATTTCTAAAGTGAAGAGTGAATTAAATAGTGAATAAATAAAATAGTCCAGCCCTTCCCCCAGAAGAAAGTGATCTTGGGTTTCCATAGAAGCCAGATGAATTGAGAGAATCAATATTTTAGTAGCAAGTCATAACAGTTGAAGATTTTCAGTCAACAGACAGCATGTGAGAGTTCCAATACATTCAATGTTTATGCGAACTGACAAAGTAGTAGTAATAAAAAGGGCTACACTTTTCACTTTCATTTCTGTATACATAGACACATATATAAAAACCATACAACTTGATAGTTTTTTTTCTTGTTTTCTTTGTCTCCCTCTCCCTTCTGTGATAACCATTTCATCTCTATTTTCCTCCTTTGTGTTCCCAGCTTTTCATTCATCTGACTTTCTCAACCAATAAGTTCTGGTTTTGCCAATTCAACATCACAACTTGGGTGAAAATTTTTCTCTGCTATTGTAGAGATGTGAGTTCTTCCTTCTATCTAGTTATTTGCTCATAGTATTGATTTCTCCATCTTCTGCCAGTTTTCTTTTCTTTTTTTTTCTATATTTGTTATATATACACACACACACACACACACACACACACACACACACACACACACCCACACACACACACACACACACACACACACACACACACACAACCACACACACACACATGCATGTTAACAATATTTATATATATCATACACATTAATACCTACTACTGGACTATTTCTACAGTAGTCTAACCAATGGTCAACTCCAAATGATGACACCTCCCACCCACCCAGTTTTAAGCATGGTATCAGAACTGAAATGTGCATACACATGCTTCTATATCCATACTGATACTTGATATATATATATATATATATATATATATATATATATATATATATATATATATATAACTCTGTGTGTGTGAATACTCAGAAGTGTGTTTGGCAATTGTAGACTGGTCAGTCTTGATTAATTTATATAAAATGTCTAAGTTTATGTATCTCAAGTAAGTCTCAAATATATATATAAATATATATAATGCAAGCAGTTTATATCTAGAATTTCAAGGCCCACTAATTCCTTATAGTGCGACTATAAAAACTTTATATTGATTTAAAAAGAAAAATTTTTAAATGAAATATTTATTACTGCTCATTATATCACCATAAATGAAGCATAAAATCCCATTCATTTATTTTCTATTTTATTGTATTGCTTTTGTTTCTCAAATTTTTTTTTTACTTTTTATTATTTTAACTTAAATTTACATTTTTTTTTCTTTCCAGCCTATCAGTCTCCCATCCAGTCCTTGATTAAACAAGATTTTATTAACCTTCGGGTAAGTATTTCATTTCAAAATTCTAAAAAGTATATTGTAAAAGTTGGAAAACTGTGCATGTGAATGGATTTTTCAGTATTTAAAAAAAAATATATATATATGTACATAATCAGAAGTTCTTTACTAAGGGAAAAGAGAAACTTACTTTTTTACTTTAATCTAACTTTCTAAACTGCTTTGACAATATCAAATTCAAAACTATTTGAATAGACATTGGCAAAAACTTAATGTACTGTTATATATATATATATATATATATATATATATATATATATATATATATATACATACATATATATATATATATATACATATATATATATATATATATATATATATATATATATATATATATATATATATATATATATATATATAAACACAGGCTCACTGATATGCCTGTGTAAGTGTGTAATAATTGCATTTAATTTTTTGTATTAAGAATTGGTAATTAAATCTATAATCTTCTAAAATGATGATCATTAGTTATTTGGAAAAAAAACCATATAATTGTGAAAGGGTGGAAAAGACTGACTTCAGCAATAAATAAATAGCCCAGCACTTTTTCTTTTTAATTAAAAAAAATACTTGAAAATTTTGCGTTCATTTAAAAATATATACCATTTTTTTTAGAGGTTGATAAAAATTGTGATCAAAGTTTGAAAACTTTATCTGCTTATTCATTATTATTTAAGAGTATGAAATCTAATTCTATTGTAATAATGGATTCAGATTTAATCACAAATATCAACTAGGATTGAAATGATTTTATCAAACCTAAAAGTATTTGGCCCATGATGGCATATTTGATATTTATTACATGCAGTGTATTAGACTACGTGAAAAAACTATTGAAAAAGAGAGGAAAAGTTGGATCATATCAGGTTATTATCATAGTAAAACATTTCCTTCATCAATGTCAAAATGAGAAAGACATGAGATTATTCAAAAAATTTCAGAGATCCCCAACTTATTTCATCTTTTTTGATGATATTCATTTTACAAGCTGTCAATCAAAAATGTACATCGAGCAGACACAGTGATTGTTACTATAAAATATAAATCTACGTAACAGATTTTATTTTTTTACACTATAATTTTATCGAGTTTTAAAGAAAAATATTTTTAAATTGTCTCATTGATTGAAACATCTTTGCTTTTGTTCAAATTGTTTGTCCTAAGTAAAAATGTGATGTAATTGCATTACATCTTCAGCTTGAAGAAATATCTATAAACCTAATTAGTAATGTTTAGATAAGTTTGAATAATTCTGTTAGTTAGACAAAGAGTTTAATTTTTTTTCTTTTGATATTAAAACAACATGGCTTCCTACTGATTATTGATAGAGATGATGTCTCAATGAGAAAGCTTTCTTTCCCCATGAGAAACATTTTTTTAAAAATATCAAACCCTGAGCCTGGTTCCTGTAAGTATGGATACCAAATTTAGTAAATTTACATTAACCTTTGGTAATTTATAGAAGACAAACGAATTCTTTACAGTAAGATAGATAGATAGATAGATAGATAGATAGATATTTAAAATATCTGCTAATCATTCTGATGGGAGAATTTTTAGAATGTATAACAATTTATGATGATTAAGGCTAAAATAAGCATCAAGATAAGAATGATTCTTTTCTATAAAGTAAATGAGACATTTAAGTAATAATTTTTTAAAAGATCTTTGTTGTATTGAATTTTAAATTCGTTTGCTGTATGAATTTAAAATCTCTCAACCTTTCTCTTCATGAACTACAATAAAAACTTTCACAATTTTGTTGAGCAATGCACTTAGAACCACCAGTAAGCACTATTTTTAAAGTGCATAGCTCTTCTTTTGTTACCTCTAAATCATTGCCAGTGTTTACTGTTTGCCTTAAAAATCAAGTTGCATTTTGATATTTCCCTATTATGATTATTATTACTTTACTCCTTGTGAATTTTTCATATCAGTGTTAGCTGGTGGTCTTTCAGTGGAGTCTGAATGACAGCAAATCTCCTCAGATCTCCAGGACTCTTCTCACTATTTTGGCTGATCTCAACCATTTTATATGGTCTTGATTCTTCTTCTGATTTCCAATTCTTCTAGTTCCTTTTCCAAGTCTTTGGAGATTGTTCCAAGTGCACCAACTCCAATTGGTATTGCCATCACCTTCATGTGCCATGGCTTTTTTAATTCTCTTTCCAGATACAAGTATTTGTCTGTATTTTCCTTTTCACTTATTTTTCACTGTGATAGCAAAATCCACTAGACAGCAAGTTCTTATGTTTTTCTTTGTCAACACAACGTCTGGTCTTCTGGCCAGGATTAAGATATCTTTTTAGATCTCAAAAGCCCAGAGAATGTTATGCATCTCATTCTCAAAAACAGATTCGGGTTTGTCTATATACCATTTGGTTGTATGATCAAAATTCAGTCTCTTGTACTATTCCAAGTGGGTCACCTTTCCCACCCAGTCTTACCCTCCTTCTATGCCAGTTTGTTACATACACCTTCAATGTAATTAATCATTTCATCTTTCTCTGTATGATATACTCTTGCTATGCTGTTGTTTATTATTATGAAGGATTTTATAGTTTAATCACAAAATTTGACTAAGTTTAAACACTAATTTTTTTAGAATTTTCTTTAATTTTCAACTTTTGTGCATTTTTTATCACAACTCACCTGGGTCATTAATCAATAACAATAAAATATGATATGAATTAGAAATAATAAAGTTAAAGCATTTGGTGAGAGTCATGCTCACCAAGAGCTTTTCTTTTTATTTCTATTCTGTACTGTTCCTTATTGTTGATCGACAATAGGCAGGATGTGATACGAGGTCAATTTTTAAGCAGAGTTTAACAGATTTGACTTCAGTTTTCTTTCTCCTAGACTGGTTGCCAAGCAAATTTTAAAGAACCCAGTCTGCCTTACTATTTACCCATCGCTGGAGGAAGAATAATTGGATTCATGCCTTTCCAAGGAGTATTATTTGCACTATGTGATATGCAAACAGCTTCATCCAGAAATAGAATTCATGCTGACATGTCCATTACCTACGACGGTAACCATTACACCACAGGCACCTCCATAATTGTTGATTAACCTCGGCTAATTGTAATTTAAGGATAAAAGCAATTAAGAATCAGGATGAAAGAAAATACTGGTCAAAATTAATGGTTGATAATGTTTCATATAAAACTAACAGATAAAAGATGTTTCTAATATTATTAGAGTTAAAAATAAAAACAAATATGCCACTAGAATAGAGAATAGAAGATGAGTTTAAGTTTAAATTTTGTCTTTCGTAAACCAATGGTTGTTTGTATCTATGTTAGTAAAGCAGCTGGTATGTTTAACTTGGTTTCCTCTTGGCAAATGTTCAGTGAGCTTTTCTCATGGAGATATAATCCATTATTGTTATTTCCAATCCATACCATTACCTCATTGTCATTGATTGACTTCTCAAGTGACTTGTGAGAAAAGTAACCAAAAATCATGATGAAAGGAAATACTAATCAAAATCAATTGTTCACAAAAACTTCTCCCCTACAAAAAAAAAATATCCTTTGTTTTTGAATTTATGGCAATACAAACTGAGAAAAATAAAAAATGAACTATTTATCAAATTTATTTTACTTCTTTGAGAGTTTGATTTGAAATATAAGTTAAGTCAACTCTTGTAACAAAGAATACAATGTCAATATTGATACAGATTATAAAAAAGTCAAAAAGAAATTTTGCTTGTAAAATATGATGGATAGAAATTAATGGTTGACAAGGTAAAAATGAAGTATTTCTTTATAATGTAGCAGATAGGAGATCAAGATTGATTGGGATGAAAAAATCTTGAATTTAATTGCATGTATCAGAATTTTTATAAAATGTTAATGTTTTTGAATATTAAGACTGAATTACTGAGAAAAAACAACATAGGCTTTAAAGATGGTTTTGTCTAAAAATTAATCTTAGAGAGATTTTTTTTCTTTTAAATCAAAGAAAATCCACCTCAATTTTTGGGTAGGAAAAGTGATTTCATTCTTGCTTTAAATTAAACTTGAATATTAATTTTCATTGCACTGAAATTGTATAACAGAAATAAGTTTTTCTAGAAATTAATCTTGTCACAATCTGAATCATTAAATGTTTATTTGAAATTAATTGCATGTTCTGTAAGCAAAAATATTATGCTTCCTGTTTTTGTGTTTTGAGGTATTTTTTTTAACAATGCCAGATGAGTAAATTCCTAAGAAAAAAAACCCTCCAAGGTCATGAATTTTTTTACTTTATTTTTTAATTTAATGAAAAATGGTAAGGTTTTCAGGTTCTTTCAATTGAAGTTACGTAATTTTTTAAAAGATCCAAATAAGATTAGCCAAAATTCTTCTGAGGTATATGGAAAACATGGATTAAAGCAACTTCTTATCTTTTTTAAATTTCAACATTTGTTTAAATCCTAAATTTTTTTTATATACTAACATTCCAGTGTAGTTACCATTGCTGGTTATAATTTTTTTTTCTTTTAGAAAATCATTACCGAAATATATAAGTGTTTAAGCTTGATCTTATTGCAAGATATTCAATATATTTGTCTCTTTATTCTACGATGTATTTTTTCCTCAAAGGTTGATTTTTTTTAAATAGTGGCAAGCAATATGATAAAACATTTGATTTCTCTCCTCAAATCAAAATGTTCTCTCAATTCTTTTTCATTTAATTTACCTTATTAAACATGTCAGTATTTCCATGTTCTAAATTTTAGTACATTTTGTTCTTTTTCTATTAGTGTTGTCAACCTAATAAACTGAAATAATAAGCGTCTTTTTATTCGTCATGTCTGATCAGTTATAACTCTGCACAAAAATTAGTTTCTGACAAGTCTAAGGGAGAAAACTCTATTATAGTCGATTTTGATTTTCGTACCCTATTACATCGACTTAATTGGTTTGACTTGATGATTTTAATTACGAATGAAAAAAAAAAAAATGTTACTGTAATTATTCCGATACAGAATGTACCCCTAAATTTGGGCTAAGGAATTCTTTTAAAAAATGTATCTTGTATATTATACTCACTGGCTTTTTGGGATTTTGTTGAAGTTATATTTAGTATCTGTTTTTTAAAAAAAACTTCTGTTTAAATTGTTGAAAAAAATGGATCTTACCCACTAAGAAGCAAGTGACAAGATAATTCATAAAAAAACATGTTGGTTTTATTGCATGTTAACCCTTTTTGGGTTACTTAATGCAAACATCTTCTAGTCTCTGTCTCTCCCTCTCTCTCTCTCTCTCTCTCTCTCAGTCGGTTTTTTTTGGGTTGGTGGTCAAAGTATTAGATGGTTTTAAGTAACTGATGATTTATAAATAATTATACCTGGCCATTGGTTTAATGAGTAGAGTGTTTGCCAATGGTCTGGGAGACTGGGGTTCAATCCTAGTTCAAGTCATACCAAAGACTCAAAAAATGGTACTTTATGTCACCTTGCCTAACACTCAGCATTATAAAGTAAGGATCAAGGGTAAAGTGGAGCAATCCAGGGAAGGAGTAGTGCCCTCCCCTACATCTTGGTGTAGTAGCTATTAAAAAGTGAGCTTTCAGGTCACCCTCGACTAATGTTGCTAACTTTACTTTTTACCTCTATCTTCAAGTAACTATCAAACTGAAGGTAGAAAAAATGGATTCATGCTTTTTTTCAAGAGTGTTAATACCTTGTGAAATGCAAGCATCTTTATTCAGGATTTGAATTCTGATTGCTGAGTCCATTTCCTCAGATGCTAACCATTACTCCACTAATGCCTTCACCTTTAAATAAAATGAATCTTGTTTTTTTAACTTGCATATTTTTATTTGGGAGATTTTTTGATTTTAGCCTTGGAAATCTTTTAAAAAGAAATTTCTTTTATATCTGATAAAACTTGAAATTTAAAGAGGTTTTACAAGACATGAATTTTCAGATAAACTTGTCCACAGATTTGATTCAGAAAAAATCTTTAAATAAAGCAACTTGTGGTAAAATGATTAATTTGATCAGACTATATAACCACCATCTCTCAAACCATCCCAAAAATGATGAGCAAAACTTGTTGGGTACTGAGAAAGACTTCATTAGCAATTTAATCCTATAAACAGAGTTCAAAAGATTAAGTTGCTTATAGACACACCACAGTTGGTCATCCAGTTTAAACTTATATTTATTAGATCTTTAAAGACACTGTGAGTTATTTAGAGAATTTATTAAATGTGATACTCTATAACAATGGATGCCAAGTGAGTCGATAGCATGCCATATTAATGAGATTTCAAAGTGATAAATGCCTAAATTTCAACTTTTTACACAATTTGTTACAGTAAAATATCAAAACACTTATTTTACTAATTTTTCCTATGAAATTTTTATCAACCAGTTGAATCATCTGGTTGAGGTATAAAAATCAGTTTAGTTCACAAGGAGATTTACATGGCCAATAAAGTGAAAACAAACAAATAATTCTACCAAACACAAGTTTAATATACAAAATAAACAAATCCTCATTTTGGGACAAGTTACCAAATCAATAGTAGGATGTTTACCATATCTACACCTCAGTCCATATATTGCGTATGTAAGTAATGCACCCTGATAATTACCTACATTACTATCTCATTGAGTGAAACTATGCAGCTCCCCAATGAAGCTAAAGCCCAGTTGGCTGAGACTGTAGAATACACTGACTACATCTCTGCAGAGGAGTAAGATTCCTCCAATGAGTGTCCTGGATATAACACAAAACAACCTGATGGTGAGGCTCCAGTAATGCTGGAGCTTTGGGGAATGCCGAGTACTCATTTATTGCCATCACTCACAGATACACTCTGGCCCAGAGTGGTTGCACCTAATAGGGTTCTATCTATGGGTCAAATAGAACTAAACTGTAATTATGCTAAACCAAATTGTTCGAAATTAACTGTTTTTTCATTTAACAGAGAGTAAATAAAAAACTGAATTGTTTGAAATAGAACTGTCTTGACATTTAACTCTGTGTAAATGAAACTGTACTTACACGGAAGTGAATTTTTTAAAAAAATTTTATCAAAATGATTTAATTTGGCTTGAAATGACCCATAAAACAAAACAACCAACCAACCAACCAACCAGTGAAGCTAATCAAGTGCCCCAGCAGAGTAGCATATTTTAATTTCATGTTTTGTATACTTGTCAAGTATTGAAATGAAAACTGCATGGCAGCTGTCTTGTTTAACTGGCTTGTATCTTTTCATACTGTTATACGTAGTTATTTATATAGAAGGTAACATTTGGAGTCGTAACAGTTAGCATCCTAAGAAAAAACTCAATGAGACTGTATTGCCTTCACTTTACTCTAATGCTTTTGAAAAAAGCATGAATACATCTCTTCTCCTAATCCCTAGGAGTAAAATAGGAGGGCTGATTGCACTCTGTAACCTTACAAGGGTAACCAGTCGAGGAGAGGGAAAAATTTGAATTCAAAACCTGTGAAGTATTATTCAGAGAATCTCTGGAATGCTGGTGCATAATTCTTCAGCTATCAGTTTACCTAGAAAATGTGGCTGGTTATACACAAACCATCAGAACTAAAACTTATATTCAACAAATATCTTTCAATAGAATTTTCTACAATCAGCTTTGACATGAAAACAACAATGTTTATTAGTCTTGTTTCAAATCTGCTTTTTTCTTCCCTTGCCCCATTATGCTCAAAAGAATTGTTTTTTTTTTGTTTTCTTTTTGAATTCTTGCTTAAATCATCCTCTCAACAACCGGAGATGATATAATAAAATGGAAGGTCATAAAAACTATCGAAAATTAAAATGAATTATAGCACAAAAACTTCCAAAAGAATAAAAAAAAACATTTCTTAAAAATTTTATTTTTATAAATTCAACAAGTTAATCATTAAAATTCTAATGTAGACATACATTATTTTTGCCATGATATTCTTAAGAGTGGGACTTGTATCTAAAAAGTGTAAAGTTGTTACTGATGATCCTTTTCTTATGGGTGGGACTAACTGACATATTGGTGCCAATTATGGCACAGTGCTTAACAAAACTCTTCTCAGATTCTAATTTGTGACTTAGATTCTTATGGATATACTTCTATTGTATAGCTCAGTCGGCCTGGGCTGTAAAATACGCTGACTGCATCTCTGCAGAAGTTTAAGGCCATTACCAATGAGTGTCCTAGATATGATATGGAACAATCTGATAGTGAGGCTCCAGTAATGCTGAAGCTTTAGGGAATGCAGAGAAACCCTTCATTGTCACCACTTCCAGGTCCACTCTGGTCCGAAGTGATTGCACCAGATAAGGTCCTATCTATGGGTCAAATAGAACTGCTTGACATTTAAACTGAGAGCAAACAAATGACTTATGCTAAATTGAATCGTTGGAAATAGAACTGTTTGCCATTTAACTGTCTGTAAACAATTGACTGATATTTAATTGAGTTGTTGGTGATACATAGCAATACTTTTGACTTATGCTAAATTAATATATAAGTAAAAATAGGATTTGGCATTAAATAACCAATAATTATTGCTATGCCATAAAACCAAACTAAACCAAATCTACTATTGTGACCTTAAGAACAGATTTGTAAAAAGTTTTAATCAAAAATTACCATGATAATAAGACTTGGACATTTTTTGTGTTAGAAAAAAGTATCATACCTTAATACTTCTTCCTATATTTTAGCCGTTTCTAATTTATCTTATCCTACTATGAAGTTACAAGTGCAGAAGAAACAACAAGAATTAAAGCCCGAGCTAAACTAAAATTTAGTGTTGTGTAGAAATTTTAATTTCAAGGGAAGTAACTCGGTTTTTATTTATTCAGTTACTTTCCTTGAAAATTATTTCCACTTGTTTTAGAACAGACATTTATTTTTCTATCAATTCTCCCTCAGACTGATTGGAAAAATTATAGATTCATTTTTTTTATCCAGAATTATATTCTAACATCATCATTTATAGTATTTAATTATTGACATATTCAATGTTACCAAATTTGATTCAATCTTCAAAATGTAATGGAAAAAATCTCCAACATAATCTCCTTTCCATTTTTTTGGCTTCCTTCTCTTGCCAGAGGTCAGTTCAAACTTTATAGATGATCTTCGCTTTTTATAATCTTGTTAAAACTATATTGACAATCTTAACGATTTTTAATTAACTCTACAGTTAATTCACCCATTTAAAGTTAATTAAGTATTGAAGATTAATCTTTTTTAACTAAACATTTTTATATCTTTATAATTTTATTGGAAAAATTAAATGAGATTATATAATTTTAAAATATGTTTAGATCTGAATTTAAAAATTTGTAGAATTTTTCTAAGCATGCCTAATATAATAAATGCAATAAACTTAATATCCTCTCATTGCCGACTGAACTGACTCCAGAAGGAAATGACAATATTTCTATAAATAGATACACGTGACTGTGTTCTGCATTCAGATGTGGGGTTAAAAAAATATAGTTCTCTCCAGATTCTCTTCTCTTTCACTGCGGAACTTGTTTTCGGCCAAGCTCTATTATTCCTTCACTTCTGTGGAACTCTTGTCTTCTTTATTACCAACAAAGTTGTCATGAAGGTAGTGTGGTGTAAATTAATGAAGTGTGTCACAGTAACAAAATGTAGCTTGATATTGTAACAGACTATTCTTCTGAGAAACTGTGATAAAAGGTTAATTCTGAAATTAATTATAAATAAAACATGCAGACAGAAAACAAATAACAAAAACTTAAACAGATGTCTTTTTAAACATTTAAATATTTTTGGTAATTACCAATGATTTAAATGTTTTCATTTTGGTATAAAAAATTTTTGTATGTACAGTGTACATTAGTATTTTCAAATTCTTTTTTAATTGCTTACTTGTGAGTAAATACTGAATTCTTGTAAGGATAATAATTCATCATCATGAAATTCAGAATAGATATTTTGGTTCAGCAGAGTCGCTGTAAAATCTATTTGGTCTGTTCTCATTGAATACTTGATTTCTATTAACAAGGGCTAGCTGTTCCAGACCCACTATATTTGGCCAGCAAAATAAGGACAAGTTATTTTTGGAAATTATTGTTTTCTTAGACAGGGTGATTCTATTTTTAGATGTGATGAAATACTTTGGCCCAGAGATGATTCCAAAATCTTGAATATAAAAGTTTACCTCAGAATAGATATTGTTATGGTGCTTGAGGTGTAATGGTTATCAATGTAGGAAATGGACAGAGCAAACTGAGTTCAAAACCTGGATGAGGCTGTTTGCATGTTACATAACACTAATACCCTTGGGAAAGTATGCATCTAAGTTTCTCTCTCCAGCTATGCATAAACAGTAAGACAGACAGGGCTTTTCAACCTTGGTATGGCAATCAGTCTAAAAGATGGAAAATTCGAAATTCAAACCAGTTAAACTCCACTTAAAAATTATGTTTGAGTCACATCCAGCTTATTTGGAGGGGTTGGCTAAATGCAGATATTGCATTTCAAAAATAATTCTAACCAACAAAAGATCTGACAGGCATTCATATTGCCGTGTCACTGTGAGTTGGTCACCTAGTAAATTTGCAAAGTTTAACTCTTGGTTCTATAAAAAAATGTTAGCCTAATGTATAATCAAGATTACTACAGTAACTTGAACCTTGGCCACAAGATATTTTATGTAAAATTTATGAATTTTCTCTTTTTGAAGAAAAAAAAACAAAGCAAACAGCTGAATTGATAAATATAACAAACTTTCTTCTGATGTTCTACAAAACAGCTAACAATAAATGAAGTTTGAATGGAATAAGTTTCAGTTTATTTTCTTTCACTTTTATTGAGTCTCTCAAAGTTTTCTATTATGAGGAAAAAATATGATGACTTATGGCCTTCTCAAATGAAAATTTTTTAGATCAGACCACTTCATAAGTTAAGCCAAATTTTAACTCTATGAATCTGTTGGGTTCCTGTCATAGCAACTAGTCTGTGATGATAGTAATGCTTCAGTTTAGGAAATGCTGAAGAATTCTAATAAGCATTTCATAGTTTTCTTCATTAAACTGAGAATGTGAAAAATTTTGTTCTGTGCCAACTTAGAGCAGTTTCAAGAGTTTGTTTAAAAAAAAAATGTGATGATATGCAAAGCCCTATCCATAGAATAAATATTATTATGATTACCTCAGAATATGAATAATTTTTCTCTACAGGGGTTTAAATTAGTTGATGTGTGGGATGGGATTGGTACTTAGAATGAGAGAAGCTATGCATGATGGGAAAATATGGAAAATATACATGGAACATAAAAAATGAATATGTTGGATGGAACATAAGAAAGTATGCAAAAATCTGTTTACCATTCCTTTGGCAGAGGGAGAGTAATAAGTTTATATTTATTTTTTAATGTCTGCTCAGAAACTCAGTCAGACTTCCCCACACAATTATCAACCACTTTTTATTGTCCCTTAAGAGTCAATAAGAACTTTGGTAATCCCAGTTCTAAGTTAAGACCTATTATGAAATTGATTTAAATTGTTCAGTGATTAGCAGAAGGAGAAATAATAATAAAATATTTTCCCTTTATTTATACATTTTGAATGATTGGTTGTTATATTTGAGTCATTGTACCCATCTGCCTTTTTTCACACATCTTGCCATAGTGAGTAACCTTCTGAGAATTTTGAACTGAGGGCTAGTTGGTGAGACATTGTGAATATGACAACCAAGATGAAGATGTTATTTAGAGAAGTTTCTTCTGATTTACAAATACATTTAAAACCAACTTAAGACCAAAATAAATAAATAAACCAAAAAAATAAAAACACCATGTTTGTACATTTCACTTTAAAAAAGATAACATTTACCGGATGTTGACTGGACAATGGCCAAGACCAAAATGAATAAAACATGTTGCTGCTCATGTAGGTTCCAAGCATCCATCCAGTTGATAAGTAAAAACATATTTACAATTAAAAGTCCTTTTTTTCAACAAATCATGAACTTTCCCCATAAAGCTTTTCAGGGCCAATTCAATTTCAAATGTATCTATAAAATGGTCAACAAAAGCTCAAAAAACCCTGATGTTCTACTTAAACAAGCCCAGCATTTCCAGCACTAGACTAACACTGCTTATAGCTTACCAACCCACATCACACCACTATGCTGCAAACAAACATACCAGCCACCTAAGAACTTATACCCACCCACTTCCTGGCCCTTATCTGGTGGAAGAAGAGAGCCTGTATCTATTCTAACATACCAAATTTTATTTATTCAAAAATAAACAAAATTAAATCCATTTGTTTCATCCATTGCCTCTTGGAACCATAACCTTGTCTATAACAAGGACAATTGTTGAAGATGTATAAATAACACCACATCTCAGAAATTTAGACAAGAATTTTCCTTTCAAGAATTATATATTCTTATTTATGGATAATAATTATTAAAAGCAATAATTAATATAACAGAAGAAGTGAAACAAATACTTTATGATGAGTATGTAAGGTAAAATAAAAGAGCAGGAATGCCAGAAATGACGGGGAAGGACCACCCAAAAAGTAAAAGAGCGGGAATGACTGAAATGACAGGGAAGGACCACCCAAAAAGTAAAAGAGCGGGAATGACTGAAATGACTGGGAAGGACCACACAAAAAGTAAAAGAGCAGGAATGCCAGAAATGACGGGGAAGGACCACACAAAAAGTAAAAGAGCGGGAATGACTGAAATGACAGGGAAGGACCACAAAAAATTTTTTAAAAAGCAGGTATACCTGAAAGGACCACACAAAAAGTTAGAGAGTGGGAATGCTGAAATGACTGGGAAGGACCACCCAAAAAGTAAAAGAGCGGGAATGACTGAAGTGACTGGGAAGGACCACCCAAAAAGTAAAAGAGCGGGAATGACTGAAATGACTGGGAAGGACCACCCAAAAAGTAAAAGAGCGGGAATGACTGAAATGACAGGGAAGGACCACACAAAATTTTTTAAAAAGCAGGTATACCTGAAAGGACCACACAAAAAGTTAGAGATTGGGAATGCTGAAATGACTGGGAAGGACCACCCAAAAAGTAAAAGAGCGGGAATGACTGAAATGACTGGGAAGGACCACCCAAAAAGTAAAAGAGCAGGAATGACTGAAATGACTGGGAAGGACCACACAAAAAGTAATCGTACTTGTACAAAAACTAAATGTTTTAATGCAAAAATTATAAGATTTTATGTTTAAGAATTTTTACTTTATTCCAAGCTTGAACTCTAAAAAAATGTTTTATCTTTTCTAGCTATTAAACAAATTTTCAACTATTCACTTGGCTATGAATTAATTAGATGTTTCTACATTTCTACCATGTTTTAATTTTTATTTTCGATTGCTTAAACTGTTATTGCAATATCAATTTCTTCACTCTTTTATCATGTTTGTGGCTTAGATAAAAAGATAACAAGTTTTTTTATTTTCCATGCGAATTTTCAAAATTTAACATTATAATTATTTTTAGAGATCATCATTAGTTTAAAAGGAACACCACTAATCACTCTCTGACAATCACCTGCCACCTATCTCGGTTATTGGCTGTACTCTGCAATTCTGTGTAAGACAGACCGGTCTATTCTTGGATATTATTTTCCCACCTCTTCAGTCAACCTCTTCATCTTCCTCTCAGGTTTTTCAGGAAGGTTTTTGCCAGGGCTGATGATCTAGTCACATGACTAAACCGTGTCATTTTTCTTTTCTTCACAATGCTAAATTCTTCCTCTCTGCTGCAATTTTAGAATACAACGTTGCACTTCTGCAGAGGAGTAAGATCCCCCCACCCACTCATCAAAAACTGTCCAAGGTGTGACACTAAACTGCATCTGATGTTGAGGCTCCAATCTTGAAGCTTTGGGGAATATGATGTGCTCCTTCATTGCCATTACTCCCAGGCTCACTCTGACTCAGAGTGGTAGCATCTGATAGGGTCTCGTCTATGGATTAAATAGAACTGTTCAATCATTTATGCAGGACTATTATTATCTGAAACCATCCAACTATGTAGAAATTATATTACATAGGAATACTTGATAAATAGAATTACTAATGTTAAATAGTACAACTACTTATTAGTGTTAGATTGGAATACTTAAAACTATTTAACTGTGTATAAACAAATGGGTTCTAACATCTCATTTAAAAATAGTTACCAACAAACTATTCATTTACGAATCATATATATATATATATATATATATATATATATATATATATATAACAAGTTTTGGCATCAAATAACCAATAAGGTTGATTTGCCATAAAACACTAACAATGCCAAACAGGATGTCATGTTATCAAAAGGCTGCAGTTGATCTTTTTCTGACCTCTATATTTGTGATGTGATCCCTGTATGAGATGTTCAAGATCTTAAACATACACCAATTATATTCACACAAAGTGTTTAAAGAGATGAATTGTTTTTTGTTTTATTTTAATTTAGCAGATCAAGTGATGATCATGTATTAATATATTGTTTTTGATTTATCACAAGTTAACTTTGTGATATTTTTGGATTTATAACTCTTTTTATTTGGGGAATGGTACATAAAAAGATTAACAAATTGAAAAGCTAACAATAAAAAGACAAAGGAAATGGGATATTAGTGGTCTAAATTTCTGAGACGAAGCTTGATGGACTCATAGCGTAACAGTTATAGGCGTTGGTTCCCTAAGCTTCTAAGGAGACAACCATCTGAAGGTTACAGGTTCAATCCTGACTGCATGTGAGTAACAATACAGGAATACTTAACATTTGTACCCGATTATGGCTAACAAAATCAGAACAGGCAACCCCTGTGGATTCAATAAAGGACGTAGTTCGAAGTTCCGTGAAGGTTCCTGTGTTCAACAAACACCTGAAGAAGCCCGGAGGACATATTGGCCGAAACATGGAAATAACAATAAAAATGAAGATAATAGTCCGAAAACCCTTAATGATAAAAAAAGGAAGTAGGAATTTTGTTTTATTTCATAAGTTTTAAGAAACCTGTCTTTCATTGTTCCAGGAATGTTCTTTGGAGGCATGATATCACACTTATGTCTTTTAATGTAAAGTACAGAATTGAATTCTAAGGATTGAAATATTTTGTTTGTTTTTTTTTCAAATTTAGGGAATTGTCCATCATGGAAGTTTTGGTATGGTGTAGGTCAGCTTTTGAAGAAAAGTCTGTGTAATTGAAATCTTTATGAGTGGTTTGGTAAAAGAAAAAGACTTATTCATAGTTGACTTGAGTAATTTTCTGGTTTGACTTTTTGAGACATGTAATTATCCTCTGTGAGCGTTCACTTGGATTAAGAATCTTGCACAAACCCAACCATCACATATTGTCATTGAGGAGAAGAAAAATTCTTTTTTTTGCTACATATCTTGTACAAGGATATATTACTGTTATGAGAGTTCTCATGAGAAGGACGAGATTACTTTTAATTATATATTTTATTTTTTGTCAATATTCTCCACACATATTTAATTTCTTTAAATGCATTTTCAATTTTATTTGTGACTGAAAATGTTGAATAATCCAAATGGAAAGCAGTGATTGACTTGCCTTTAAATGTGTAATGAAATTAACCATTATTTACCAAATAATCAAATAATTTGAACTAGAAGAATTGTAAATTTACCAACTGAATTTCTACAGAAGTAGTGTCCTGGGTATGACACTAAACTGCATCTAATGGTGAGGCTCTAGTCCTGGAGCTTTGGAGAATGTAGAGTCCCTCTTCATTGCTAATGCTCCAAGATCTACTCTGACTTGAAGTGGTAGTACTTGTTAAGGCTCTATCTGTGGATTGAATTGAACTGTTTAATCATTAACTTTACTTGAAGCATTTTAACTCTATGCAAATAGAAGGTTGATATTAAATTGAATCATTAGTATTAGGTAGCAATAATTGAAACTATTTAACTGTGTGCAACCAAAAATGGCAATACATGAAACCATTTAACTGTGTGCAAACAAATGAGTTAATATAAAATTGTTGCATACAAACTATTCACTAAAAATGATATATAACATGTATAAACAGGTTTTGGCATTAAATAACCATCCAAATCCCAGTCAGTTGAGGCTGTAGAATGCAATGATTGCATCTCTCCCAAAGGATAAGACCCCCCACCTCCAACACGTGTCCTGGATAAGAAACAAAACTATTTGATGGTTAGGCTCCAGTCCTGGAGAATGTGGAATAACCCTTCATTGCTATTACTTCTGAGTTCACTCTGACCCAGAATGGTAACACCTGATAGGGTCCCATCAATGGGTCAAGTAGAACTTTTCGTCTTTAAAACTGTGTGCAAACTAATGAATGATGTTTAATTAAAATGTTAGTGATACATAGCAATACTTGGAATCATTTAACTGTGTGCAAATGAATGACAAATATTAGTATTACATAGGAATACGTGGAACAAATGAACTGTATGCAAAATAGAATCATTGGTACTACAAAGCAATAGTTGTAACCATTTCACTGTGTGCAAATCAATAATTAATATCAAATAAAATTATTAGCGTTATATAGCAGCAATTGAAACCATTTAACTGTCGAAATACTAGCAATACTTGTGTGCATAAAAAGTAAGTTCTAACACATTTAAAAATAAAATTACTTAGAAATTATATTCAAATTTTTGCAAACTAATGACTGATGTTAAATTTAATTGTCATTTTTACATATCAATACTTGAAATCATTTTACTGTGTACAGATATGTGATCTCAGGCTCATTTAAAAATGTGCTCTACGAAATGTGTTTACAAATCATTTATACTTAATGTATATGTATGGAAAGGATTTGGTATTAAATAACCTACAAGGTTTGATATGCCATAAAACCCAACTGACCAACCATTAAATAACCATTTGATGCTATTATACCAAATAACCCAACCAGAATTGTAAATGTCCAAACTGCTTTTAATATTTTGGATATACACAAAAAGAAACAAAGACATTAAATGTATTATATTTTCTTTAATTTCATGAAGTCATTTCAGTGAAAGACTTTATAGTTGATAATATTGTAAATCAATGTTATCTCATTAATCTTTTGATAAACAAATTATGGCACAACATTCCAATTACAACAGCACTGTCCTTGCTTTCCTAGACTCAAATTGGTCAAATTGCTCAGATTCTTTTTTTTAATTTTTACACACAGCAGAGTAAAACAGTTATTCTTCATCCATGTATAAAATAGCTCGTCCCCCTTGTGCTTATGCACCTGATGTAAATCAATTGTTTTGCTATCGCAAGATAATTTTGTAAGAGAATTCTCAGTGGTACCCAATTTATTTTGCCACTTTATTTATTCTTTTTTCTTTTTGCAGAGTTAGTTAGAATCTAGTGCAAGGGAAATAACTTTGTAGCAAAACTATTATAGTTACCTCCCTTGAAAATTTGGCTTTTTCTTTTTTTTAGATTGAAAAATAAACTGAAAAAAAATTTTTACATGTATAGTGGAAAAATATTTAAATTTCTTGGAAAAATCTTTTTTATCACTATTTGTTAAATGCATTTTTATCTTTTTAATAATACAATAATTCTTACCAAATCATCAGTTTTCTTATGAAAAATGTTCCATGAAATATTATTTCTCACTTTTTACATCTGACTCTGTTTTTATTTATTTTTATGATACAACTTTTTTTTCTTATATGAAAGTTAGGAATATTTTCTTTGGCAAGAATAATTTAATGCAATAGATAATATTTGGCAGTAATACTTTTTTTTGCAGATGGGGAGGGTCAAATATAAATTTGGAATTCTTCTAAAATTTTCAAACAAATAGAGTTTTGAAAAGAATATAGTCACATTTACTGTACTTATTTTTGAACATATCAATTTATAAAATAAGCTATATTTCTTGGCATTAAAGATAAACTTACTTGTAAGAGTAAGAATTAATTTTCTTTTAAATTTTGGACTTTGATATCAAAAAGCTTTTTCTACTATGAAATCTAAACCTATAAACAATGCAATAACCTGCTTGAAAGATGGACAATAATTTTTAAGGTGTATTAAAAAAAAACAACATCAGAAAATAAAATTTCCATATGGTGAATTCTGATAAATGATCAGGGTATTTTTTGATAAGCCCTATTTAAGCAATAAGCTTTCTTAGTTCCAAATAATTGCTTTCTTTCTGGTTTTCTCAACATGCAGATTCAAGGATTAAACATAGTCAAATTTAGTTTATAACACAGCAAAATTCTCTGGTTAAATCATCGAATCCTGCTTGGAAATGTTACTTTGATGTTTTTCATTTATTCTTAGCTTCATGAACAACTTTCACCTTCGATAAAAAACAAAATTTACAGTGGGTTATTCAAATCTTTTGGAATGAAGGTGGAGCAAAATTAACTTCTATCTTCAAGGAATTCTTTTGAAATATTTTGCATTAGTTATTTCAACAGAACACCGATCTATATTAAAGGTTGAATATTCTTTCAATTATAATTTAACAGTTCATTTAATAAATATCAGATTGAAATTTTAGCAACTGTTGACTTCCTGCATATGTTTTGAGTATTTGCTGTCCATATATATATATATATATATATATATATATATATATATATATATATATATATATGCAACCATTAGAGTTAATAAATATTTAGCTCACTGGATAAATTTTTATTAAATTGTAACACAAAAAGAGATTCTTGATAAAATTTCCAAGACTTAGATGTATCTGTACACATGGTAAAATCATTTCCCAAACAATGAAAAACAAACAATTTAGCAGATTTTTTATGGTCAATGTTTTGCCAAATTCTTTAAATCTGAAGTTGTTTTATTCGTCCAATGTAGACATTTTAAAATTTGCACTCCACAGATTCTTTTTATTTTTATAACTCTAATTTCTGTAACTGTCTTGATTTTTATTAAACAAAATTAAACAAAACAACTTTAAATCCAGTCTATTCAGCTAATATGCAGATAATTTTGAATATTAGTGTACCTACCCAGTTTTGTGCAGTGGGTGAAAAAGAGATAAAATATTTTAAAGAAATATGAACATGATATGAATATAGAAGAAAGAGTTTCAAGAATATTTTAGTTTTAGAAAAATTCTGATCATTTACTTGGAGCCTCTTTGCATAAAGTATTTTTTGTTCTTCCATTTTTTTGAAAATATGTAAACTCCTATTTTACTATTTATTAGCAAACATCAAATATGTAACTGGTTTCTGTAATAATAAATGAGGATCTGACCTCTTTTGTCCCTTTTTTTAAATTGTAAAAAAAATTTGTACATTATGTCAAAGTTTCAAACACATTCTGTTTGGCTAGATATGGTATATTTAGGGGCTATACCTAAATTTTAGCCTTTATGAGTGTAAACAGTTTGAATAGACCTAGGCTAATGGGTAAACCAATTTCCAACAGCAAAAGTGAAAAAATAGACCTAGATGATACTTGCTTCTACAAAATATTTAAGAAAGAAGCATAACATTCATAGACACTCTTTACCCACAGAATCTTGACAAAACAAAAGAGCGGATTTGTTCTCCCATACAGAACTTTCATCCCCAGCAAAACTGATGCTGCACTGAACCCAACATCACATAATACTCTATACAGTATCATAAGTATATTTGCTTTCATACATTATGGATTTTCTATAAACTTGAAAATATGCATTGACCTTTTTATAAGAGACAGTATCAAAAATATTGATATTTTCTCTTGTAGCTCTTTTCTACTCAGCTCAGTTTCGGTAAATTATCTTCTAGCATAACCTGACTGTGAAAAGAGTGATAAATACTGGTTGGAGCAAGTTCCACAAGTAGAAATGCATGCAACTCATGGGATATAAGATTCTACTCCCAAATAATAATGTCACCTGTTTGTATGAGGGTGGGCTGAAAAGTTCATATAAAGTCATATTTGCTGTTGATAAATTTTGACCATTGAGATCCAAGCACTGCAACAGTAATGAAGGAAGTGAGTAGACTTAAGGTTGAAAAATAAACCTCATTTGGTCACATTCCATGAGAGTATCTTGGTCAGTCTATGAACTTTTCAGCCTGTTTTGTAGCAAAAAAAATAGTTGTTGCCCATTATACAAAAATAGGTTTGCAAGAGACTTTATGGCAATTGTGATAAATAATAAGACACATCATTAAGAATTTTGGCAGTTGATAAAAGGAAGGTCGCAGGCCTGAAATTTTATAATCCTGTATACTTAAAGTCTCTGAAAGATTTATCAAAAATAATGAAAACACAAGAACTTAAACTCATTGGAAAGCATAGATCAGGGAAATATCATATTAGATTCACCACTAAATCTTAAGATTTATAAAGAAATGAATGTTGGTCCTTGAAAAATGACATTGCTGACACATCACAAAGGAATGGCTGCTAGAATGAGACTAGTGCATACCACAATCATTTCAACTGCTAAATACTGCTGTGTCCAAGCACATTTTTAACATGTGCCAACAGCACAGATGCCCTTGACACTGTCTCTCACCATCTGGTAATTCCACTTGGTAAATCCTCTAGATGGTATCCAGTGTCTGCACTGAGATGATTAATGTAAGTTTTTGCTGGTCAGCCAATACTGATGTGTGCATGTTGCCATCTGTACCTATTAGTAATCACCCTCGGCTAGTCCTCAAGATGGCATCCAGTGTCTGCAAATAACTAATAGATATTAATATTAATAGTAAGATATTCTTGTTTGACCAATACTGATATTTCCATAAATAAGAAAAAGTTGCTAATGAGTTTTTCCTTATTTCTCCAGCATGTCTCGAGGATGTCTTGGATGGTTTGTCAGGTGGGAAATAAGTGGCCATATTTCTGCGGTTTCATAGAGTGCTGCTTCCAGGATTTGTACAAAACAGCATACAGCAATCTTGTGTAGTTCCCATCTAGCTTTTTCTCTAGGTATTTTGTTAAAGCTCAAATGGTTCAACTATACAGTAGTACTGTCCTTGTCTCCAAGTTCAGTGTTGCAATATGACCAACATTGTTCTTTAAAATTTGTATTCTATTTTCTTATCACTTTGATTTAGTCCTTTACAAAATGACCCCTTATATCTTATCATATTTGATTTGGTATCAAAATTTGAACATGGATTACAAATTTTTTTTCTATTCTTGAATGATCATTAATGAATCTTTGGGTAAGATGTACTTATTAGAGGTTCCTCCACAACAGCATTTTAGAGCAAATATACTAAGTTTTCTTAAGGTTTATGTTATTCATTTTTATAAGCAAAGAAATAATTAATGTACTTGGGAGGATATTATAATGAGAAGTGTATACTTGAAGGTTTTTGATGGTGAATATTTCTATCAAATAAATTTGGTGTACCCAGTTGATCTGCCGATAGGTTTCAACAATTGTTGTGTTCTGTGAAAGGTTAGCTATATTTTGTATGTATTAACTGAACCCTACCACCATAAGTGGGATGTGGCACAAGGTCATTTTTTTAGCAGAGTAAATCTGGTTGGAATTCAGTTTTTCTTCTAGACTGGTTGCCTTACCAAGGCTAAAGAATCCAGCCTGCCTCACTATATACTCACGGTTGGGGATGATGTATCCAATTAATTCTTAAGTATATAGGAACAACAGTATTAGTTATTTGTAACATATCTGATGTTTTTATTTGGGCGGGGCGGGGTAGAAAGCTTGTTTTTTTGAGGCCAGGAAGTTGTAATATACCCCATATGGAGAGTTGAGTTCAAAATTTCCAACATCTTACACCACCCATTTGTGAGAAGAGTCAAAGTACATCAGTGACTAATGTTTGTCTTTTTTGGGGGAAGTGGGGATTGTCATTGTGTTTTCGTTCTTAAAGATTTACTATATTCTGTTTTCTGAAATTTTCTCCAATAATTTATTCCCTAGAATCTCTGCAAGAATTTTGTTTTTCTGATGATGCTTCCAACTTAGACCTTTTTCTTAAGTATATTCAGAGAGAATGAGAATTTTAGTCATATGAATTCTTACAACTGCACATTTCTGAAAACTAATGACAAACAATGATAGTAAGAGTCAAGAAGTTGTCAATACCATGCTCTTTTTGTATTAGCAACATAAAATCTCATAAAATACATATATGTATTCAAGCAGTGTGATGATTAGCAAGCTAGATTTGCAGACTACTGTCAGAGAGTTTGATTCTGACTGCGTGCCTCACACTTCTGACTTTGTGCCACAACAAGTTAAGGTTATTAAATATATATATATATATATATATATATATATATATATATATTCAAGCGACTAAAGTATTTTGGTCAAATTTCACTGCTGATGTAACTTTCTATTATATATTTCCTTGTTCTTTTTCTTGAAATTTACCAGCTTTTTCTTCATAATTTGATCATTTATCATTTTTATGCAAATATCTGCCAATTCTTTATGTCCATAAATCATTTCTTTTAATCAGTTTGTCTGTCCCTAATTGCGGTTTCTACTCTCTTTGTTATTTCATATTTTGGCACAGATTTTTTTTTTTTAGCAAGTTTTATTCTTCCATTTTGTGCCTTTTTTTCCACACTATTTTCAGCAGCATAATGGATTTTGTGCTGAGATTTACTCATTAACAAAATGCAAAAGAATGATTTTTCTTTCATGTAATTCAACTTACTTTGATCAAAGCGTCTTATATATTTCCAGAGCGTCTGCACCCAAGGAAGTTTCTATCATTGCTATCATTTTGCTTAATCTGTCTGCAACAAAATCACATTGACAGTTTAAGTTTTCTGATGAGTTAGCAAAAAGCGAACATAGTTTAGGTGGAACAGACAATGTCTAGGTAAATGAGTACATCTAAGACACCCACTTCCCAATTATAAAAAGCATCTTAAAAAAAATATTTTTGATAATTACTTGTATTATATTAAAAGATGCAAAAGTAATTGGAATAAGCAAATGTGATATAAAAATGGCTATATCAATTGAAATAAATAAATTAATCTTGAGCATGCTTCTTTTTCTTTTTAAAACCGGAGAGAAGCTTGCTTTTTGTGGGTTTGGTTCAATTTCATATAAAAATTGTCCAACTTTTTTTCCTGGGCACATTTCATCATCATTAGTCACTTTCAAAGATATAAAAGATTTTATTTTAAAATCCAGTGAAATTGTTAGTTTTAGTATCAAAGATGCTTTCTGTACTGATTATAGAGAGACTATGAATATCTGTAGTTTTTTGATAACATTTTGCTAGTTTTTTTCAATTTGCATTAATGTGTATCCATATTTTAGTGAACACTGGAATCAATGTATACTTAGGGAAGAATAATTCTACTAAATACTATTAACGGTGAAATAAAGATTTTTTTCATGACTAAATGCATCTAGTAGTGAGATTCCCGAGCCTGTGTAATCAGAATTTATATTAGATTCTCTTGACAAATATGAAATAAGTAAGAAGGTATATCAGGAAGTTAAAAACTGAATTAAAAAAAACAGCTTATTTTGTTTGTTAATGGATTAGTGCAATATATTTAGTATCCGTCTAATGGAGACAATTGTCTGAATATTTAAAGTTCCTTATTTTGCTCTGGTAGTGATTATGAACAGAGGTTGTATATAATTTGCATATGAAGGAATAAGGATAAATATGTAGTCATTAAAAGGAGGATACAGTACTGCAGATTTAGTTTGGTTTTATGGCATATCAACCATTGTTGGTCATTTAATGCCAAATCCTTTTTATCCATAATATTAGATATATGATTTCTAAACACATTTTTTAGATAACATTTTTAAATGAACCTTAGTTCATTGTGTTTTTGCACACAGTCTAATGGCTTGATTTATTTCTATCAAATATAAATAATTCTATTTACTATAAATCATTTGTTTACACACAGTTTAATGTTTTCAAGTATTACTATTTAACGCTAACAATTCAATTAAACATCAGTCCTTTGTTTACACACCGTTAACAAATCAAACAGTTCTATTTCAAGCAATTCTGTGTAGCATGACAACAAAGTTAAATGGTTCCAGGTATTGCAATGTATCACTCACAATTCAATGAAACTTCAGTCATTTGTTTCAATACAGTTAAATGATCAAACAGTTCTATTTGAAACATTTCAGTTTAGCATGTCATTTGTTTGAATTCAGTTTCAATGACAACATACACAGTTTAAATGTCAAACATTTCTATTTGACCCATAGATAGGACCCTCTCAGGTGCTACCACTCTGGGCCCGGGTGGACCTGGGAGCGATGGCAATGAAGGGGTAATCTGCATTTCCCAAAGCTTCAGCATTACTGGAGCTTCACCATCAGATTATTTAGTGCCATATCCAGGACACTCATTGGAGGTGGGTGGGAGTCTTACCCCTCCACAGAGAGGCAGCAGGTGTATTCTAAAGCCCCATCTGACTGGAGCTGTGCAGATTTACAACATCATAGTATGTACAAAGCATAAGTTTAATTGTTGATTAAAATTACATAGTCAATTATTCTTGAATTTCAATGCCATTTTAGTGTGATCGGGAAATGTTCCCAGATATCATCTGGATTATTAATGCCTTAATATTGAAATTAGCATGATATTTGAATTAATTAAGAATAGTTGTTTGAAGATTGAATGAATTGTAAAGTTGGAAATGATATTCTGGGCATTAGTGAATTAAAAGAATTTAAATAAAATAAATAAAACACAAAAATTAAACTAAAGACAAATAATAAAAAATGAAAATAATTTTTTAAAATATCCCATAATTCCACTTCCTCTGGAAGTTTAACTTTTGGTACCAGAAAGACTGGATCAGTTTCTTTCATGGGTTAAATAAGATATAATATAACATAAATCAGGTAGAAAGTTGAGTTGGCAACTTCTGAGGCTAATTGGAGGCATAATATTTATATGTTGACAACAATAATGGATTTAGAGGCTTGTAGAACAGAAAAGAGACTTTGTCTCACTACCCAGCAAATGACATTCTATCACTAGAGCTTTGAAACATAAAGCCGACATGACTTTGCTCATCAAAAAAAGACAATAAGATTTTTACATTTTTTCAACTGCTTTCATATATAATTTGTTCACTGAAAAACCAGTGTACATTTTAGCTGTTGGGACATATTTGTTTTATCTTGTTAATACTTCTTGTATGTTTATGTATGTATTAAATGTTCCAATATCTGTAAATGAGCTTATCTTGTTTTTCCTTCTGTTTATTTAATCTTAGAGTATTAACAGAGTATGTCACAACTTGTCTTGGTGAGTGGGGACATGACAAAATATACTTCATAGCACCAACCCCTTTAATTTTGAAAACCAAACTAATTTTATTGTTTAACTTATGGTATGAATATGGTTGCAATGAAGAAATCCATTATTTTCTTTTTCCAGTGACAAGATATCTTATAAGATATTTTTGTAGCTCTCCTTACACTGGCATTGATTCAGTGATGTAAAATAATTTCTTGGTGATGACATCTTGTTGATTATCTTTATGAGTAGGTGATGAGATATTTTACCAGTAAGATATTGTGCAAGTTTGTATATATATATACATATACATATATATATATATATATATATATATATATATATATATATATATATATATATATATATATATTTCTAGCCTTAAGCAGTTAATAAATCACTAGATGTGTTGACTCTGCCTTTGAAGTATGCATACAATGATTTTTTTTCCTTGAATATCATTATGTGGATTCCTGATTATTCCACATGAAAAAAGGAAAAAGTTATTTTTATCTCAGTATATGAAGTCCATAGATTTTAATGGGAATTTTGGAGTAGACTGTAAATATTTAAAGTTGGCACCCTTAATGTATCTCAACTTTAGTCAACAAAAGGGTTTTGAAATTGCCATCAAATGTATAAATGATTCAACTTTGCGACTCAATGATCTTGTTAGTTCTAAAGTTAAAAGTATGAGTTTAATAATTTTGCTTTTTTCGTTTTTGATTTTTTTCTACTTTGTTCCACCATCATGAGAAATTAGTAATATTGATCAAGATATTAACAAAAAATATAGTTGATTTTTCAGAACAAATTAAAATCTTTTATGAGAATGGGTCTGTAGATATGTGAATACATGACAGTTATATGTTGTTTTTTATTTTTGTATTTTAGTATTACTATTTAGTTGGTCGTGGTCTGAATAATCATGTGCTAATGAAAGAAAGAAGGAAAACAAAGAAGGAAAGTCAATATTGATATTTTAGTTATACTCAACAATTAAATAAATGATAAAAGAAAGATTACAGGTTGTGGCTGTAATGCTTTTTAATAAAGTGTGATTTTAGTATGACTTACGTTCAGATGTAAGGATGTGGTTATTTGGTGTTTACTTCAGTTACCAACAAAAAAGCTGAGAAAATTTGAATATCAAGATGTCTTTATCTGATAGGAATGAGAGGCCAGAAAATTTCTGTTTTGTTATTTTGACAAGAAATTGATATATTCATACGAGAGGTTTTATTTCTGAGTAGGTTTTATTATGATAAATATAAAAATGGCAAAATAAATCACACTCAATTTTAAATAAGTTGAAAGGAAATTCTTCATGCTTAGGGCATCTTAAACTTAATTTGTTTGTTTTCAGCTATCAAAAAAATTATTTACATCTGTGTGGATGGATATATAAATAAAGTTAAAAATTGATAAAACAAATAAGGAAATATGAGAATAAATATCCTATAATTCTATGTCCACTGAAAGTTTAACTTGCTGTGTCAAAAAGAAGGAATTAGTAGTCTCTTTCATTGCTCCCCAGCCCTTTGAACAATGTTTGTGGAGCTCTCAAATTGAGCACCCCTTTTCTCTGGCTAATGATAAAATGTCTGATAAATTGAGAGAAAAACATTTCACTTTTTTATTTAAGGTAGTCATTTCATCTTTCTTTTATTAGAAGTCTTAGATTTGGAAAACCTCAGAAGAATAAAAAAAAGAGCAAATTAGTTATGAGCTGGATGACTCCATGCCATAAAATCTCAAACCAGAACTATTTATTTTAATTAGATTTCATTAATTTTTTTTAACATCAATGTAATATAATGGCCGAGGGATTTCGTTTTATGCCTTTGGATTTAGTCAAGCTGAGAACCTTTCGGCTCAGTGCATGGGTTACTTAGGTGCAACATTAATGCAGGTGTTCACACGCACGGACGGAGCGGATGTGTTACTCAGAGATGTCACAATAGCCCAGATGGGAAATGAGGCTAGAGAGTGCGGGTGACGCCACGCACCAGAAGCACGCGGAGGATTTGGGAGATTTTGAAAAAGTCAGTTAACTGAGTTGAGTTCTGCCTCAGGAGAAGACAGTTGGCTTTCGCATGCTCGCCAAAGTCAGGCCAGTGGCCTTGTGGCAGGTGCCACACGTGTTGGGGTGACAGATGGAAAAGTCAACATAGGTAATAAAAGGTTTTGTACCTGAACTAAGAAGTCGTTATGTGTTTTTCGTGTTTCGGGATTCCTATGTTCTATGAATATATGTTATGAACATTCTATGTACGTTTCACATATGCGTATCATGAGTATGGTACATCAATAATTAAGGATTGGTAATGAAATGCAAGTCTAATTTTACATATCTATTCTAAAGATTTTAGTATTCAGGATACATAAAAACAAATCTTACACTGATATCAACCTGTATTTTATCTATCAACCAAAAAGTAAATATGCTTAAAATCTCAATTCAAGAACTAAGAATTATATAAAGACTTGTCAAACTGTTTTTTGAGTTGATTGATTAACGGATGCACCTATCCAGAACGTTTGTCATATTGTAAAAAGAGAGGGAAAATTATTCTTCGTTGACTTTTTCTTTGTTTTTGTGGGTTTTTCAAAAGTTTCTTTTTCCTCCTGATTAAATTAAAATATATATAAAATGTTATTTACTTTTTTGTAAAGGAATTCTAATCTAGTTCATAGCCCAAGATAAATGGGCAATCGTCAAAAGAGTTTTAAACTCTTGAAACCACGATGATTTTAATTAAATCTATCAAATAAGAAGCTTTAATAATTGCTATAAAGTGTGTGCATGTGTTGTTGTTGTGTTTTTTTGTTTTGTTTTTTTAAGAACATCATCTCATTTACTCAGAAACAAACATTCTAATTAATGAATAAATAGTTCCATAGATATAAGTGTTCATGCAAAATTCTTACAGAGATTTTATGCTAGATCTAATTGGTGTTAGGGAGAATATCCAGTTGTATCCCTACTCACCAAGACCCAATAATAGCATTTGTATATCCAATGAAGTACTAACAATGAAGAAATAGAAAGAAAGACAAATTAAGCTTATTTACACATAAGGACCAGCTCATAGGCCTTGTGGGTAGAGTGTTTGCCAATGGTCCAGGAGACCTGGGTTCAATCCCAGGTTGCATCATATCAAAGACTTTAAAAATGGTAGTTGATAGCTTCTTGCTCAACACTCAGCAATATAAGGTACTTATCAAGGATGAAGTGGAGCAATCCAGGGAAAGGAGTTGCACCCTCCCCTACACCTCAGTGTAATAGCTATTGAAAAGGGAGCCTTCTGGTTGCCCTTGACTACGGTCGCCAACTTTACTTTTACTACACACAAGGAAACATTTCAATAGATGCATAATAAATATACATGGAGGATTACAATAACCCATTAATGTGTTCCAAGAGATGAAATGTGCAGATTGTTCTATCAACAAGTAGTATATGAAAAGGGATATATAAACAGAAAAAAGTATTACTTGTCTTTCATGGACAAAGCCATGTAGCCCTTTTTTTTTATGCTGGAGCAAAACAGTCTCTTCCATGAACAGAGATGAAAGATGCCTTAATAGTTGAAAGATATAGACTAGGAAAACCATGTCTTTGCCATCTGAAGAACAGAAAACAAAAGAGACCATTTTGAACTATGGGATTGATAATTTAAAATCCAATGACACACCACAAAATCCAAGGGAGATAATTGTTTATTGGTACACTCATAAATACGACTTAGTACCTCAAATAAGAAACTATAATATTAAATAGTTGTACATCTCTTACGTGGCTATAGTTATATATGTAAGAGATGTACAACTAAGACAAAACAATATTCAAAAAACAAAATTATGTTGAAATGAAGACCACATACTTATTGTATAAAGCAAAAAATAAATAAATAAATAAGAACAAATTTTATATACTACAATTAAACAAGAAAACTGTTGTAGGAAGATAATATCTCACAAAGTTTTTAAAAAGTAGGCTCACCACCATAATGTATTTGGAAAGAACTTTTTGTTTTATAAGGTTGATTTGAAAATTTACACAAATTTCTCTCAACACAAGGCTTGGTCATTAAGAAAGTTTTGTTGAACAGATGATATCTTGGAAGGCTATGAGAAATATTTACTGGAGGAAATTGAATTCTGTAATTAAAAAGTACTTTTCCAGAAATATATTTTGGAAAAGTGTTTGTTGAAAATTATTTGAAAGTTGAAGGTATACAAGATTGCAAAAATTTTGCTTGTCTTCATGACTTGTAGAGAAAAATTAAAATAAGCGTCAGTGATTTGGTTGGTGAAACATTAAATAAACCAAGTTTTCCAGAGTTTTTCTCACTCCTCTCTCACTGTCAAAGAATCTTATGCAAGATATTTATTAAAGGATGAAAATAAGATAAACAAAGGTTTGCATCATTTGAGTCAGAATTTTTTCTTTTTTTTCACTGTGAATGATTTTTCAACCAATCAGGTTGAAGGTTACAAAATTAATTTAGACTTTTTCAGGCTGTTAAATAACAATTTTCAGATTTTCATTTTGCGTAAAATTTTTACTAAAAGGAATTTATGGACAAAAAGGGTTAGTCATTGTTTTTGGCAGAAAATTTTTGAGCCTCCCTCCTCATTAGTAAATGTAGAATTTTTAAAACATAGACAGGTTTTATCAATTTTTTTGTGTCTGAATTTCAAACTTTGAGTGTGTTTGATCTCATATTTATTGATGAGATCATATGTAATTTTTTCAAACATATTTTTTTAATCGTTAATCTCACACAAAATTTGATGCTGAATAAAGCTTAAAATGAATGAATTTTTAAACAAATGTTTATTCATCCACAGTCTGATATGAAGATAAGATAATTGGTCCACTAACGTTTGACCAGATTCTATAAACTACCCATCCATGTACCAAGCCTAATTCTATAATCCTTTAATACTGAACGTAAATAGTAAGAATAAAATAAGGTTTTCTACATCATTTGAAATATTTCTAATCTTGTTGCTTTTACCACAATGAGTTGGCCAATATATTCTCAGTTTTTTGTTGGGTTCGTTCCACCACTAATTTACATAGTATCAATTGGTTTTATTTATTCATTTTAGTTATGTCTTTTATAATTTTATATATTATGAGCTGAACAATAATGTCACAGATTTAGATGGTTTAGAAAAATCTATTGCAATATGACTGGAAAATAACCTTTTTTATTTGACCTGTGAAATGAGAATAATGGATTTATTTCACCTCTGAGTTGCAGCTGCCATTTGTAATTTGGAAGTTATCAAACCTTCTTAATTGACGTGGATGTGTATAAAGAATTTTAAGTATTTGTTCAGTCAGTGGCAGAATCAGTTAGCCTAAAAGAATACTGGACATCTTCAAATAATAATTTTTTTTCTAACATTTAGATTTTAGCCTTTTTTTGTTTCTTCAATTGACAAAATTAGTTTTATAACACAAAAAATAATCAGGCGGCTCTATAAAAATATTTAGATATAAATTAGTAATCATTTTTAATGAAACTATCTTAGATAATGTAATCTTTAATTATTGCAAATTTTAAAAAATATAAATTCATAAAAAAAAATAAACACCAAAAATCTTTTAAAGAGTTTAACTTACCTGCAGTTTGAGTCTGCTCATATATTTGTATAAGGAAGGAGAAGGTGGTTTCTGTTCTAGTTTTGTGTTTTATCTTTGGTGATGGGTAGCTTCTTTTTGCTTATTTGGAGTGTGGGGGGCTTTCTTATATACAAGTTTTTTTTTCTTTTATTTCTCAACTTTGTGTTTTTTCTTTGCGGTTGTGTCAATTTTTTTGTTGATTTGTGCTTTATTTTTCCTTATCTTTTACTGTTTTTATCTTTGTGTATGTATGTCTTGCTTTTTTAGATGTTTGTTCCCTTTTAGTGATTTGTTTTATATTTGCCTTTTGTCTTTTGTGTTTGTAAATTAATGCTTTGGCCCTAATCACCCCAGAGATAAAATATTATTTGGACTAGAAGAAGAAAAAACCTTTTTGAACAGATTCTTCTTTAGTGTTTTTTTTTATGTACAATGTTGGCAATAAATGGGTTTGATCGTTTTGTTGGATGATTTTGTCAACAAAATTGGCAAATTCTAGACAATGATTATAAGCTTCAGGTAAATGAAAGCCGTCATTTTATTGCAGGGTTTAACTTGGACTCTGTTTTGGAAGAAGCAGCCAAAATTTCAATATTCTAGAGAAAGGTTCTATTTGATGATTCCAGTAAAATCTATTTCAGTTTCAACTTTTTAAAGAGACTAGGAAATTGAGTAGAACTGTTATTGACTTCTGTAAGATACCCAAAATAGTTTTTTATCAGAAGAAAATATTTGTTAATTTTTTTTTTTACTTGAAAGTTGACTTATACCTAAAGTATTAGTATTAATCTGATCAGCTTAGTTTAGTCTGATACAATGAGAACTGAATTAACAATTACACCTAAAATAAAACCCACCCATCAACACACAAAAAAACTAAGTATAGCTTGAACTTGGGACAAAGCTGCAAGTATGGTCCACCTTTGGGGGAGCAATTGCTTTTCAGGCTAACTTATCGGCCATCATGCCATCATGACCCAGAGTGGCAGAACCTGTTAGATTCCCATAGATATGTTTGGAAATTATTGGTACAGGATAGGAATTCTTGAAACCATATAAACATGCAAGCAAATGATCATTTTAGACTAAAAGTGAGACTAAAAAAAGTTTCAATGGAAGTTTTAAAATAAACAAACTAAACAAATTTTAGCATTAAATAACCAATAAAGAGTTGATATGTTGTTAAATAAATAAAACCATTATTCACATTTCATGAATATTTAAATTTTGTTAAATTTTTGTTCTTTACTGAGACTATTTGCTTGTTTGGGTTTTATATTAACCTTTGAAGGTTATTTAATGCCAAATCCATTTTTATACAAATAAACAGTTCTATTTCAAATAATTCAGTATAGCATAAGTAAACATTTTAATTGTTAAAAACATTTCTGTTTCAAGCTATTCAGTTTAGTCAAACGTTCTAATTCAAACAATTTAGTTTAGTATAAGTATAGTATTTGTTTACACACAGTTAAATGTCAAAACAGTTCTATTTTGAACAATTCAGTTTAGCATATTATCAATATTAAAGCACAATTTAATCTGTAAGTTGGTTGGTTTCCTAAGCTGAACTTAGCTTTGATTATCATAGAATGCCTGAATTTTTTTCTTAAATTCTGAGATCAGGTGTTTTATATGTCCATATACTTAGTTTATCTTAGTTTATCACAAGATCATTAGATAAAAATCAGAAGATCATAATCTTCATCAATGGTCTATAAGATTAGCTTTTTTGCAATGACAGGAAAACAAATATTCAATGGATTCAAATGGAAAACAGCCCAGTTGGCTTGGGCTGTTGAATATGCCAACTGCATCTCAACAGAATGGGTACAACTCCTCACAGCAAGTGTCCTAGATATGACTCTAAACCATCTGATGGTGACGATCAGTGCCTCCCCTAGGCCCTCTATGACACAGAATATACCTGTTAGGGTCCCATCTATGGATCATAAAAATATTTAATCCTTTTCTATACTTAAAACCATTTGACTGTGTGAAAATAAAAGACCGATACTAAATTGAAGTATTATCATTACATAGCAATATTTGGAACCATTTGACTGTGTTTAATAATGTTGAATAGAATTACAAGTGTTAAATAGCAATCTTTGAAACTATTTAACTATGTTCAAATAAAACTATTAGTGTTAGATAGCAGTACTTGGAGCCATTTAACAGTGTGCAAATAAATGAGCTCATGGAAAAATTGTTTGGTACAAATCATACATTTACAAATGATATATATTTAATCATATTGATGAATAAGAATTAGCCTTAAACAACTTACAAATGTTGATATGCCATAAAACACAACCACCCAACCAATCAACTAAATAGAAAAAAATTATACTGAATATTTCTTTTAGTAAGTTAGACTAGACCAGAAATTTCTTGTCTTAGAAATACTATCTTGACTTTCATTAGTTTAAGCATTGTTAACCATTACTCACATTTCATGGCCTAGATAGGAAATTAAACAGTGTCCAGTGGTGAGGCTCCAGTTCTGGAGACCTGGAGAACAGAGTTCTAGATCATTGCTATTACTCTCAGGGCTAATCTATCTAAAGAGATACTATTAATTGTTTTGGCCCCATCTATGAATCAAATTGATTCGGTTGAAAATGATTAGTATTGAATGAGAAATAGTTACTTGAAGCTATAATTGTTTTCCCAAGATTATTTGTCATTTAAAACAGTACAATTGCATGGAAATAAGGCTAACTTCAGCATTAAATAACCCAAAATAGGTTAGTATGCCATAGAACTAACTATCTTAGAAGTCTAACACAATGCATTAATAAAAGTACCTCAAGCAGAGATGTACCACCAAAATATACTGGGTGATTTTGATAAATTTATGACAAAGAAATACAGTTTATACCAGAAAATTACAGAATTGCCGAATTGTATATGTATTTGTAATTTTTTCAATGTATTAGTAATCATTTAAAATGTTTAATGAATCCATTTAAAAAATGAAAATGCTAAATGCCTCTGATAAAACATTAACTTTTATTTTGACTGATTTTAACAGCATGTAAACTTCTGTAAGGATATTTAATGCTGAGAGGTTAGGGAATCAAATTCATTGTACATTTGTAGTTATATTTTGTGTGTATCAAATATCAAATATTTTGTGTGTATCAAATATCAAATATTTTAATTCAATATAAATAATTTGCACTCAGGAGTACTTGACACCAAACAACTTTCTAAAACTTATGATTTTATAGTTTCAAGTAATTATTTCAATCTAAAAAGTCATTTGTTTACACAGTTATGCTGTTATAAGTAACTAATAATAATTCTTAATAAGAAATTATCCTTCCTAGTAACTATATTTAATTTAAAAAATTTACAGTTATATGGCATCAAGTATTTCTATTGAATATGAATAATCTGTAAATAGATCTATTTGAGGAAATCCTCATGGCATGGTGGATAACATGCTGGACTGTGACATCATAGTCAATTTGAACTCCAGTCATGCCATTATATTTACTTTTGGTTTAATATCCTAGTGAAGTGTGTGCACTTTTATCCCTAAGCTATGGATTGAATATTACCACTATAGTACTTCTTTATGGATGGCTTTGGTTTTAAATAACTAAAGTTTGATAAGTCATTAAACAAAGAAAGTAAAGAAAGATCTATTTGGCGCAGAGATTCAGATTGATTGATTTTTAATAGTATGCCAACTTGTCTAGGGTTATTTTATACCTAGAGGCTAGAGAATTGCATTCATATTTACATTTTTCTTGCTGTTTCTTAAGAGTTTTTTTTTTGCACATGGCTGTTATATCTTGTATTTCTATCTAATACAAATTATTTGCACACAGTTTTATGGTGTCAATAACTAATAATAATCCTTAGTAAATGATTGAACAGTTCTATTTAAGCCATAGATGGAGCTCCAACCAGTACTTCCACTTTGGGTCAGTGGACCTGGGACTATTGACAATAAAGGGGTACTCCACACTCCTCAGAGGTAGTCCTCATTGTTTAGTGGCTAATGTGCTCAACTATGTCCTTGAAGTAAGTGAGTTCAAACTGGGGTCTCTTTATTATGTTCATTTTTGGACTCACACCATTAGGAAGGGTATGAAGCTCTTTGTTCATGCTAGCTACTGATAAAATTGTACTGTGACTGTTTTTTTATAAGGACGCCTTTGGCATTAAATAACTCACAAAGTTTGATATGCTTTTAAACAAAGAAACCAATCAACACATCCTAGATTTTATTTTGAAAATCTGGATAAAACTTTCTTTTCTTTTCTAAGAAAGCTGATTTTAAAAAAGTTCACTTCTGCTTCTACTTATGGTATCTATAACCTTTTCAAAGCCCTCTATAGACTTAGTGATGGGGGCTGACTATATGCCCTGCAGAGAGCTAAGACCCCCAATCACAAGGGGTATCCTGGGTACAATGCTAAACTGTATCTGATAGTGAGACTCCCGTTCTGGAGGTCTGGGGAGTACCCCCTCATTGCTATTACTCCCAGTTCTACTGTGATCTGGAATGATAGTACCAGTTAGGGTTCCAACTATGGGTCAAATAGATCTGTTTGAAATAGGAAAACTTTGTATTACACGTCACTTGATACCAAATGTGCAAAAAAGAACTCTTAAGAAAAAATTACACAAAAAATGTAAATATGAACTTACAGTAAACATGATTACCTAACCTCTTGACATAAAATAACCCTTGAGTTGACAAGCTTTTAATATCAATCAACTAAACCACTCAATATTGCAAAAGAAAATTTGTGAAGACATAGAGGTTTGTCTCAATAGCCAGGGACAGTGCACCTGGTGCTCAATTCCTTGATCACCAATTGTTATATATCAAATTTTAAAGCACAGATCTGATTCTCTTAACACTTGAGAATCTTCTAGGATTTGCAAACCAGATTGTACAACTTTAGCACATCAAAGACATCTCTTTCTCAAATCCCATTTGAGGCCCTCAAAAAATTCTCTAGAATTTTCCTAATACTTTGTAAGCTGCATTCTCCCCAGCTTCTGTCTTGGAAAATGTTTAATCTCAGTGGCGTTCTACTTGAGCCTTTTACAACTCCTTAAGAGTTAGTGCATACCCAGAGTCACGACAATAAGGAAACAGAATCTTTCTCTCGCAACAGGAAATGTGCAGCATTCTCAATTTGTATCCGAATGTTAGTTCATGCATACGCAGTTTTATTAGTTGTAGCTGTAAAAATAACTGCAATGCAAGACAAGATTCCAAGGAAGGAATGCTGGGTATTTTGATTTTATCTCTCTGATTGTGATTTGATGTTGTTCCCTTTTAAGACCAAAGACAGATTACAGAATAAGGTTAAGTCGACAAGAGACAAAGAGGGAAAAGAAAACAGAGAGAGCATAAAAAGAATTGAATTTACTTCCAACCAATCCATGAATAATTCATAAGTCTGTATTTCTTCAACAATGCAAATACGAACACTTGTCACAAGTCCATTTCATATTTATTGTTGCCTTTTGTATAAGCTTTTGCAATGTCAGTGACTGAAGTTACAGGAATTTGTCCGTGATATTTTGGAAGAGAAAAAGCTTTACACATATAGACACTAGTAAGAAAAATGCATATCTGCACAATTAAGGTTAATCTTGTAATAAAAATAAAGACACTGAACTAGAATATTTAGATGTAGAAAAGACAAAATATTATGGTAGCACAAAACAGCTATTTTTAATGATAAAAACTTTGTAAACAAGTGGAGAAAAAAGCAAAAAACTTTTAAAGTTATTCTTTTAACTTTAAAACCAATAAAATTAATGAATCATGAAGTTAAAACATTTGAGCATTTGATGGTAATTTTAAAACCCTTTTGTTCACTAAAATTGAGCCATATTAAGGAGACAAATTTAAATATTTCCATACTATTCAAAGTTCCCATTAAAACATACCAGTTTTCAGAGGTGCTCATAGCATAATGGCCATCATCTAAGGAAATGGACTTAGCCACCCAAGTTCAAATCCTGAATGAAGCTTTTTGCATTTCACATAGTGCTAATATCCAAGAGAAAGACATGAATCCAACTATTCTTTCTCCAGCTTTGGGTTAATAATAGGGTAAACAAGGCTCTTTAACATTGTTATGGCAACCAGTCTAAGAGAACGAAAACTGAATTCTAATCACACCTGGAGAGGGATGAGTTCAACCTGGCTATTTCTGCCCAAGGCAAACTAAATTAGAAGTACACCCACAACCAAACTATGTTATGAGAAAAGTGTTTTTATGGTCATTTTGATTTTTTCCACTTTGTTTTATCAACATTTGAAATTATTCCATAAATTTTTCTAATCTATTTGATCAAAATCTTTTTGATCTGCATTTTGGCAGCAATATTAAGTTGTTTTACTTGTCTTGTTTAATATAAAAATATTAGAAAAGATGGTTAAAAAGAAATGAAATTCTTAAATACAATAATGAACAGTTCTAAAGTATTTTTGAAGATTTATTCAATTTTTTGTTTATTATTTAATAATTCAATCAGTCTAAATATAATCTAAATAAAAATAGTTTCATAAATTTCTATGACTTTCTGTTGTTCTTACATTGATATAAGCATAATTAAAGTGTTAGTCTAAAAAGAATCTTAAAAACTTTTTGCCTCGTTGGTAAAACTTGGAATATATTGACTGAATTTCCTGCAAAGGTGAAAGATCCACCCCTAACCCAGTGAAATAGATCAGTGTGCAACTTATTAATATTGAATAGAAATACTTTACATCATTTAACCATGTCCAAAAAACTTTTAAGAAACTAAACAAGAAAACTAAATATAATTGTACAATTTATGCAATTCCCAACCCTCTTTTTTATCAAAGCAATTTCTTAAATAGTTACACTAAAAAAGATACCAAGAATGAAATTTTATTGAAGATGACTTAAAAGAGACTGATTTTTTAAAATGTAATTACAAACTTAAAATTGACATCATATGTCAAAAGATAATTCACTGATATTAAGGATACTGCTATTTTGGAAACGGATATAAAATTAAGTAAGAAAAGAGTTGAAAATTGACCAATGCTCTTATTGTAGTTATGTTCAATAACAATCACACATTACTTGTTTCATTACTCCAAATTTTTGGTGTCACTTTAATCATGAGATCGAAAATGTATGCAGAAATATGTAGATTTTTTTATGTGCAACAGAATTGCTAAGAAAGCAATAGAGACTCTGCATTCAAATGAATAAATCCAGTTTTTATAGATCCCCTTATGTAAACTGTAGGAATTCTTAATTGTATGGATCAATTGCTTATCTTATCCATAATGACATTTGTTTATATTGTATAAAACCTGAAGCTGAAAATTTGTCCTGTGTAAAGAAATTAGACATTTTTATTTGTAAAACCTGAAAACAAAAAAAGTAACTTGAAAGTATCATTTTTTAATATTAAAGTCCCTGTCATCTTATGTTGTATCAGTAGAAATATTTGCTTTGTGCACTGTCTCTAAAAGGTGACAGCATTCATAGATTCTTCTCTAACATCAATCAGGTTCACTCTCAACACAACTTTTATTTTTTATTATTATTGAATTAATGTACATATCACTCTATATGAGGTGAATCACACTATTATTTATTATTAACAGTCATCTTGACTGTTTTGACTTCTCTTGATTTTACTATGTAGCCACTTCCTGTTATATACCTAACCTGTACAAAGTAGCACGCATTTTCTAAGTGATAATTTACAAATTTTTTCTCAGCTGTTTTCAAATATAGTAAAAACACTACTTATAAAATCTGTTAGCCAATTAGATAATACATCTTCCATCAATACATGTTTGATTAAGTTTCTAATCTTTGAAAAATGACTTCCCTATAAGTTTTATAATCTTTAAGCATTTATTATTAATGGAATCAATTACATTATCATTTTCTAATTAAATCTATTTGAGATGTTTTCCTCAAAAAATTTAGATCAAGATACAAAATGGACATAAATCACTAATTCCATTAATTTCAAAACAACCTGAAAATATTCAAAAAGGATTTCATAAGAATTTTTTAATAATTATTTTTATTATAATGTAAGTCATTTTGTAACAGAAATATTGCATTGAAAATGGGATTTTGAGGTTGGGAGAAATGTGTTTTGGGTTGGGGAAATTTAAAGTATAATACTGTTGAGACTTGGACTCTTGATGAAATAATCTTTCCTTTGTGTAATGAAAGGTGGAATGGAATGTATTAAATATGCTTTTTTTTTTCTTTTATTCCCAAGTTTTCATTACTTTTGAATATGTTTTTCCTTAGGTTTTTTTTTCTTTTCAGCTCTGATTATTTCTCCCACTCTACTCCCTCTCTCAACACATCTAAGTGTGATTTGACTCGGAAATGCTAATTTCTGATTGACTCTATTCAACCATGTCTTATCCTGAGTATGACATTAAATTGCATATGAGAAAGTTCCTACTCTTGAACCCCTTTGTCACCATTCTCCCAGTTCCACACAGGCCTTGAATAGAAGTATCTGTTAGGTTTAAATTAATGGATCAAATATATCTGTTTGAAAATTATCAGTGTTCGATGAAACAATAAGCTTGCCCTTAAAAAAAATTGTTTACAATCATTTGTATGCACAATTTAAAAAAAAAATGCTGTGGAAAACAGAAGAAAGTTTTGATTGCAATCAAGCATTTTGAAACAAATCAAAATCCTGCATTAAATAACCCATAAGGATTTGGTACACTGTTAAACAAATAAACCAAACCAAACCAAACCTTGATCTATCTATTGTCATTGGAGATTTGGTAATATTTACAGTTTCCTATGATCAACAAATTTTGCTTAAAGCAACCCAGCAGATAACTAATACCAAGTTGAAAATAAAACCCTTGATATTAAATTATAAAACAAGAAGAAATATTTTGTGCAATAATGCTAATTTTGTTTGAAATATTCTAATTGATGAAACAAGGATACAATAACTTCCATCCTGTCAAGAGGCTTCTGGATTTATGAAGATTTCATAATGGGTTTAAAATTATTGGTTTCATGATTTTTTTCTTCTTCTGGTCTGATTAGTTTTTCATCTGTCAAAGGGGAGATTTTTATTAAATCCTATTACCCATAATGCCATACACATGTTGATAAAGTGTTGTACATTCTGTGATTAGAGTTTACCTAAAAAGAATGTTTCATAAGAAACAAAGTTGAAATGCAATTGAATTTATTCATTTTAATGAATATGAAATTTTACTGAAATAAAAATTTCAATTTCTTTTGGTGTAATGTTAAATTCTGGTTGAAAATAAAATACCTGATTTTTTATTCTTTCTGTTAAGCAAGATTTTGATGTTTTTTAATTTGGGATAAATTTAGTTACGTTGATATTTTTGAATTGCATGGAATAAGTTTATTTTTATTTAAAATGTTACCACAAGCATGGTATATCAGCTTGAATGTAACTAAATTGAACAAAAACATTTTTTTAATATAGCCACTTAAGTACACAATATCTCAATTTAGTAAAATTTCAAATTATTCCTAATGGCTCTACATTTTGTTCCTCCAGCAGCAAAATTGGTAAGAGGCATTTAGAAAATGAGTGTTCTTCAGAATGCCTCAACTGAAATGAGATTTCCTGGATATGACAGCAGACAAATTGGAAGAATCAAATATTGGGAAGCAAGTTATTGAAGAGATACTGCAATTTACTTGGCAATAACTTGGACACCAAAGTTCAAAAATTGCTTTCAACAAGATAATTTTCTGTTATTAACAACTAAAAAAAAAAAATATATATATATATATACCAAACTTTAATAACTATTCCTGATTATTTTAGACTTAGATATTTTGATGTATTTCATTAGACTGATTTTTTTTATTCATAATCAAGACATTTAAATTGCTAGTTATCCTTTCTTTAGTTTAATCACTGGAAATATATGCCATAAAACTTTTTCTTTTGTAAATCATGCTTCTTTTTCTAAAGTTAAATGAATACAAGTTAGGGATGCTGTGTACACACTAGCAAAACATACACATAGCTTATAATCTTCCTTACACATATCTGTACATTAAAAAAGTGTGAGTGTGTGTGTTAGACTGTCACACTGTTTAATGCAAATATGAGACAGAGAAATGCATTTTAAAACCATGTTGAAGAATGAGCATATATCTACATCTGCATATAACATTGTACTGGAATAAATGGTATCTAAATATGTGAAAGAGACATGCATAAATGTGTGTGAATATATATATATATATATATATATATATATATATATATATACTCACTGTACCCATTAACATTTTAAGAAATACATGCATAATAATTGAAGGAATTTAAATTATGAATAGTATTCTAATATAAATCATTGTAAGTTTTTAGTTTATTTTTCTTAGGTATATACACTCATTAATTTACCAAGCTTTAAATCAAATAGAAACTGACAATAACATGAAAAAATTGAATGCAAAAATAGAAGATAATTTTGTGAAATGGGCAACTCACTTACATAGGTTGACGTATATATATATATATCTTCAGTGTGGCTAGACACATAGGATGCTTAAAGCTGGGATCAACCCCCCCACTTTACATTAGACTTAATATCATACCACTCAGCCAACAAGCGAACCACGTCAACTCGGGAATTATAAGGCATTAAGTAGTAGCTTTCGTTTGTTTACATTTATACCTTACCAGATACCAGAGTGCTCAATTCATTTGAAGAGCTTTGCATTATGAGAGTGGCAGCCGTAAATTCCTTCACTAGAATGCTCAGCCCCCGTGGGGGAGCGTATATATATATATATATATATATATATATATATATATAAAATTATTAAAATTAAATACTAAAAGCATTATTCAGTAAAATATTTTCAGTGCTCAATGCAGAATAACATCACAATACATTTCTCGTATAAAATAAGATTGATAATAAAATGGGTTAAAAACTCACTATTCATTTTCTTGTTGAGCGTCTGATTTAGTTAGATTCAACTGAACTAAAAATGTACTCAAGAATACAAGCTCAAATGAGGACCAACAATGTTAGATTTATCCTGTTTTATTATCATCATTGTTCATACTTGAAATATATTGTATGTATCTTGTTTGGTTTATTTGTTTGATGGCACATCAAACTATACGAGTTACTCAATGCTAAAGCCATCCTTGTAGAAAAATTCCAGTGGTAACTTTTAACCCATAGCTATGTATGCAAATAGCTACATCTGTATGCGTGTGTATGTATATATGTGTATTTTGTAATTTTATTGGAGTATTGCAATAGCCCTCTGAATTAATTCAAAACTATATATATATATATAGAGAGAGAGAGAGAGAAAAAAATTAAGTATATAGTGGGCAGTTATATTTACAACAAGGCTAACATAGCCAGTTCATCAGAATGTCAAGATTTAAGATTATCACTGCTGAGAACAATTATAAAAGCCATCAACAAAACAATCATTACTAAAAAACAAAATATTCTGGAGAACTAAGGATGAACTCACAAGTGATGTACTCCTGTGGACCCCTTCACACGGACAAGCAAAGGTTGGATGACCAGCTAGAACCTATATACAGCAGCTCTATACTGATGCTGGATGTAGCCTGGAAGACCTCCCAGGAGCAATGGATGATAGAGATGGGTGGCGAGAGAGAGTCAGGGAGATCCATGCTGACAGAACAACATGATGATGATGATGATGATGATGATGATGATGATGATGATGATGATGATGATGATGATGATGATGATGATGATGATGATAGCAGCAGAAACAAATTAGACTGAAAAGAAATAAAAAGGCCAATATTTATTTTCAAAAATTTTTTTCTTATCTTTTCTTTTTTTTAATTTTTAATCAGCAATTTTTAAAGCAACATATGCCCGTTAGCTAAACACATTAAAAAAAATTAACACTTAATAAGCTTAGTATATATAAACTCACTTGAGGCAGTAAAAATAGGTTGTTTTTAGCAAAATCAGCTTCCAGGATTTGGCTTGTATAGAGACTTAAAACTGGATGACAGGAATGGTAGAATGTTATCTTTGATGTGAAAATGTCCAGTAGGTGTGGGGGGGGTGTATCATCAGATAGTTGATATGAAGATTTTTTTTAAAACTCTCCAGTAACTAAAAATGAGTGAAACATCATAAAAGAAAAAAAACATCAGAATTCTTATTTCCTTCTGGATGAAAGGTTGCTATCTTTTCAATTTAAAGCAGTAATGTGATCAATTATTTGGAGCAAGTATATAACCAATAGAAGAAAGGAGGTAACTTCTCAGAAGTTCTCAAGTGTCAAAGACAGATCCTACTTCCTCCCTTCTCTTTTCCTTATCTGATGAGAATCTTCTGTCAGACATGCTTTATCCCTGACTGTCTTTCTAAATAAAGTTCCATATAGTCTAAGAGGTTCAGTTGTTGATCCAAAGCAATAACTTCTCAGCTGAACTTCTGAGATGAGGAAATATTTTCATCTTGGTTGTTAGAAGTGGTGATGAGTTTAATCCTTGGTTTAGGTTGTGCAGAAAGTTACATACTCTGGTTGAGGGGGTCATGCTTAGCATATCATTTATTGCAATACAAAATGGAATCAATGACCCAAGTTCAAATCCTGAACACAGCTCTTTGCATTTCACTCGGCACTAATTCTGTAATGAAAGGTATGAATCAATCTCTTCTTTCCCCAGCTATAGGTCAATAGCAGGAGAGACATGTTCTCAAGGCAGCCAATCTTGAAAAAGAATAAAACTCTGAATTCAAACTGGAAGTACTTTGTGGGAAAAAATTGCTTGTGGCAAAAGTGTTATGTAAATTCATACTTTTCTTCAGTCAAAGAGGCTGACATTATAAGAATTTATTTCTAAGAAAAAAATCAAACTGACCACATGGAACACTTGATTTGGCCAGTGTGGAAAAGAGAGAAGTAATCACAGACAATACGGCACCAAAAAGCTGCCTCCCACTATTTGTCAAGAACTACTTTTAGGACCCTCAGTATGGATTCAGGGACCAACTGTAAAAGCACTGAAAAATTGCCAGCAGAAGGGTTTCATCACTCGCTTCTTGAATAGATGATAAATATTTTAAACAGGCAAAAAAGCTTCCCAAGAAATAAAACCAAAATCAGACAAAAGTCAAAATACAGGGACCAAACTGAAAGGCAGGAAAAAATAGCCAGTAGAAGGGTTTCATCACTCGCTTCTTGAACACCCGATAAGTATTTCAACAGGCAAGAAGCTTCCCAAGAAATAAAAGTAAAATCAAACGGAAGTCGACTACTGAAATTCTACCAAGTTTAACAACCGAAAAAAATTCAACCAAGAATTCTGATGAAAAGAACTTTACAGAAGACTTGAAATTAAATGAAAACTGTAACATTTCAACAAAACTAAAAAGAAAAGAAAAATACTCAAATTCAAAGAACTTTGTTTCCCAAACACTCTCTCAATTAAGTTCCTGCAGATTAGACTAAAATTTGCAACACTTTATCTTTTCTATCCCTTCCTTCTTGTTTCTTTTGTATAAAATTCCCTTTTAAAAACCTTATTGTCTGTGTTTTCTTTTCGAATCAGTATCCGAACTAGAAAGCTGCAGAACTTACCATTTGAACTTACCGTTTAAAATTACACACTAAAGTCCCCTAAAAACATTACTAAGTTAAATATTAGATTTGGCTTTAGTGTCACTCTCTTCATATCAAATTTTATCTTTCAAAATTTCTTAATATTGCAAATTTTATTCCCCTTAAATTTCTTTAACATTACAAGTCTGACTTAAATTAAAAGAATTAAATCATACTGAATATCCTTTCACATGGAATAAGAACAATCTCCATCAATGGAAGAAATAAAGGATTTTCTCATTTTGTATTTATTTTTAGGTAGTATCAAATTTTGTTGAAGGAAAATAACTATTTTTATCTTCATAAGATACCAAAGTTTTCTGTTGTTTTCTTTAAGGATTGAAACTGTTAGGAATATAATCCCAGAAATTCATTAATGTTTCAAGAGCATCAGTCAGTTTTCTAAGAATAACAATCTTGATAGTGACACTAGCCAGGCTTGAAGATATTGACTCAAGGGCCATTTAGCTCTGAGCTTTCATTTTTCTTTGACAGGTTGCCTCTCAGTATAAAGAAAAACTGTAAATTGCTAAAAGGGTTTTAAATCAAGATATTGAACTCATGATGAAACACTAACAGCCAACATTTTTGGTTGTATGCTGTTATTGTGTTTAATTATTTCAAAGAACTATCCTGAAATGTGTTATTTTATTGGAGATGCCTGAACAACTTCACTACATTACATAAAAAAACACATTAAATATAAAAGGGGTAACTTCATCTGTATGCCTTTTCTCAGCCACCTTCAAAATGTTGCAAGGCAAATTATGGAGACATCTTGGTTTGGTATATTTGTTTAATAACATTTTAAATAATTTACACACTGTTAAATCATTTCAAGTAATCCTGTCTAATGCAAATAATTTATTCAGGATATCAAGTATTTCAGATATGTATATGGTTTTATGTAACAAATGATAATCTTTTGTAAACAATTGTAGCTTCAAGTAACTGTTCTTAATACTGATGGTTTGCACACAGTAATATGATTTCAAGTATTGTTTGATACTAATAATTTTTAAATAGATCTATTTGACTGACACATGGGACCTTGACAGTAACTAAAAACTCAAGGTTAGAATGGATCTGGGTGTCGTAGCAAAATAGAGGGGTACACCACACTCCTGAGAACTCCAGAATTAGAGCCTTGCTTTCAGATTCAATTTAGTGCCATATGCAGAACATCACTTTTTTTTGGTAGTTGTGGGGAGGGGTCTTACTCCTCTGCTGGAGATAAAGTCATCATATTCTAAGCCTGGCCAACAGGGCGAGAAGACATCTAGAAAAGTAGAATCACTTGAAAGCTTGAAAATCAACATTTTTCTTTTTACATTTCCTGAATGATCTTAACACTTATTCTCTGAATCTTGATGTGTCTTTAAGAAAAGCGTGAACCTTCTTTTTTGACCAGTTATAAGTATCAGCTTTTAGCTCCATAAATTTGTCTAGCTTTGATTAAACTGGAAAAAAAAAAAAAAAATATATATATATATATATATATATATATATATATATATATATATATATATATATATACATCTTAGCAATTATTATACCCAGTCCAAATCCTTGTTTCATTTGGTTGTTTGGGTTTTATGGCATATCAACCTTTGTAGCTTATTTAATGCCAAATTAATTTTTATACAAATAAACAGTTCTATCTCAAACTATTCAGTTTAGCATGTGTACAGTTTAATTGTCAAAAACATTTCTATTTCAAGCTATTCAGTTTAGTCAAACAGTTCTAATTCAAACAATTCAGTTAAGCATAAGTACACATTGTAGTTCTATTTGACCCATAGATAGGAACCTTCTCAGGTGCTACCCCTCCAGGCCAGAGTGGAACTGGGAGTGATGGCAATGAAGGCGTATGCCACATTCTTCAAAGCTCCAGCATTACTTTAACCTCATAATCAGATTGTTTAGTGTCATATCCAGGACACTTGTTAGGGCAGTGGGGTCTTACCCATCTGCAGAGAAGCAGTCAGTATATTCTACATCCCCAGCTGACTGAGCAAAATCCCGATTTGGGAAAGATTGAAAACTGAGCTGGGGTGGGGAGAGAGTTGTGGCAGACCCGGTGAATAGAAATACGATCAAACTTTACTGACATTGAACATATAGGGAGGCATGCCAAGCATAATAGTACTTGAAATTACCAACCCAAGATCTAATCGTGAATATGGCTGATTGTGTTTCCCTTTGAGCTTATGCATGAATTTATCTGTTACTTCTAGCTATGGGTAAAGGGAAAGGTAAAATGAGCTCTTAACTTTGGTAAGGCAACCAGTCTAGAAGAAAAACTCTGATTTCAAACCATCTATAATCCACTTTAAAAATTTACCTTGTGTCATATCCTGCCAATGGAGGGATTGGGTAAATACATCTGTCAAATTTGAATATGATTTGAGATAAAATACAAATGTGAAATATAATTATTTTTTATATAAGCATTGTTAATCATAGTTTTGACATGAATCATTCTTTTATTTTGATTTTCGTTGATTTTCATATCAAGTACACAAAACAACAGTCTTGGACTTGCAATAAATCATGTGGGTCAGAAATGAAGAAATAATTAATAGAAAAAAAAAAATAAGATAATCAAGATGAAGGATGTACAAGTCAAAAATGAATACTCATGAGTTTCATTGTTAACTTTTTTATCTATCTATCTATCTATCTATCAGCAAAATATATTATCATGGGAGGCGGACATATTTGTTGAAGGAACCTTAAGTATGGTATCATAGGTTATATAAACATATAAAATTCTCGTTAGCTTCTTGTCTTATCAGTGCTAATAATTGAATAGCATTGTTAGCTGTAACTCATATTTACTTCTTACTAATGCCACAGGTATGTGTGTGTGTGTATTTTGTATATATATATATATATATATATATATATATATATATATATATATATATATTAACAATTTTATTCCTGAAGCTGCTGTGATGGCTGCTTCATGTGAATAAATATCTGCCTATTAGCCACTATGAATGTAATCCAACATGATACACAGTGAAAATCCAGGTTTCCAAGAGATTCCCAGGGGCTGCTTCTCATTTTTCTTACCTCTTCACAGTGAGTTGTAACTTCCTGCTGCATTGTCTTCAACTGTTATTGCTTTGAGCAGTCTCATCTACATAATGGCATAAAGCATTATTCTACAGAAGATCCAGAATGTGCTTTGTAAAAGACTTACCCCCATAGTGAATATACTAAGCTTATGGCATGCCCCCTTGTGATTTCTTGATAAGCTCTTGGAAGAGACTTTGAGAGCTGCAATTGTCTATATAATTTCTAACTACAACTTTGGGCAAGAAAATAGGGCAGACAATTTTCATTATATATTGTGAAGATACTCTTTTGTTTTGCTCAAAAATAAGTTGCTATAATCAACAATGCATATACTAAAATCATGAGTAAATGCATTTAAATTTACTTAGAGTATTATAGAGAAAATTTTAAAATAAAAAAAAAGTTTTTTAACCAAGTTATTTTAACTATTTTTCATCAGTTATATCTAACAGCTTCATGGTTACTCAAGTTTTATCTGTCCTGATTTTAATTACTTTCATGCTAGAACAACAGAGGAAAACCAAAAACACTATGAGTACCAGTGCCTAATTTGAAAAAATTTCAAGTGAATTAACTAAACCAGTCTGGCAAGTTGACATGCGATTTTCTGAGAAAATATAAAGCATTTGTCACCTCTGTAATGTTATTCTGTGCTAGAAGAGGGAAACTTATTTCTATTTTAAAAATACCTAAGTTTAATGTAAATGTTGATGTCAAAATCAATATTGCTGGTTAGGATTAGTGATAATCTTGGAAGTCTTGGTTTAGATTAGTTGATTCATTTGTAAATGATGAGTAATAATCATCTACATTTTCAATGTTCTGTTGCACTTTGTCAATTTGTTTTTACAGTTATGATATCAAGTATTCCTATTTATTTAGATATTTGAATACAATTGGTTTCCAGAAACACAATCAAATACAATTTTTTAAAACTTTACAACCTGTTAAAGTTCCATCATTCCCAGTCAGAATAGACCTGGGAGTAATGAAAATGAAGAGGTACTGCACACATCCTGGAGCTCCATAACTGGAGCCTCACCACTAAATGCAATTTAGTGTCATGCTCAGGTTGCTCATTTTGGCCAGGATCTTACCCCTCAGCTGGAGATACTGATGGCTTACTCCAAGCCTTGCTGACAGGGTGCTTGGAAAATTTTTTCTTGATTTTCTGGAACTTTAAGCAAATTATAATAAACAAAATTTTTAAACAAAAAGTTCCATATTACTAAAAATCTTGCTATAAAGACAGGTTTTAAGCTAATATATATCCTATACAATTTTGAATAAAAGGCTAATTTTTGGGGTTGAAAAAAAAAGCATAGTAATGTATTTTAAATGTAGGGGAGTAATGAAAAAGAAAGACTCATTTAAAGAGACAGAAATAAGTTTGAGAGTCACTAAGTCCCTTGTACAACCAAAAAAGTGAATGATTTTTGAATTTTTTTCATTTTTAGAATTTAAAGGAACTTGAGAAATGCCGTGCCAAATGTGTTGAACAGTAAAACATACTGTGTATATTTTATGATTCTGTCGTTTAATTCTTGGTGAGGATGAAAACTTTCTGGCACCTACTCGTACTGGCTTAGAGAGATGTATTAGACATATAAGATTTTCAAGATGTACATGAGATGTGATTGTCAAAAAAGAAGAAAAAACAAGAGAAGCTGGCTGATGATAAAGGAAAATAAGAATAACAAAATTTATCCAGTAATGTGTGTGCATGAAACCTGAAAAATAGAGATACGTCTTTAATAAAAGGCAAAACTAATGTGCTAAAAATCAATCCTCCATAAGAATTTTCTCTTGATTTAATTCTAGAGTTAAATCCATTATCCATATTGTGTACAAAATAACAACTATCTGTAATTCTAAATTCAGATAATTAATTTACTTCTCGGTTAGGCAAATGAAGATCATATATAATGTATATACAGTTATATATAACACTCTGTCTCTGTGTGTGTGTGTGTGTGTGTGTGTGTGTGTGTGTGTGTGTGTGTGTGTGTGTGTGTGTGTGTGTGTGTGTGTGTGTGTGTGTGTGTATAGTTGAACCTGAAATTAGGTGTGATTGATAATCTAAAGGTGTTAGCTTAATTTTTAGATACATACATGGCTTCTTGAAATCAGCTTGTGAAATACAGATACTCTTCTTTCTTTTATCATTTTTTTTCTTAAAAAAGTTTTAACAATGGTAAGACTGTATTATACCACTCTTTATTTTTCAGCATTAATTAAAGTGAATGTATAATACATTGGTTTATTTTAGATGTCTTCAAACATTGTAAAACTTTTAGATTCTAGCATAATTCACTCATCCAAGGACATTCTTTATGTACCTCTTTTTTGTATAAAATTCAGAAGTATGTTTTATTGATTTATACAAACCTTGGAAAAAATGACAAGGATGGAAATTTCTACCTTATATGATAGGGTGCTGATAATTTCTTCATCTGAGTAAAGAGCTTGGGTCATGAAACAAACATTCAATTCCAAATGTTCATTTCCTAGTTCCCACTCTTGGTTCATTGTTTCTTGTCATTAACTCTTCCAAAAAATTGAATATTTATTTCCTTCTTATTCCGGGAACGTTTAAGAAACACATTTTATTTCATACTCACTTACTAGTTGGACATTTTTTTCATCACAAGAATATTTTCTTCATAGCAAGCTGAAATAAGATGTTAATACATGTCTCTCAAGGGTTTTTCATCAGCATCCTTAATTTATTTGATTTTTTATGTGGAAAACACGTTTTACTTGTTATTAGTAATCTTCTTAAAATAATTTGAATAAGTCAGAATATGAAAATATGAATAAAATAATCAGGGACATTGGCTTCTAGTTTAGGTTGGGGAAATATGAATAGAATAATCAGGACATTGGCTTTGTGTTTGGATTAAGGAAATATGAATAAAATAATCAGAGATTTTGGCTTTGAGTTTGGATTAGGAAAATATTAATAAATAATCTGGGATTCAGGATTTGAGTTTAGGTGAGGAAAAAAAAAATTGGCAGTAAGTAGTTTTAGCTTGTTCACTAAATTCTTAAAGAATGATTTATCAATAACTAAAATTATCATTGTTTATATGTAACTATAAACAAGCAAAAATGGCACTTCAAAGCAAGATTTTTATTAGAGCAATAAAATTAGAATTATCTTAGATAATACAGCAATTTCCCGTCCAGTTAACAAGTAAATAACAATAATGTAGGATCTGTATAAGCTCTGAACATAACTTTTTTTTTACTTAATTATCCAAAATTTCAGTCTAACAGAATTAACTGTGAAATGTGGATACAAATCTTTGACTCTTTCCTAAATAGTTCATTCTGTCAGCAGGGCTTAGAATACATTAACTCTATTCTCTGCAGAGAGGTAAGACTTGGCAAAAGTATTCTGTGTATGACACTAGACTGCATCAAGTGGAAGAATGTAGTGAGTTACTTTGTCGCCACAACTTCCAGGTCAATTCAGACTCAAAGACGTAGTACCTGTTAGATCTCTCCGAAAACTTGAAACCACACAAATGTGTGCAAATTATTTGTACTAAAATTAGTTACTTGAAGCTATAATCAATCACAAAGGATTATTATTATTAGTTACTTGAAACCATATAATTGTACCAAAACAATTTATATCAGTTGGTTGGCTGGTCAGTTGTTTGGGTTTTATGGTATATCAACCTTTGTCTGTTATTCAATGTCAAATCCATTTTTATAAAAATAATCAGTTCTATTTCAAGCAATTCAGTTTAGCATATGTACACAGTTTAATTGTCAAAAGCATTTCTATTTCAAGCCATTCAGTTCAGTCAAACAGTTCTGATTCAACCAATTCAGTTTAGTATAAGTATAGATTTTGTTTACACACAGTTAAATGTCAAAACAGTTCTATATTTAACAGTTCAGTTTAGCATCAATATGCAGTTTAGTTTTATTTAACCCTTAGATAGAGCCCAATCAGGTGCTACCATTCCGGGCCAGAGTGGGCCTGGGAGCCATGGAAATGAAGGGGTACTCTGCATTCCTCAAAGCCCTAGCATCACTGGAACCACACCATCAGATTGTTTAGTGTCATATCTAGAACACTCCCTTCAGCATTAAATAACCCAAGAATAGTTGATATGCAGTAAAACCAACCAATTTCCATACAGAAATATAAGAATGATCATTGTGCAATTACTAAGGTTTACAGATCATCTAATATTCATTATTTTTATTTGTAACTAGAAGTCATTTGATATAAACTCAGTGATTATATTCTATTTCAATAAGGATGATCTGAACAAGTTAAAAACATAATATTTGATTTCTTGAGAGATTTATCATTGGAGACTGACACCAAATCATTTAGCTAAATGGCCTTGTTTCAGACTTGGCTGAAAGGAGTAAAAAAGTTTTTTTCTTAAGGAAAAGGCTTCAAAATGATAAAAAATGAATAAACAAAAAACATAAAGATGAACTTGACACTGTGTGCTGCCCATTCAATCCACTGGGATTTACTTGACATTGTGGGTGTAGTTTCTTAAAAGCAGTTGTCTGAAATTTCTACTAAGTCATCATACACAAAAATAAGAGGCTCAGAGCTAAGCTTTCAACAGCATAAATATTTTCTTTTTGTTTTTTTCATCTTCGGAGGCAAATGTTGTTTGGTACAAGCAGCAAAGATGAACTTTGTGACTTTCAGAGAAACCTACATCAGTTTCAAAAAAATTGATGAACAGAAATGCATAAGCAAATGTCCGTGTTTGTTTAACAATATTTACTATATAAACTCATATTTATAAGTTTATATAAACATTTACACTTATCTAAGAGTATAAATGCTTTTATGTAATTTATATATTTTTATAAAATTTCAGAGCTTGCAAGTCTGTGTTAGCACAAATATACTTATTTGCATACCAAGTATTTCATAGGGTTTACAATCGTATTATCTCTGTTACTAAAATTTACATTACGCTTGTATATAACTGTTACCTAGCAAAAATGGTACATCATACAGAATTTTATTAGAGAAATACTGAAAAAGGGAGGTGGGGGGAGAAGTAAAGTAATACTGGCATATCCTTTCCCACTACTCCTTTTTCTTCTTTACTCTCTTGGTTTCTTGACTTCTGTACCATCTTTTGCAGTGAAGTATGCAAATAAATCTGAGTATACATATTAAAAATCGTTATAAAAGAAAACAACCCCCCTAATTTCTGCAATCCATTTGATTATCTGCAGTAGGTGAACTCTCTGACTACGGAGGCAGTACTTAAGCCTTTTTGATATTTTAAATCAGTTCTGCTTAGAAAAGCATTGAGCACTTAAAAAATGTTTTATACTCATTTTGGCCACCCACTTTCCAAAAACATTTATATCAATAGTAATATATATATATATATATATATATATATATATATATATATATATATATATATATATATATATTGATTCTAGTGTCAGTTGGAAAAATCCTGTAAGTATGATAGTGATATTGTAATTAGTCATCAATTTCAGAATTTTTAATGTTGGATTGTACATAACCAAGAAAGTCTTATCCATTACTCTCAGATCCTCTTTAACCTAAAGTGGTAGTACTTGTAAGTATCTTTGTGTCAAATAGATCTGTTTGAAAATTAGTCACATTAGATATGAAGACTTATTAGTAGTAGTTACTTGAAACTATATAATTGCTTGCAAATTATCAGTGTTTGATAGGAATACTTGAAAATGTGTGCAAATTCTATGCATTATAAGAATACTTAAAAACATGACTGTGCAAATCATAGACCAAGAAAATGCAATGCAACAGTGAAAAATAGTTATGATTTACAAACAAATTAAATGTTGGCATAAAATAACCCTGAAAGTTTTGATATGCCATTAAATAAACAAATCAGTTTTTTCCTTCACCTACACTGGTTGCTTTACAAAAGCTAAATAACCTAAAATGCCGGACTGTTTACCCATGACTTGGAGTTGAAAAGGAGGATTCACATCTTTTCCAAAAGCATTTGCACGAAATGCAATGCTAATGGCCTTGTTCCGGATTTGAATTTTGCATGTTGAGTCCAATGCCTTACAATGATGACAGTTGGATCACAAATGCATCCCTGTGTGTTTTTGTTATAAAGAAGATTCTAATTTCTACTTATATGAAACCTCTGTGCAGATTTTTTTTCTGTATACAAGTTTTTGCACAATACATCTGATAAAAAAATGTGTGTATACATTGAGTTTTATATAGCTTGGACATTATACCAAGTACTAAATTCCCAGCTATGTGTTAAATAGTACCACTACTGTTCTTCTAGGAGAATAGCATAAATAACCTACAAAGGTTGATATGCCATTAAACAAAGAAACCAAACCAAACCAAACCAAGTACTAAATGTATATTCTTATAATCTTTACTATTCCACTGATTTCTTTTCATATCATAGTGATGACACAGCTGCCATTTATTTGCTTATCAAATTCCCACACCTTGCTAACTTTCACCTTTTCCCTTTCTTTAAATTGACAAGAACTCAGGAGACATTTTGTCTACAACTTGAACTTGATATCATCTCAGGTTAGTGGGTCTTAGATCAGCAATCAAAAATAGTCTCAAGAAAGTCGACTCTGTTAACTTGGCTGTTTGCTGTGATTTCCTGATGCCAATCAGCTGGTAAAATTCTTTATAACAGTTTTGTGACTGGTTTTACATTCTTGTACTTATTTCTCAATTTTATATCATTTTGTTCAGAGGATTTTATCTGCTCTTAACTTCGTTGTCTAAAAAAACAAAAATCAAATTAGTGAGACAAACAAAATGTTTTGATCTCTGGCCAAGCATGTGAAATATTTGGTTTTTATATTCTTAAGAGAAGGCATGAACCCATTTTCCTGGTAGCTATTTTTGAATGATTTGAAAGAATAGAAGAATACAGAAATGAAAAGAAACATAAACTTGAATATATTAGATTCAGCAAAATACTAGAAACTAAATACACAGTAAAACAAAATCAGTTCTTTTATAGAAACTCTTGAAATTTTAACTCAGATAATAATTTAAAAGGAATTATTATGTATGGAAAATGAAAGATAAACAAATGGGAATATCAAAGATTTTTTTTTTCTGAGATGTGCACACAAGAACAAAAATAAGAATATAAAAATTGAGAAAGTGAAATTACTATTGAAGCCCTCATTGCACTAAAAAATGTTGGGTCACAGCACTGAGAAAGGAAATGAGGTATTTTTTCACATTTTCATAAAAGACCTTGAGTTGCATTTCTACTTCATACACATAAAATCATTTATTCATTAGGATAAATAACAAGCAAATTAGATTTTTCATTAAATCTTATTTTACTTTTTCAGAATGTTACAAAAATAATTAGGGACATGAGGTTTTTGTTTGATAACCTGTTAAAGTACACACACACACTCACATGCACTAACACATTACAGTAAAAAAGGAGTCATTTTGGAAGGCGATGTGTCAAAGTAAATCAAATATTAAAGAGACTTAAATGCTTTATATCTGAAATAGTCAGAAAACTTTCAAAGTGGATTTTTTTGTATTTTACATGAGTTGTGTGCACACACACACACACACACACACCCACACACCCACACACACACACACACATATATATATATATATATATATATATATATATACATGCATTTACTTTTTCCTTAAATATGAATATGTATGATATCTCTCACCAGAAGCATTGTATTGTCTGAAAATGGCGAATGAAAAAAATTTTGAGAAACAATTATACTTCTAGAATAAATGCCTTTTACAGGTGTAGGTTTTAAACCACCTCTATTTCAATTTCAAAATATCAAGCACTCTAATTCGTAATACTTTTAAAAAGGATCAGCAAATTATTCAAATATATATATATATATATATATATATAATCATGCTAAAAACTTGAGGCAAAATAAGAATTAAGGTTCTGACCAAAACACCAAGTGTTTTACATCTTTGGATTAATTTTCTTGTGAGTTGTAATACTGGCTTATAAATAGTATTGCTCAAAAAGGTAGTATCAAGTTTTCCTACTAAATTTAATTCACTAGTAACATTCAATACTTCCTTATATATTGCATACACATGCACTCTCAAACTTTGAAGAAAGATTGGGATAAAGAAGAAGTTTGTTAGACTAGTTAAGTAAAAGTATTAAGGACTTTTTTTTCCTTTATAGAGCCATACAACTTTTTGTTAGTCTTACACATTAAATAATGAAAGTTATGAAAATCTCTTCAGTTTGGTTTGGCCAGACAAGCAGGGAGTAAAGATTTTGACCTCTGATACTAAAACTAATCAAGTGAACTGTATCACAGGCTGATGAATTCTGACCATTCACTGGAACCAAAGTGATCAACCTTTATTCATGGACTATTTTTATTCTGTCATTTTTTGCTACTTAACCATTTTCCAGTGACCCATATCTTCAACTTGAAACTATTCACAACTTAGAATACAAAAATAGATCTAAAAATCTACAGACATTTATCATAACCCATTGTACACCAATGCATCAGAGAAGCTTGTTTTTTTTTAATTTTTTCTCCTCTATCAGAATTCTTCAGTATTATAGAACAAGATAAGACAAAAAACTATATAACCTGGATTGCAAAGATGAACACACCAAAATCCACTGACTCCATACAGCAAACCAAAGTCTTGTAAACTAAGCAAGAGAGATTCTAAAAAAATGTATTGTTCCTGGATCTTGAAATTCTAGAAATATATTAACAATGAAGTAGAAAAGAAAACACAGAAGATACAAACATGAAAATCACAAAAATATAAACATGAAAATCACAAAAATATAAAAACTATAGCATAGTGGACCCCAGTAACACTACCCTCTCTCAAAAATATTTAACACAGGATGAAAGGAAACAAAGTGGAAATTATAAAGGAAAGAATCAAATATAACCAACATTAAAGAATGAAAACTGGAAAAGTCAAATATTGTTTACACTAGGGACAGAAATGTAATATCAAAAATTCTAACTGGGAGAGCTTTTGTCCCTGAAGGCAGTATTTTTAAATCCTCACCTGATCCTTAAAAAAAATGCAGTGTCCTGTATATGACACTCTACTGCATCTAGTGGCAAGGATCACATTCTGGAGCTCTGTGAAGAGTAGAGTCATTTTTTTCATTAACATGCTATAAAATCTCCTAAATGTAAGCATTTTATCTTTGGGTCAAATACATCTGTTTAAAATGAGCATGAAATATTTTGCAAGGTAAATTAGCAGACTATTGTTAATGAGTTCAATTCTCACTGCATGCCTCTACTTCTAGTTTAATACTAAGCTAAGCTCAGTAAATAACTTCACCTCTCAGAAAGTTATTAGTATTGAATAGGGATACATGAAGTCATACAAATGTATGCAAATTTATTTTGAGGGTGATTGCTTGAAGCTGTAATTATTTACAAAGGAATATAATTAGTTACTTGAAACCATGTAATTACTTGAAGGAATAAATAACTTTGGCTTTAAGTTGCCTAACAAGGGTTAACATGCAGTAAAACCAACCAACCAACAAACGAACCAACCAACCAAGTAAAATGCAACTCTCTTAGCCACCAACCAAGTCTTCTGTCTTTGTTAAATATATGGGATTTGGTATGTACCATATGAGGCTCAGAATAAGTCAATCTCTTCTAATCGATAAGATGAATATATCAGTATTGGTCCACTGGTAGAAAAGGTTTGTCTGCACTGTCCATTCATTGTTCCCTTGTGATGGCAATGTAAAATTTTTCCTGTTGAGTATTTTTTTATTGCTGTCAGTGTGATAAGAGCATGTCTATCGATTTGCCAAGTGTCCCTGTAGATATTGATGGCAGGGGAGAAATCTTGAATAACTGATGTAAATTCAGAGCCATTGGCTTTATCACTGGTCATCTATCTAGTGTGCTATACTTCAAGATCCAAGGTAGTTTTGTGTGATAGATTTGAGTATAATTCTAATTCTCTGTCTTTATTATTGTGTTAAAATAGCATTAAATCCTCAGGCCAGTGAATTATGCACATTGAACTTTCCACTTTTATGCAATGAAATTAGTCATTAATTAAACAAAATAATAAGTTTTAATTTTTATTTTTGATAATAATGTTGATTATCTTATCTTCTGCTGAAGAAATTATTCAAAATTTGATAATTAACACTTTGGATTCAAAAGGCTGGTTATTGTTAGTGTCCTATGTATTAATCAAGCAGATTTATTTGAAAATTATTTGTATTACATAAGAATACTTGAAAGTATATAACCATGGGCAAATTGTCTTATATTAAGTGGTTGCTTGAAGCTGTGATTGTTGATGAAGGATAATCATTAGTTTCTTGTAATTATATACCATGTATCCTTGCATATTATGCAACTTTCCAAAACTTAAATTGAAACCATTCACAGATGGAATTTCTAGGTGTACAAGTTGGGCAAGGCTTGATCGACTATTTACTCACACAAAGTTTGATATGACCTTCTAATATAAAGCTAAAATTTAGGTCCCAGAAAAATGCATGATATGCCACTAATTAAAAGTGCATAAACCTGAGTAGTTGGACTTTTGTCTATGGGTTACTCATTTTTACATCTCTATAGCCAATAAAATAAAGCAATTTTATATCTGATACATAATTTTATTTTTTTCTTAAATTGTCGATAAAATGTTGCAACATGTTAACAGCCTGAATAACTGATAATAACATTTTACATTATCAGCAATTGTTTTAAGCCATGGCTGCAGAATGAGAGGCCTATAGTTATGGGAGCTTTAGAGTTCTAAGAGTTAACAATAGTCATTGTGTTTACTTGTAATTCTGATCACTTAAGTTCAATGCATTTTTTCTTTGCTTTTTGTTTATAATTTCATTGAAAATGAATTTTAAAGATCGTCTAAAACTTTAAGAAAAGCCTTTAACTTCCCATGCTTCATGAATTTCTGGCCTAGTCAGTTGGGGCTGTAGAATACACTTACTGCATCTCTGCAGAGGTGTAGGACTTCCCCAGTGAGTGTCCTGGATATAACACTAGACATCTGATGGTGAGGTCCAGCTTCAGGAAATGTGGAGTACCCCTTTATTGCCATCGCTTCCAGATTCACTCTGGCTCAGAGTGATAGCACCTGAAAGGGTAAAAAATAACTAAAATGTGTACTCATGCTAAGCTGAATTGTTTGAAATAGAACTGTTTATATGTATAAAATGGATTTGGCATTGAATAATCTACAATGGCTGATATACCATAAAACCAAACCAAACCAAACTAAACTAAAACCTGAATTCCATATCCTAAAACAAATAGACCCCTAATTTTCTTTAAAATTCTACACCAAAAACAAAAATATTTGCTGTGAAATAGATCAGCCTGAATGTTGTCACAATATCAACACACAAAATTGTTGAGGAAAACTTGGAAAATACAGTTTATGGTACTTAAAAAATAAAGCAGGACTTAGAATATGCTTATGGTATCCCCTGCTGAAAGGTAAGACTCCCCACCCGTTGGTGAAGAGGCTCCAGTTCTGGATATCTAGGCAGTGTGGAATCATGCTTTCATGGCCATAATCCTCTGGTCTACTCTGACTTAGAGTGGTAGTTCTTGCTGTGGTCCGTTCTGTTTGTCAAATAGATTCGTTTATTATTTATATTTGATTGGAATGCATGCCAAAAACTATTTAACAACTCCACAAAAATGTAAATAGAAATGTACTATGAATTTGATTCCCAAATTTCTTGGTATAAAGTAATCTCAGATGGGCTGAAATGCCATTTAAGTTAATCTCTCTAATCTGATGTTTTTGAATGAGAATCAGTTTTTAGTTTAAGTAAGGGTTCATTTTACTTACCAGACAATATTTTGTTTTTTATATCTTAGTTAACAATTCACTTTTCACCACATGCCAAGATTTGTTTGATATATTTGGAAAGGGAATTGACCACAAAAATATATTCTGGCAGTTGATTTTTTATTCTCATTTTTTTTTCCTTTTGCTTTAAATTTGATTTTTATGGAAGCCACACATTAGGGACGAAGAAAATGAAGATACAAATGATTTTTTATGCTTGATATTGATCTTTTGAGCAATGTTGATTATTCTTAAGTAATGTTTTGATTTCATTGCTCTTAATCTCAAATGGTATACTTGATTGGGGAGTATTTTTCTATGTTAAATCTCCAGCACAAAATTTTACACACTACTTTTGATACATTTAATTATTTATAGGCCCTTTTCTATAAACTTCACAAATTTTTATGTAAGATAAGGTTTTATATATATTAAAAGAGAATAATATGCCAAAAATATTTTTCATCAACGTTTTTTAAGTCAATTAAAACTAAATGCCATTACTCTAATAACAAAAACAATTGTTTAGACAAAACCATCTGTGACAATGATTAGTATTACTTTGAAGAAAAAAAAATTGTTTTAAGATGTCAGAATTTTGTTAGATTAAAAGGTTTAATTTATGCTTATAACCATTTCCAATAAATTTTCTATGATATTTAGAAGTGACTATATATTTATCTGTAAGATGTTTAAGTAGTTTGGTGAGCTTAGCTGTTGAAGGCATTCACATCCTGACAATTTTCCTTGTCATCAAGTATTAAATGAATTTAAAACCTTGAAAATTCTGTCTACTGCTTAGCCAATTTATGGATTTTTTTAAAATGCCTTATTTGATGTCTACAAAAATCTTAAGATGCTGCAATAATCTACCCTAAAAAAATGTTACTCTATCTTGAAGTGCAAATGCTACAATTTTAAGTTAACATTAAGAAATGTGTTTCTTTCATATTAGAGATTGTGTCACTGGGTTGACAGGATTTGTCATCTTAGAGAAGAAATACAAATTTAGGAATGATAAATAACTTGATTCATAAAGTGGCTCTCTTCACTTTATCTGTCAGTTGAACTTTGTTGAGAATTTAATGTCAGGTTTATAATCTGTTCAGCTTGTTTCTGGCAGCATCTCGTGTTGGTACAGATGAAAGTACATTCATAATTCATTTCTAAGTAAAAAGTTAGATGCACTTTTATAATATAGTGCATTTATATATTATAAATTTAATTATTTGATAATCAGTGACATCTGCTTTAAAACTGATAATTCGTTTTTGTTGGTTTTCAAATATATGTGTGTCAAACCTTAAACAAACTTTTGTTAAAAAATGAAAATTTGCTTAAAAAAATTAAGGTCTTTTTTGGCTCCCCCTACAGAAGAATGCTGATGGAACATGAGCAGTTTTTGCCCCTGTCCTTAAAGAGGTTTTTCTCTTGCTGGGCACTGTATAATAAACTGATCTTGTGTCACAGCCTAACACTAGTGGGAGTTTGTTAAACATTATCAGGATCTTCACTCTATGTTAAATTAACAATGATACACAATCAACTTATTTGCTATTTTATCCTATGATTCTGCTCCTTTGACTATGACTTTCTTGTATTTGAGATGTACTTGAGAAAAATGACTAGTTCCTCTCTTTTTATACATTTTTTCAAGTTTATATATTGGTATGAACTGAATTTAGATTGCAAAGTCCAAAACCAAGCAGTTTTAGTTATTATAGAACCATTATGTTGACTTTTAAAGCAAAATTTGTAAAGTAAGCATATTAAGAAATTTTAAACTTATAGCCAATATGTTCAGTATCCCTCTGACCAACTCAATATGTTCAGTATCCCTCTGACCGGTCAAGCAGGAGGATAATGGTATGTCTTAAAATCTGCATCTAACATTGAAAAGTTTCTGTCATTCTAGCAAACTTAAGCTAAAAAAGATAATACCCTTAATTCCGTATCTTAAGAAAATAGCACTTAATTTGTCTCATTATGAAAATGCTACTTTGATCTTGAGGCTTTCTCTAACAAATATACAATTACAATTCTGGTGATCTTATTGTAATGAAGATATGGACTTGTACTTGCTAAGCATAGCTTAGTCTAGCATAAGATAAGATACGTCTGGTAAAGTGTATTTATTTCACTCTTCATGAAGCCAAAATGCGACGCAAGATCAGTTTCATGTGAGGTGCAGTGAAAGAAGTAAGCCTCTTGCCGGGTGCAAGCAAAATTGTTTAGGTTTTGTCAGAACTTCCTTTCAGAGGTGCCTCAGACAATATATATATATACTCAACCTTACCCCTTTTGTGCAACGAAGCATGTGCTGCATAGTGATGAACTCCTGAAAGTAATCAGATTCATTTTTCATGTATGGTGCCAATCTTCTAAGTAGGAAAGTATCACCTTCCTTTAAAATCTTTATTTGATACCTTTTTACCTGGGATTAAACATCAAGTATAAATAACTTAGGGAAAAAAGGCAACTACCACCTTGAAAATACTGGACTTAAAAAGATCCTTTCTGTATTTGTTGCCCAAGTTAATCTACAGAATAAACTTATAGTTAAGTTGTCTTCATAACTCTATCAGCTGGGTTTAGAATACACTGACTGTATCCCTTGCAGAGGGTGTCCTGAGCATGGTTATGAAACTGTATATGATAGAGATGCTCTAGAGATCTGGATAGTATGAAAAACCCCTCCAGTGCCATTACTCCCAGGTTCACTTTGACCCAGTATAGTCATACCTGTTAGAGTCCAATCTATGGGTCAAACAGATCTGTGCACAAATTATTTATGTTTGATTAGAGGTGTTTTTGCTCACAGTCTTAAGAAATAACTTCACAAAAAATGAATGTAAAATAGAATACAATTTCTTAATCTGTAGCCATAAAATAACCCTATATAGGTGGTTATGCCATTAAAATCAATTAATCGTATATTGATTAGCATGAAGTCTTATTTAAATATATCATCTTTATATTTCTATGAGCCAAAGAAAATATTTTTTGGACAAAAGACATTTATGGCACAAGGCCCAGTTAGTCATATGCAATGGCCAGCAGAATAACCGTCACCCCATAGAATTTAATTTTATTTATTGCTTATTTTATTTTTTATTTTAAGCAATGATTGGGAAAATGTATTGTTTTCATGTCTGGGTTTGTGATCAAATATTTGCACTTTCTAACAGAAATTTGGCTTTGTAAAGGAGGTTTTTTTGATTGAGGGGTGGGATTTCTGTTTACTGGAGGCTTTTGAAATGTTAAAGAGTTTTTGACTTCAATTTGAACTCTTGGCATAATAATCTCAAGAGATTATCAGGATCTGTTGCTGTTGGTAAAGAAAATATCCATATCGATCTCAGGGGAGAGCTGCTTGCTTCTGTTGTGGGTTGAAAGTTTTAAAAGTTTTTATTATTTGTATTTACTTATTTCTCAAATCTGTAGAGATGACATAGTTTTAGTCATTTTCATTTTGCTGATTCATCTTCAGTCTATACTCCATACCTCATAACCTCTGAGAAGAAATATTAATTGGAGACATGTTACTTCCTCTCAAGAATAAATGTAAAAATAATGACATACAATTAACAACACAATATTTTTTGTCTGAGCAAACTAAAAAGGAGAAAACTAAGGTGTCTAAGTCAAAACAACTTATTTATATGTCTGTATATTGGAACTACCTATGATATATGAAAGTTTCTTTGAGATCTATATATTTGAGAAGAATTCTTTGTGGTGTGGAAATTATTAGACATATATGTGTATAACGAGTAAGCTTAGGGCATTGAAGTATTCTTTGACATTGTATTCAATGTAACACAAGGTTTTTGTTGGGGACAAAAAGTCTATGTCCCAGAGAACAAGATTGGCCTTATCTCTTAGGCATCCTGTGTGTAAAGAGAATGAGATCTTCTTGCTCCCTTTCTTATATACTGTTTTGGTGATGCCATCTCCAGGTTATTAGTAGAAATTTTATGCCAGAAAAGAATGGTAATTATACATCTCAGATTACAAACAGACTTCAATGCCAAATATTACTTTCTGACTGACTCTCTCTCTCTCTCGCTCTCTCTCTCTCCCCAAGTATATCTCTTTATATACGTCCCATAACCTTTCTTGACCTATCTTTTATCACCAGAGATATGTTTACATTTATGTCTTAATCATAAGCTAATCTTACATCAAATGACTTTACAGACCATTAATGCCTTTGTTACAATTAAACTATTTTGTGACAAGTGTTTCCATCTTTTGTACCATCTTGCTGGGATTAGTAAATTAATAAAGTTTAAATAAAACATAGACCATTAATAAAATATGAAAATGAAAAATAAAAGAAATAATGAAATATTAAAATAAGAATATCCCATAATTCCACTTCTACTAAAAGTTAACTTTCTCCAATAAAAGAGGAACTCAGTCTCTTTCAGTGACTTGTAAGCTCATTGCCAACCTCTCAAAAATGAGCAGTACATACTCCATGACTGATAATATTATTTCTTAGGAGAAATCAAAAAAATATTCCAGTGAAACCTATAAGCCTACTATTTTATTCTGCATTCATTAAATTGAGATTTTATGGCTTATTGAATATGTCACACATTGATGTTATAGAAAGCAGCTAAAAATATGAAATGTTTGTTTGGTTTTTTAAAGTTTTAGCTATTTTGTTTTAATTATCTTCATCCCAAACTCTAATAGAATTAAGAACCAGAGGTATCATAATGTTAGTATATTCCTTCATAATATTTGTTTGGAGTCGTAGATTGCTATACAAATGTTTAAGTTAAGATACAAGCCTTTCCATTAGAAGTCTGAGGAAAAGTCTCTTGTCTTAATGTCAATTGAAGAGACAAAGAACAAACATCCTATTACAGATGTAAAGCTAACAAAAATAATGTCACGATTGGATATTAATGCATAGTGCATTTAGCCTTTATTCATGTCAAGGTGAGACTCTAAACTGTATCAAAAAGGTGAGCGGCAGAATTTTCTAGAAGAATATTGAAAGCCTCATAATTTACTCAGGCATCTAATATTTGGCATAAAATGTTTGTGGTGTAAAAACGAATGTTCAGGAAATAAAGATGAGGTTGATAAATGTAAATACTTGTATTTCATTTGGATTTTAGATTTTTAGTTTTGGTGATTTTTTTTTATTTTCAAAATAAAAATTAACATGACTATTTACATTGCCTAAACTTGAAAGAAATTTAGCTTCATAGATTTTTTGGAAGTCATAGTTGAGTTCATTCAGGGCTAACAAAAAGTTATTTTCTTATTTTAAAAAAAAAGGTATTTAAAAAACAATGATGATATCATTTGAGATATTCAGGGTGTTTCAGAATGATTGATATTTTGTAATCTAATAACTTGAACAGTTCTTGTTCAAATGATCTCAGATTTTTACTGAATCTGCAGAAGCAACTTAAAATTCTATCTTTAATGCTTAACCATCTTTTTATTAATCAGTAATATGTATACCTAAAAAAACATCAAATATTAAAATGATTTTGAATTGTTTCTATACAAGCTGTTAAAATTTGATATCATTTGATGAGATTTGTTTGTATAATGAAAATCTGGAATTAATAAATGATTATACCTTGTAAATCTGACAGATTATCTTTCAATTGCTATAAATTTATGGTGTGCTTTGCTGATGGATGAAATTTTTAGAAGCATTGATCTGATGTTTGATAATTCAGTATTATTACTTTGAATAAAATTTTGTATCAAAGGAAAGAAATGGTGTTCATTTAGTCATAGGTTTTAATTCTTTTATTATAAACTTTGTATTAGATTTATTAGAAATGAGGTTGTCTGCAGTGAATAAGGTAATTAATTAGAGTTAATTCTTAAGCCAAAACTTAGCAACTTCTGATGTTTATATTTCCTATATTTTGCTTTGAAAACAACAAACAGATGTTGATAATATGAACAAGATTTAGAAATACATCATCTAGTACTTATTAGTCATAGACAACACTCTTTCAAATAAGACATTTACAATTTAAGAGCTATTTTTAAAAGTCTGCCAAGAGTGTAAATCAGTATAAAATTCTTCAAAAAATTTAAAACTTTGGCAGTTATTTCATTTTAGAGTTTAGTTGGTAGGATGTGTGTGTTTGTAGGATATGTTTATGCACAGAATGGTATTGGATAAGGCTGTCAGCATTCATTTTGTGTCAATACCCTTGAAGAAAGGAATGCTTCCAATTTTTCTTCCTCAAGCTCTGGGCATGAGATGGTTGACGTGGGCTCTCTCACCTAGATGGGGTGACCAATAGTGGAGAGAGACAACACAGAATTAAAACCCTAAGCTAACTTGTCATAAACAAGTGTAGTAGAGTAAATTCCACTTCTCACCATGACTTGGAAAAGGAAGGTCCTTAAACAGAGAAAAGAGTTAATATAAATGGAGAAGGAAAGGATGTGAGGAAAAAATAGATGCTATTTTTTTAGGCATATACAGGTGTGGGTTCATCTAATATATATATATATATATATATATATATATATATATATATATATATATATATATATACAGTAGCATCCAAAACTAAGGGACAAAATTTTAAAACCTAATATTTGTTAGAAATAACAACTGTGAAAAGCTGAAATTTTGACAACTGCTAGTTGTTACAATCCATTATAACATACTAAAATTTGAATCATGTGCAAAGGATAGAAAAATAATTATAACAATTATTTATTTATTTTCAAAATAGGATCGTCCAAAAGTAAGGGACAAAATTGAGAAAAACAATGTAAACAGTATGCTATATTCAAATTTTTTGATTTCCTCTAAAGAATAAGCTTTATATATATATATATATATATATATATATATATATATATACATATCTTTTTTCATTATGCTATTCAAGTGGGTTTGTGTGGGAGTGTGGTTTGGCAGCATATTGTATAAAAGAAGAGAGACAAGAATTTGGAATTGAGTATTTTTATCAACGTTTTTGTTCATGAGATATCACAAATGAGGATGAAGGCTGTTTAATAATTGTCTGAAATCTCTAATATTATGACCCCAGTATGTGTACTTTTAACACTTGTTGGTCATTGTCAAGAGTGCACATCTGATCATGCTATGGATTATGAGATGTTTTATGTTTAAAAAAAAAACATCCCACACTTAACAAAATCTCTTTATTTAGGGCTGCAATACTTAAGTACATTTGACACAGTTGCATAGTTCCACAGCCCCAGCAATTCATAGTCCTATGATTCTGATCTATGAATGCTACACATTCAAACTAGTACCAAATACAACATCAACAGCACGTGATGAACACTCTTTCAAAATATTCATTGGTCCCAAAAAAAGGTCACATATACCATGGTATGGTCAGACGCACTCTTGACAATGTACCAATGAAGGTCGAACATACATGTACTCAAGTCATAATATCAATGATTTCAAACAATTATTAAACAACTATCATCTTCATTTACAATGTATTACTCATAAACAAGAAAAGGCTTATAAAAAAACTGCATTCCAAATCCTTGTCTGTCATCTTTAATAATATATATATATATATATATATATATATATATATATATATATATATATATATATGTATTTACATGCATTTGTATAGCCTATTAAAAAAGATTATTTTGTGCTATAAGCATTTATTTTCAACATTAACTTATGCTTTGCTTGATTTGACACTATCCTATGGTTTCATTTGATTTGATTAAAAAAATGTTTCTCTTTACAGTGATGAGCAGAGATGACAATTATTGAGAGAAGATCAAATTTCTAGACTCAGGTAAGTACTTTTGTTATGTTTTTAATCTTTCATGGTGTCAAAACTTTTCTCCTAAAATGTTTTCTTTTGATTGAACATAGCAAAAATATGAACATAATAGAGTATAAAATTTAAACTCCAGGAGATTAGCTTTATTTGGAAGCCTCATCTGATGTCTGTTATTGTTTTGCTGCAGCTACTTGTAAAATGAATGACGGTTGTGGTGTCATATGGCAGCATTATTCCCAAATGCACCCACACTTAAACATACAAGTGAAACTCAAACACTTTATATTTTCTTTTCTGTAGGGAAGTCAGTAACAAGATGATGATGATGAATGTCTGGTCACCTTGGTGGTTAAAACCAAGCAGAAACTTGATTGATGATGCTGTCTGAGAGTCTAATGGGGGAGATGTTCTCTGCCAACTAAGTTCCCCCTCCTACCATTTCCTTGCCTTTCTTAATCATTTGTTTTACAATTGTAGGTAGGTCTGAAACTGGTAGACATGCTTTTAAATATTGACTGACAGTGGGAGTAGTTAAAGGTTTGTTAGTAGTGATGAGAAAAAGCAGTATAAATTCGGAATATACTCACATAGAAGAGTGAACTAAAAGAAGGTAAAAACAAAGTGTAAAGAGCTGATTAGTGATCTATTTCTTGTTGGAGTTAAAGGTGAACATAGGGTTGAAAGAGGAATGGAATAAGGTAAACAACAGTAATACAGACATTGTAATGAAATTGGTGATTACAGATGAATAAAATTTCCTAGGAGCTAATCTTAAATCGATATCTTCCTGTTCAAATGTCAGTGTGTATAAGGTAATAAATTTATTAATAGGATTATGAATGATGATCTGTCGGCAGGAGCCTCATTCATTCTGACTTGCATGTTGTAGAACAAAGTGCTTCTTGGTCAGATCTTGTAAGGATTGGGACTCTACTGGCATTGGCTTGAAAACATTCATCTGAAATTGGTGACTGTTAGAAAACAATAATTTGGCATTACTTTGAAAAAGAAAAAAGTTTGGCAAGATTTGCAAAGGGTTCTTTATGATGAGGTTAATTTCTCTTCATGAATTAATGGTGGTATGGAAAAATAATTAAGAAATAGTATAATTTAAAAAATAAAATAAAATGGTAAAAATAAAGTTAAAAAATATAAATTAACATTTAATCAACTGACCCCTGGGTTCCAAATTTCCATTTAAGGGCTATGCTTTCCAGAGTTTTTTTTTTTTCTTTTTTCTTTTATCACCAATCTCACTCTAAGAAGGACACTTTTCTCAATAGCTACTCGAACCTAAAGAGAGTGAAGAAGCACACAAGCTCTCCAACTTGAATAAGTGCTTGCACCTAAATTACCCTAACCTTTCAAACAAAGGACCTGAATGACAAATATCATGCACACTTTCTTTCAAGGAATATAAAATAAAACCAATACATGACAAAAAGTGTTTTTTTTTTAACTTGATAATTTTTTTTTATTTTACCAACACATTGAATTCATATACAATGTATACATTCCAAACCCATAAGTTATAAAAATCAAGTAATTTGAGTTTAAAGAACATTTAAGAATAATCAACGTTCATTTATTCATTTATAATGCATTATTAGTCATTGTAAATAAAGCATTACTAACAATGTTAATTTTAAGACACTACATAAAACTGTATTTTGTTTCTGTTTAAAATATTCATTTTGACTTCATTTTAATTATTCCTAGGTTCACTCTAACAAGGAATGGTGGTACTTCTCAAGATCTGATCAATGGCCCAAACAGTTTTGTTTGAAAATTATTAGTATTAGCAATACTTGAAACCATGTAATCTTTTGGACCAATACCCTTGGGAAAGGTGTAAACCCCCTTATTCTCCCAGCTATGGCTTAGATAGCACCACTACTGTTCTTCTAGGAGAATGGCTTTGGCATTAAATAACCTACAAAGGTTGATATGCCATTAAATAAAGAAACCTAACCTAACCTAAAACATGTAATGGTGTATATATTTTATTTAAAATTGTTCCTTGAAGCTTTGTTTATAAAAAGTTTTTTATTATTATTATTACTTACTTAAAATTACATGATATTGTGAAAATTATAAGCATTAGATAGGAATACTTGAAACCATGTAACTGTGCTCAAATTATTTGTACTTAAAAAGTTTCAAGGAAGATTTCTGATGATATAATGGCTAAAGTACTGGACTACAGTTTTGAATTAAGTGAGTTTGAACTGTAGTTGCACTATAACATTCATTTTTGGACTAATACCATTGAGGAAAGGTATGAACCCTTTTATCCTTCCAGCTATGTTTTAAATAGTATCATTTCTGTTCTTCTACAAAGATGGATTTAGTATAAAATGAAGCTTGAATACTGATATGCCATTAAACAAAGAAACCGAGAAACCAAATTAAAAAAAGTTATGTGAAGCAATAAGCATTTACAAAACATTATGATGATTAATCAAAAACATGATTAGATAGGAATACTTCAAACCATATAATAATGTTGAAATTATTAGTATTAAAAATTGTCACTTAAAGCTGTTATCTACAATGGGTTATTATGATTACTTGAAACATTATAATTGTATGAGATTTGAATACTTAAAACCATATTATACTGAAAATAAATCATTATTAAATTGGAAATATTAATTGAAATCATAACTGTGTATACATTATTAGTCTCAAATAGGAATACTTGAAATCATATAATTGTGTATAAGATATTACTATTAGAGAGGAATACTTAAAATCATATGACTATGTGTGAATTATTCATATCAAGTTTCAGTATTAAAAACCACATAAGAAGTTAAAGCAATAATTATTTCAAAGGATTGTTATGATTACTTAAAATCAGATAATTAAATTAGATTGGAATACTTAAAACCATACAACTGGGCACAAATTATTAGTATTAGAGAAACTATTGAGAAAACAAATGATTATTATTATTAAATAGAAATCGTTACTTTAAATCATAATTGTCCATAAATTATTAGCATTTGATACTTGAAATCATATAAATTTGTATCCAATTTCAGCTCTAAATAATCCATAAGGTTTTGATATGCTATAAATCAAAAAACCTAATGAAACCACTGCTGTTGGATTAGCTTTCTTCTGTTTAATGAAACATGTAATAAAATATGTTTTTTAAATTATTTGGAATATAATTAGTTTTATCAACAATAAATTGCCAATGAAAAATCATACACTGATGTGGTTTAACTCATGTTGTCATGTTAGTTATCAGAATCATATTTTTTCAGTTGTACCAACCAACCTTTTTCAGAGATACCATCCCCAGTAAACTGGATATTTTTCTTTTTTTTTACATGGGCTATCAATCAGTTGTTTATGGTGAGAGTATATCTTGCATCCCTGAATTCTTTGCAAAGAGGTCATTCATCTCTCTCTTTTAGTGAAACAGAGTATATAGTGTTTCGTACACTACCTTGGCCTGAAATTGAACTCCTAACTATGAAGAAGCTATACAGATTTTAACCAATAGTTTAATAGTGTCCTAAATAGGAAAATGAAGTGTATCTAATTGGTAGGCTTTCATTCTGATGCTCAGTGAAGTGTGGAGTAAGTCTTTCATTGACATTATTCACAGGTCCCAGGAGTGGTAGAACATTTTAGGCTCCCATCTTTCGGTCAAATAGATCTGTTTCAGATAATGCCTAGAATAATTCTTTACTACATTTAGACATTGACTTTAAAAACATTGATAGATTGACTTTGTCAGCATGTTAAAATGTCTGGAGTTATTTAATAACTAGAGTTTAGAGAATCGTGTTGATTGTATGTTCATATTTACATTTTTGTATAGTTATTTCTTTAAAAAGGTTTTTTTCCTTTTTTGTATACCGTCTAATTGAATACAAATTCATTTTATACAGACCTATTTCACCCATAGATGGAACCCTAACAGGTAATAACACACCATGTCAGAGTGGACCTGGGAGTATTAGTGAAGACATTGATATTTCAGCTAAGTAAGAAGTTGAAAAAAATTGTAAACTTAATGTATCAGTTCTTAAAACTGAAATATTTGAACTGTGTATGAAATGTTTACCTTTTTAAAATGATTAAGAATTATATCTTTTCATATCATACATAATTGGAGGCCATAATTGTTGAACTGACTTTAAGATAACTGTAGGACTGACAAGTTTTATCCACTTGGATATTTTTCAAGTACTTAAGTGTATAATAACGATTTCTCTGGAGTTTTGACAAGTCATCATTTTGACTTATTTTAGCTTTGTTTCTGGAATATTTTGTGTCCATGAAAGGCATTTACCATATTAAACTAATCTGAGACATTTGAGGGACTAAAGTAGCTCCAAGTAACTTGTTAAAATGAGTAGTTGTGAATATCAAGGCATGTATCTTTTAAGATCTCAAAGAAAACAATACCTTTACATGATTTTGATTGTTATCATGGTGGAAGGGTTAATTTTATAGTACCTCACAATGGCAACCTAAAACCAAATTAAAGTTTGATAAACATTGTAGTACCAGTTTAATGTCTGAGTTAGTTGTATATTATTCATAACCATACGATAATATGTTTACTCAACAACACCACCAAAGGAAGGGTGCGACACAAGGTCAATATTTCAGGGAAAAAAGTTGGTTTGAATTCAGTTTTTCTTCTTCTATACTAGTTACCAAATTAGGGCTAAGGAATCCAGTCTGTCCTACTATTAATCTATCAATGGGTGTCACAGATGGATTCATGCCTTTCAAAGGGCATTTGTGCAATTTTAAATGCTAACGGCCATGTTCTTTATTATAACCATTATGCTAACACTGCTTTTACAAAAGTATAAGAGTTAGTGTTCAAGTCCAGGTATGAGAAACCAGAAATCTAAATACAAATTTTCCAAAAACTGGACCATACTAATTAGCTTCATTGGTAAAGCACAATCAGCCTAAAATTCTTTACTTCTCCAATCAATATAGCCTTGTGCCAAACTAAGGCAAGTTTGGTAAAAATTCATAGTCAGTGAATTCCAGTCATTGTTAATTGATTCCATAGGGTGAAACCTCTCATCATACTTTGGCTTTTGAGAAATGTGCACAAGACTATCATTCATCTGTGCGCATTTCTTGTCTTTAGAGTTAGTAAAAGATTCTCTTTGATATTCTCCAAGACAGGCAGGAAATAAAGCAAAGGAAGTCAATATTTGTAATCCATTATTATTGGTGCTATCAGTAATGACATCACTATTGTTGCTTGTTATTCAGATGTCTGTTTACATCCGGATGTTCAGAGTATTCAGTTCATCTAGGCTTATTAAATGATCTGTCAGACAGTACTGTTCTGGTTTATCAGAGTTTGACTAATCACATGGGGAGGGTGTTGTTGATAATCACATTTAAACTAAATCTAATGCTAAACTGAAATCAAACTTCAGTGAGAAATTTCAGTAAATCATTTCCATACATAAATTTTTTTTTTTAATTTGTAATTTAATTGTTTTTTTTTTTTATCGACCACTAAGCAAAAAATAACTCTGTCTTTTCAGGATATTTTAGAACGGATTATACACACTTCTTTAATCCTTTGTTTTCATATTAATACATATGTATGAACATTTGAAGTAATCTACAAAGTATGTAGCAGTCATTTTTTAATTGGTTTATAAAATAATTGCTGAGACAGCAGTTAATGAATAGGTAAGAATGTTGTGAAATAAGAAAAAAATTGACATACAGTTCAAATCTTTGAGGGATTACAAAGAAAAGTTGAAATTTATAACTGCACGGTTAGTTGGTGCTTACAATATGCTAATTGTATCTCCTGTAGAGTGGTAAGACCCCTCCCCAAAAAATAGTTTTCAAGGAATGACACTAAACTACATCTGATGGTAAGGCTAAAGTTCTGGAGAGTGTGGAGTATCCTCTCATTGCAGTTAATTCCAAGTCCACTCTGACTCAGTGTGGTAGCATCTATAAGTATCCCATCTATGGATCAGGAACATCTGTTGTAAAATCGTTTGTATTCAGTGGAACTGTATGCAAAAAAAAAAAAAAGAACTCTTACAAAACAACTAAAGAAAAAAGACAATAATCAGTGTAAAATGATCAAGATTCCCTTAACTCTAAACATAAAGTCATCCTAGATAAGTTGATATGCCATTAAAATCACTCAGTTAAAATTCATCAGTTTTCTTTTCTTTTCTTTTTTTTTCTGCTTCAGAAATAATCAATTGTAAAGAAAATGAACAATATCACCCTTCACCTATTTTGTACTAAAAACATATCACCTTAAGAGATTCATGAGGACATAGTGGCAACATGAAAGAACCAATGGTTAAAAAGTGACCATTTAAAGAACTGATGGACAATATTGTCTATTTTCTCAACCATTGCTTATTTTGATGTTTCAATTCCCTGAAAGAGAAAAAACAAAATAGGAACTTAAATTTTTTTCATCTTTAATTTGAACAGCACATAAATTTAGACTAACTGTAAATACTTTCTGTGTGCTACATTTTTATTAGAAAAGCCAATAGTTGAGAAAGAGGCAATTTCATTTGAGACAAACTGAAGTACTTTGCTTAAGTTCCTTGTAAATATATAAAATTAGATATGTGTTGTACTTAATAATGTTCAATACATATTTTGTATTGAATAGCATGACTGTTAATGTAATTTATATTCAAGTTAGAAAATTTATTTAGGTTTTATATATAGATGATATGAATTCTTTTTTCATAGTTTTCTTTTTTAACAAGTAGATTAAGGCTTTAATTTTAACAAAAATTTAAGTGTTTTTGTTACTGTCTGGCATATACGGTTTCTTTGACATTTTCCAAGCTCCTTGAAAAATATTTCTCTCCACAAAACATTGATGTTAGGAGGATCTTTCATTTGAAGATATTGAAAAATCAGTAGAATACTGGATATGACTAAAGAGCTAATAACCTCACTACATTAGTTGGATTAGGAATACACCAACTACATCATCTACAGAAGGTTAAGAACCATACACCCTAAAAGGGATGTTCTCGGTATAACATAAAACTAGATCCAGTGGTGAGGTTTCAATATTATGGAGTGTGGAATCACCACTTCATTACCATTACTCTCAGATCCCCACTGATAGTATTTATTAGAGTCATATCTCTGGTTCAAACAGATGTTTAAAAGTCATTGATATGAGATAGGAATACTTGAAACTATGTAACTATGAAAATTATTTGTTTTAAGAATAGGTAATCGAAGCAATTATTTACAAAGGATTTTCATTTCTCAGAACCACATAAATGTGTGCAAATTATTTGTATTTAATAGGAATGTTTTTAACTATATAAGAAAAGTAAAGTTGGCGACCGTAGTCAAGGGTTACCAGAAGGCTCCCTTTTCAATAGCTACTACACCGAGGTGTAGGGGAGAGCACTACTCCTTTCCCTGGATTGCTCCCCTTTACCTTTGATACGTCCCTTATATCACTGAGTGTTAAGCAATGGGGTATCAAATACCATTTTTAAAGTCTTTGGTATGACGTGACTTTGAATTGAACCCAAGTTTTCTGGACCATTGGTGAACACTCTACCCATGAGACCAAATGTGAGTAAATAGATCCTTATTAAATTTTAATAGTAATACTTATTTGAAATCTTATTATATCTTGAACATAATGACTCCTGAATTAAATAACCCATATGGTGTTGATATGTCATTAAACAAATAAAACAAACAGTACCATTAAGATCAACTAGATACAAAAGACACTTGATTCTTATCTTGGTTTATTCCAATCTTCAGAAAATGCAAATTTGTCTGTTTTTATATAGAATATAGGTTCATTTCTAAATGTCATTATCCAGGGTACCAAAGCAAGGTTTTAAAGGAATTTTTTTGTACTTTTACAACATGAACAATTAAGAAATAACATTTACAATTCAGGAACAAAATTTATGTTGCATAATGGAATTGGTTAACTGAATTAGAATTTGTTTGAACTTTAATGTTGATATAAAAGGAAGTAAAATATTGTTTTAGTGCCATGATGTCAGAAAGGCCAGGCTAAGAAGGTCTGTCAGTTGTCAAAATGACACTCTCTCAGTTAACCACAAAGCAAGTTCCTCTTGTTGGTCATTAAAGGTCATCATTTTTCAACAGCTATTCAGCTCCTCTCAGCATTTTTTTTCTCTTGATGTTAACAAGTTGCCAGTATAAAATGCTAAGAGGAAGTAAATGTTAAACTATTCACTTGGCATTTTTCTCACCTTCAATTTGACATTTCTTACAATTGCTTTTTGAGCAATGTATATATTTCTATTTTTCTACTCACAACTCAGAAAGATCTACACTTTGATAGAAACACATTTTAAAAATATACATAACTGTGTAAATGGATATATACAATATATGTATGTCTATATATTGTAGATATGCAATGGCTATGGTTAAAGTGGAACTAATAAGCCAAATTCAAATTCTGGACGAAGTAGTGTGTATTTCACTATACACTAATGCTCCAAGAGAAAGACATATATATATATATATATATATATATATACATATATATATATATATATATATACCCTTGGGAAAGGTATGAATCCAATTATTCTCCCTCCAGCTATGGGTAAAGAGTAGGGCAGAGTGGGTTCTTCAGCCTTGGTGAGGTAACTATGACAAGGAAAACTCTGAATTCGAACCTGTTGAACTCCACTTAAAAAAACTGACCTTGTGTCATATCCTACCCAAGTGGAGTGGTTGGTAAATATATATATATATATATATATATATATATATATATATACACCTACCCACCCCTCCACATGAGCAGTATGCAACACAAGGTAAATTTTAAGCAGTTTAGCTGGTCTGACTACTAGTTGTCTAAAGCCCACCTTCACTGGATAGAACCTCAATTTCAACTCCCATCATCCATATACGGTAAAGAAAGGAATTGTCCATGGCTTACAACATCAAGCAAAAACCATTAGTAGTGATACTGATGCATATCAAGAAGAAAAGATTAGTCAGAGACACAACCTCCATTATAACAACTACCCAGGGTGCATAACATCGGCTCCAAGAAACCTAGATAAGAGGATAGAGGACAATAGCCAAAAACTCACCACATGTCAAAGGACTAGCCAAAGGGATCCAAAAGATATGTAACCCATATGATATCAGGACAGTATTCGCAAGTGGTTCAACTCTCTGGAGATATAATTGCGGTATAATATACAAAGGTGAGACAGGTCGCCCACCAATAGTAAGGTTATAAGAACATCGGAAGGCAGTAGTACGAGGTGCAATTGAAAAGTCAGGTATAGCGGACCATATATGGAAGGAAAAGAAAACCATCTGCCCTTGTGAGATGAAGTTGAAATAATTGATAGGTCTGAACATTGGAGGATTAGATGCCATAAGGAATCAACACATATGTTGGGCTACAATGACCTGCTGAGTAGACCAATATAGAGTTGAATACAATATGGGAACTGATAATTAAAAAGGCTAGCTGAAAAAAAAAGATAAAAAAAATCTGAATATGAGCACAGGTAAAAAATCATACATAATTGTAGTAATCCTAGTCAAGTAAGAACATTAAGTTTATAAGTCCCCAAAATTCATTCTGAACTGTCCAGCAGGACCCATAGCGTAACGGTTATAGGTCTAAGATTCTAAAGAGATAATCATCTGGGGGTTGCAGGTTCAATCCTGACTGCAGGCAAGAAATAATACAGGATTAATTAACACTTGTACCCAGTTATGGCTAACAGAATTAGAAAAGGTGATCTCCGTTGATTTAATAAAGGATGTATTTCGAAGTTCCGTGAAGGTTCCTGAGTTTGACAAAAACAGGAAATAATAATAAAGATGAAGACAATAGTTCAAAAACCCTTAATTATAAAAATAACTAGTCTGGCTTCAGTTTTCCTTCTCCTAGATTGGTTGCCATGGTCCATGATTGGAGTCCAGGTCCCCTACTATATACCCATAGCTGGAGGGAGAAGAATTAGATCCATACCTTTCCCAAAGGTGTTATGTGAAGTGCAAACAGTCTTGTCAAGAATTTGAATCCATGTTGCTATGTCCATTTCCTATGATTGCAATCATTACACCACAAACGCCTAATATATATATAAAGAGAAACAAAATAGATAAAAAAGACAACTGTTTAGAAAAAGCTAAATATGAAAGAATCAGGTGATGGTTGAGATTTTCCACGTCTTTTAAATCCTGATAAAGTAACTTCTTAAAGAAATCTGTATTTCAAACAGCAGACATTCTCTTAAGTAAAAATAACACAACACAGTTGTTGATTGGCCGGTTGGTTCATTGGTTTTTTGGCATTTCAACCTTTATTATTTCCAGACAGGCTTTATTCATATAGATAATAGCAACAGTCTATTTTGCTATTTAGAGAAAAATATAGAACTATTATTTTGGAGAAAAGATATGGTTAAAACCAAAGTTTCTAAAAAAAAAAATCAACCTTTTTCTCAAACCTGCGACTACTATGCTAAGACATTTTCTTCCTAGCTTTATCTGTGAGCTTGTACAAGAGGTGGAATGATTAAGTTGATATGTTTTGAGTGAGAATATTTCCATTACTATTTAGCTACATGTGTAGAAAAAAATGAAAAATAAGTTTGAACAATAAAATACTGTGGGCTGTAACTTGACAAAGAAAATATTTTGATACATGAGTGCTCTCTCAAATTTTTTTGATCTATACATTTGTCCATAAATTTCTATCTATAAAGCCTACTGTTTTTGTTGATGTACATAAATTGATAAATGGATCTAGAGGTTGATAGAAATTTGTGAAATTTGCTTGTGCACATACACAGATAATGTTTCTCTGTGTGTGGGTGTACATATATATATATATATATATATATATATATATATATATATATATATATATATATATATATATATATATGTGTGTGTGTGTGTGTGTGTGTGCTTAAATACCTATATATATATATATATATATATATAAAGATACACTGGTATGTTTGTGTGTGTGTGTGTGTGTGTGTGTGTGTGTGTGTGTGTGTGTGTGTGTGTGTGTGTGTGTGCTTAAATACCTATATATATATATATATAAAGATACACTGGTATGTTTGTGTGTGCATGTATGTGTGTACATATATATATATATATATATATATATATACATATATAGGTGTTGTGTGTATATATGTGCATATATATATATACTTTTGTGTGCTCATGCTAAAGGATGTCATGAAAATGGTAAATTTGTAGGTGAGATTGCTACAGGAGGTTTGTTGAAGCCCTTTTAAAAATATGATTTTCAAGGTTGATTCTGCAAACAATTTTCCTTTTCCACAATCTGCATTTATCTTATATAAAATAAATTTTATATTCATACAAATAATTATCAATGGAAACAACTTTTATGTAAATATGTATGTAAGCTTTGTATAGAAAGTATACATTGCTTAACCCAGATAAACCTATCAATTTATTTGAATTGTTGTCCTCATTTTGGATTATATAGAAGCATCTCAGATGCTGAACTCTGTGACCTTCTTTAAACACATGTCATAGTTGCTAACATTCTAAGAATTTGTAATTGAACCCTTTATTCAAAACAGAGGAGGAAAGAAAATCATTTCTTTGTCATATCTATATAATATCATGTGTTAATTAGTTCATTGTTTTTTTTTTTGTAATATTTCTCTGTGGTTCCATCTTTGCTTGTTCCCCAGGATTTCACTCCAAAAGTTGCTAGAAAAATTTGTCTTTACTTTTCTTCTTAGATATTTATCATACATTTCATCACACTTTCTGCATGTATGTCTTGTGGCATTTTGCTTATCATTGGAGATAATACTCAGAGTAAACACACAGAAAAAATGGCACAAACGTATTACATGGCACTATGCAGGAAAAACTACCTTCTGCTAAGGATGCATGTTAGTGCCATTCTTTAAAGTGGAATGAATTGAATTTTATTTACCAAAATAAATCATAAGTAGTTCTACATAGCAATTTCTTATATCATCTCCAGTAAAACCAAATGGCATTCTATAAATGTAAAAATATCCAAAGTAGAAATGAACATATTAAAAATGATTACATTTTGAATTTTTAATTTAGCCACATGCAATTGGTTTATGAGATCTCCAAAGAAATTTCTTTTCCTTGGATTTTGCGATATTTCATTTTAATGAAATCCTATTTTGATTAGATCCTGTAACTCATTAGGCTGTACTAAGAATTGTGTAATTTAATGTTCATATTCTTTTAACAAACTGAGTTCATTTTTGTAGAGAATACATCTGGTGCACATCTGTAGAGAGATTATGCCTAGTGCACTCTTGTAGTGAGATTTTTACTTAGAGCACTTTTTTAGTGAGACTATGCCTAGTGCACTTTGTAGTGAGATTATACCTAGTGCACTGCTGTATATTTTCACAAGGTGGTGATATTTAAACAACTATCTGGCATTTGAAAATATTGGTACCCATGAAGAAATTTCATGTGTAGATTTGAAAGTAACTTTAAATTAAAAAAGCTTTCAGAATATATTTTGCTGATGGTGAAAATGTTGAAAGCAGTGATTACCTAGATCAGCTGATTAGATATTTCATTAATTTTCCAAGTTGGGTCAAAAAATTATTTTAAAAAATAGAATTCTCTAAGTTAATGTTTAAATGATGTACCTTTTCCTTAATAAATTATAATTGTTTTAGAGTAAAATTAAAAAATCACCCCAAACAAAAGATGTATTCAGATGTATGATAGATATTTTTTGATAAAGAAAGATCCACATAATCCAAGAAGTAGTAACAAAACCTATCTTGTAGGATTATCAGCTCCCCTGATCCCCAGGGAGATTATCTAAGATAGGAACATGTTCCAAACAAGAAACATCCATTTATAATTTCATCAAATTGACGCAAGGTGTAGATGTGAGCCATCATCGTTCTTAGGTTTCACAATAAGATTGTTCAATGTCAAGCCATAAAACAAGCACAATAGAGTTCCAGTAGCATCTTGTCAGTTCATCTTCAGAAGTGTGTGTTAAGTCCATTTTAATTTGAAAGCTTCAGCTTGAGGTATTTTGAGTGTCAGTGCTGACTTTTTTTTTGTTTCCTTATCTCTTGAGTGATAGGAACTCGGCAACCATTCTTCTGCAAGTTGTTAAAGTAAAAGCTTTTTGCCAAAGTGACTGTCTTGTGGTCAATTTGAAGGCAAGTTAAGTCTGATTTATACTGATTATATTCATAATGCTATATAAGAACTAAATGGGTTTCATGAGAAATTCCCTTGGAAAAGGTATGAGTCATTCACTTCTCAAACTAGCTACAAGTAACTAGTAGAGCAGACTGGGCACTCAAGCCTGGGTAAGGTAACTGGCTAAGCAGAAAAGAAAATTTTAAATTCAAAACTTGAAGTGAATTTTTCAGAGAACCTGTGGCTAACTGGTGCACCATTCTTCTATTATCAAATCCAAAAAGTTTAACTGTCTCTACGCAAGCCTTCACCATGATAAAGAAATCACCTGTGTAATTTGTCCCAGTTAGAGGGGCTTAGAATACACTGACTGTATCCTCAATAGAGAGTAAGACCCAACCCCCACCACTTAGCAAAAATAATGATTTCCTTGTGACAGTAAACAACACTAATTATGAAGCTCCTGTTCTGGTGGCCCTGTTGGCTGGGGCTATAGAATATTGCATCTCTGCAGAGGGGTAAGACTTCCCAATGAGTGTCTCAGTAATGCTGGAGCTTTGGGGAATGCAGAGTACCTCTTTCTTACCATCGCTCCCAGGTTCACTCTGGCCTGGAGAGGTAACACCTGATAGGGTCCCCTCTCTATGGATAAAATATAACTGTTTAACATTTAAACTATGTACTTCGACAATTAAACTAAGTGCAAACAAATGACTTATGCTAAACTGAATGGCTAGAAATAAAACTGTTTGATCATTTAACTGTGTGTAAGCAAGTGACTGATGCTTAATTGAATTGTTTGTGTTAAATAGCAATATTTGAAAGCATTTAATTGTGTGCAAACAAATGATTAATAGTCAATAGAATTATTTGTATTAGATAGAAATAAATGAAACCATTTAACTGTGTGCAAAAAAAATCAGCTCAGGCTTATTTAAAAATGTTATCTACAAAATGTGTTTAGAAATCATATATTCGGTATATATGTATTAAAAGGATTTGGCATAAAATAACCTATAATTGTTGATATGCCAAAAAATCAAACCAAATAAATCCAGTTCTGGAACTCAGAGATAAGGGGTGAAAAAAAGTTTTCATTACCTTTACTACCATTAAAATTTGTGTGAGTTCATGATTAATATTTGATAGAACAGTTAATTGATTTTACTTGGAATCCTATTACTGCATATGGATTATTAGTATTGGATAAAAATATTTGAAATCATTTAATAGTGTTTAAATTGTTTATATCAATTACAACATTAAATAATGTATATTGGAGGCATGCTAAGGGTAATGGTTATAGTTTTTAGAAATGGAATTGGCAACCCAATTTTAAATCTTGGAAAAGGCTGTTTGGATGCTAAGGCATGAATCCATTTATTCTCCCTCAAGCTATGGGAAAATAGTTGAGGCAGACTGTGGTTTTTAGCCTTTGTTAGGCAACCAATCTTGGAGAAGAGAAACTCTGAATTCAAAACAACTATACTCTGTTTAAAAAGTGACCTAGTGCTACATCCTGCCTATATATAAGGGGGGTTTGATATTCCAATAAACCTAATCAAATCTGTGTAAATTGTTTTGCCGTTCACATCTTTAGTTGAATTCTTGGCCACACATCAGTTGTACTAAAAGAGCCTAAAATGAGTTTAAAAGGTTGTTGTGTATCAATCACATAACTCTAAAATATGCTTGCTGATGGTTATTGAAATTGAGCAAAATCTTTCTTAGTGAAATTATTATTATTTTGGTGTCTTCCTATGAAGTGTATCAGGCCTGCAGACAGATCAGTCATGCTAGAAAATGGTGGCAATAAGCTTCAGATATGTTTTGCGAGCTCTGGAGTCATGCAAATCAGGAAAATTAAAGCAAGTAATATAATATGAATAAGATGAAAAATAATACATTAAAAAAAAGGCCAAATTTTGCCATCACATAAAACCTTTTTGATTGAAACCAGTGGTGTGTGCAGAAGAGATGATTGTCACAACATCCTCAAAGCATTCTGAATTTGGTCTTTGAAGAAGTTTTTAGAAAATGTAGAGCAACAAAATTTTAATCTGTAATAGCTTTCAAGTTGTGAATATAAAATATTTTCAAAACAGCATGCATATGAGAAAAAACATAATGATGATGTTTGAAACTTACCCAAAGTCACTTGTTCAGGATCATTTAAATGATTCAGAATTGATTGATTGATTCTAATGGCATGTCAATTCCTCTGAGGGTTTTTATGCCCAGAGATCAGGGAATTGGCTACATTGTATATTAATATTTGCATTTTTTGTCACCCAGTTAGCTGGGGCTGAAGAATGTACCAACTGTATCTCTCCTGAGTGCAAAGACCCCACCTCCATCAACAAGTGTCTTTGGTTTGGTTTGATTTTATGGCATATCACCTATTCTAGGTTATTTAATGCCTAATCGTCTTAATACATATACATTATATGTATATATGATTTGGTTTGATTGGGTTTCGTGGCATATCAACCATCGGAGGTTATTTAAGACCAAATCCTCTTTATACATATACGTTAGATATATATGATTTGGTTTAGTTTGATTTTATGGCATATCACACATTGTAGGTTATTTAATGCCTAATCCTCTTTATACATATATATTAGATATATATGATTTGGTTTGGTTGGCTTTTATGGCATATCAACCACTGAAAGTTATCTAATGGCAAATCCTTTTTATACATTTATATTAGATATATGATTTCATAACACAGTTTGTTGATAACATTTTTAAGCAAGCTTGAGCTAATTCTTTTGCACATAGTTAAATGGTTTCACTTGTTTCTGTCTAATACAACTAATTATATTTACTATTAATCATTTGTTTGCCCACAGTTAAATGTTTTCAAGTATTACTATTCCATTTAACATCAGTAATTTGTTTATACAGTCAAATGATCAAACAGTTCTATTACAAAAAATTCAGTTTAGCAAGTCAACAAAGTTAAATAGAACCAAATATTGCTATGTATCACTAACAATTCAATCAAACATCAGTCATGTAAATGTAAAAACAGAATTAAATCAAACAATTCAGTTTAGCATCAGTCATTTGTTTGCATTCAATTTAAATGTCAAATTACATAATTTAAATATCAGACAGTTCTATTTGACCCATAGACAGGACCCTATCAGGTGCTACCACTCTAACCCAGAATGGACCTGGAAGCAATGACTCTGAAAGTGTACTCCGCATTCCCCAAAGCTCCAGCATTGCTGGAGCCTCACCATCAGATACTTTAGTGTCATATCCTGGATACTCATTGGGGGAGTCTTACCCTTCTGCAGAGATGCAGTCACTGTATTCTATAGCCCCAGCCAAATGGGCAAAACAAGTGTCCTGGATATGATACTAATCCATCTGATGGTGAGGCTCCAGTCTTTGAGTTTAGGGAAATATGGTGTACCTCTTCATCACTGATATTCCTGGGTTTACTCTGGTAGGATCCCTACTATGGTTTAAATAGAACTGTTTAATATTTTTGTATAAGTGAAAATATTTAACAATATGCAAACAAATGACTGATGTTTAATTGAATTATTAATACATTGTTATATTTGGAACCAATTTACTGTGTGCAAACAAATAATATTTAATAGAATTACTTGTGTTAAATAGCAATATTTGAAACCATTTTACCATGTGCTCACAAATTAATTCTTGCACGATTAAAAATTGTTACCCACAAACCATTAATTTATGAATCATATTTTATAGATAAGTATTCAAAAGATATGGCATGAAATAACCTACAAGGGTTTATATACTGTAAAACACAACCAACCAACCTTCCATTTTTTTTGTGTAGTTTCTTTTGTGTATTTCTTTGCATAGTTATGCAATATCAAGTATTTCTATCTAAACTAAATAATTTGCACAATATCAAAGATTATATGGTTTCAATTAAGTATTTCTATCCAATAATTGTCATTTGTTTGCATACAGTTATATGGTTTCAAGTGAATAAAAATAATCCTACGTAAACAATTATAGCTTTAAGTAACAATTCTTCATACAAATAATTTACAGTTAAATGACATTAAATATTCCTATCAAATAATTCTCAAACAGATCTATTTGACCAATAGATGGGGCCTTGTCAGGTGCTACTATTGCAAATTAGAGTAAACCAGGGAGTAATGCTAGTGAAGAGATACTCCACTATCCCCAGGGATAAAGAACTAAACTCTCACCACCAGATGCAGTTTTGTCATATCTAGGAAACACCCATAATTTTTCATGGAGGGGGTCTTACCTCTATGCAAGGGATATAGTTATTATATTCTAAGCTCCACTGTGACATCGTTTTAAATGTTAAAGATGTGATAAGTTGCTATTTTTGATAAGAGATCTTTTCTTTGCTTTATTTGCATACCATAATAGTTTTTGTTTTGTACATTTACTTTGTCATTTCTTGAGTTATCTCTATGCAATTAACAAGTGCCTAACATTGAATGCTATTTGTATGAATTCATTGAATCCAACTTCAATAAAGAACACAAGGTTAAAAATTGAAGAACAATAAAAGAGAAAAACAGAAGAGATAATACTGTAATTGTTTTATTCATCTTATATCATTTTAATTTTGTATTCTGGTTAAAAAAAAACTCAACATTTAGGGAATAGATTAGTAATCAAATGTAATTGTCATTTAACTGAAGGAAAAATCAAGTTAATTTGACTGATCTTGAATAAATAAAGCAATATTTGCTAACCTTTTGTGGGTACCATGTTTTAATATTGTTTTTTCGTTGTAATTAACTGTTTTTCTCTAACTTATCCCTATCAAACATATATACATAATAGAATAAATTCAAATAAAAGCTTATGCATAAAAAGTATACAGTGCTTTTATAGTAGAGCACATAAACCTTAAAATATTATAATCATGCTCAATAATCAGATCAAAAATTTGTGAATCAACTTGATATATAGCATGAGGTAGAGTCACGTAAGATTTTAGTACATGTGATACTTACATAAGAAAAATATGTGTGTATAATTTAGGGCAAAAAAGAACAAATAAAGGAGAACAAGTTATGGAATTAGTCAGTTAGCAAATGAAACATAATAAATTAACCTCTTTTTCTCTATCTCTCTCTCACTCTCTCTCTCTCTCTCTCTCTCTCTCTCTCTCTCTATATATATATATATATATATATATATATATATATATATATATATTATTTATTTCTACATCCAGCTTCAACCTAATGATCCAGAAAGGTGAAACCAAGGTAGATTTTTTCTGACCTGTTAGGTACTTACATTATATATATATATATATATATATATATATTCCAAGAAAATTTGTCAATTATGCCAATTGTTTATTTTTGTAAATTATCATTTGTTTCTTACATACAGGTACCACTGAAATATTTTTGCCTCATTCCAGAAATTACTTCTTTTAAATGCCTATTGACTTTCAAAAAGGAAAAAAAATTCTGACACTCATGAACTCTTTAATACTGACAAGTTGGTCCAAAAGTCTGGTCAAAATAATAAAAAATCAATTTTTTGCCCCTTCAAAAATCATTTTCTGTAAATTCTACATTCCAACAGGTTTTGCTAATGTATTTCTCTTTCCTCAAATTAGAAATGTTTTACATAATCTTTGAAAATAATGAATCAGTTTTATTGGAATTATTTTCATGATATTTTTCTTTTCATAATTTAATGTAAATTGTGATTGTATTTATCCCCTTTCCACAAGGATAAAATGGGACTAAATGATGTTTAAAATGAGGCCTCAATTTTTTACTCATGCAATGATTTCTTAGCATTACAGGCATTCTCCTTCTGAGGATACTTCAGTCATCAGTATCTTTTTTTTGTCATTGATTTTTAATATATTAAAAAAAGTAAATTAAATTTACTACCTTTGTCCCATAATGGTTGTTATTTAATATTTATATAGCTATGTAACAACTATTATGGAATAAAAGTATTATAAATATGGTTTATTTTATAAAATATATTAAATATATTTATCATTATAAAAAATATTGTGTTTTATGATAAAAACAAGATTTTAAAGAATTCTATTTAGGAGAATCAATCTTAATTCTTACTTGGTTAACTGAGAGTATTTTGGGTTCCCGTTGAAACTGCATCCATGATGATATTGATGCTTCTATTTAAGCAGAACTGAATGGTTTAGCTGAAAATTTAGATGATTAAAAAAGGATGTTCACAATAAATAGTCTCCCCAATGACAATTCAATTGTAAGTTGGATTGAAAATTGCTTTATTCTCTAAATTAAAACATGTATTGCTCAAATGAAAATCTTGATATGATGCAGACACTTTACTGTTAGGTACAGTAGAGTGACTTAAGTATTTACCAAACCCATCCACTATGTGCAGGATGCAACACAAGATCAATTTTTGATGGATTTTGACAGGTTTGAATTCAGTGTTTTCCTTCTTTTAGACCACTTGCATTACCAAGGTTAAAGTGCCCACTCTGCCCAACTATTTACACATAACTGGCAGGGAAATACTTCAATGCATAACTTTCCCAAAGGCATTAAAATTTTATGAGATGCTTACAGCCTTGTTAGATCCCTGTGTCTATTTCCTATGATGATAACCATAACACTATGGTTATCATATTACTTATGATATTTATGATGGTTATCATATTATTTATGATCAACATCATGAAACTGACATGAAAATGACTCCAGTAGTGATTTTGTGGGTTAATGACTTTTATTTTCAGTTTCTTCTATGTCTTGACAAGATTCAGAATTAGAAATATGGTAGATACCTTGCAATGTTTTTTTTTTACTTCTAGAGTAAAAAAAAATATTGATTGTTCCAAAATTATAAAACTGAAAAAAAAACCAAAGTGAATAAGCAACACCTACAGGAATTAGATTATAAACTATTTGCTACCATTATGAAAATAACATAATACTGTTGTATTATCTTGTAAAGATACCTACACTATAGAAATTATTTTCTTGTATCAAATCATATTTTAACAAGGTAATTTTTTTTTTTAAATACATAAGATCTACTAATTACTTTAAGCAATGAAATCTCCAAACTTACAGTGAATGATAAGTTTCACGACTGCTATTCAAGAAAGTATCTTTATTTTATATATACAAAATTTCAGTTAAGAACTTAGAAAATTCTTTCAAGTGGTTCTAAATAAAAGATCAGGAAATTGAACAAATTGACCTGTATGTTTGTCAAATTATCTAGCTTTTCCCATGTCTCACCAGACATTTCAAACATCACTCAAAATGACTCCATTAGAAAATAAAGAACTTTATCTATCTTTTTTTTCTTTCTTTCTTTAAGGAAAAAGTTTTTCACCTCAAGTTCTTGAAATTTTTGTGTCACACCTTCAATATATTTCTGTATGATGTATCCACTGAAGAAATATCTGCCACTGTACAAAAACATATACATTGACAAAAAAATTACTTTGTCATTTGTATACAAAAAAAAGAATTTATCATCACTGTTTGTCAGGAATGGTAACCTCTTCAGTTTAGTGAAAAACTTGTGACTGCCGACTAAGGAATTTGTAGTATTTCAGCAAAGATATGTAAAAAGACATTTTCCCTGGGAACAGCAATGAACACAATGTATCAGACTAGCACAAGCCAGATATTCTTTGACATATGTTGGTGCCAACATTTGTTATGCTTCAATAACTATCAGGAAGATCTTGAAACTGACATGAAACATGACAGGTGGCCACAAGAGTGTCTTTAGAAATTCTGTGCAATATGATTGAAACATCGAACCTTGGGCTATAACCACCATTTTCTCCATGTTTTAGGACTGCAATAATTCTGCAAACTGGGGGTTTCAGGTTGAGTGCACGTATTCAGTCAAGCAAATGGTAATGTTCAATACTGTGAATATAGAGAATTGATGAAAATAAGGAACAAATTGGCTTTCTGCTGCAGGTATAGCTTAGTGGTAGAGCTTAAAACTTAATGAAAACAAGTTTGCACTAACAGCCTGAATATCTATCAGAGACACAAATTTAAAACAAAGGTAATGAAACATCCAATTCCTTTACAAGCTTTGTTGAGACATTCTGAAAAAAGTGAGAATGCAATTTCTGAAGAGGGTTTTATGGCTAGAAAAGAGATCAAGTATTGCTTAGGTAATCAATGTACCTTGGAACATCACATGATGAACTGAATTTCTTGTCTGAACCTCTCTCTGTTTTTCTTATATATATATATATATATATATATAACACATTGTATATGATTGTTCCACAGATCATAGAATTTTGACTATTGGGTTTATGCTGCATAGAAACTTGTTTTGTGATAATTTGTAAATAAAATATTTTCATTATCCGATAGACATTTTGGATTTTTGCTTTCATATTCGTTTTAAAGATGATATTTTGGCTGATTCAAGCTTTGGCCTATACAATCAAGAAAATGTGTCCTTGTTTTAAGAGTTTATGTGAGGACACAGGATGTAACCCTGAAGACCTGCCGGAGGCGATGAATGATTGGGAGAAATGGCGAGAGAGGGTCAGGGATATCCGCGCTGGCGGCGCGACATGATGATGATGATGATGTCACAAGAAATGGCAGCAGTGACATAAGTTCAAATCCTAGACAAAGCTGTTCATGTTTCATTTTCACTAATGCCCTTAAGAATGGCATCAATCCATCTGATCTCTCTTTACCAATGGACAAATTGTAAGGCAGACTGGATTCTTTAAACTTGGTAAGTATCAAAGAAGGAAAACTAGGCTCTCGATCATATGGAAGTCGGACCTAACTGATAAAATGAAACGCAGTTTCTTCCAGGCAGCGGTTGTGTCGATACTGCTGTATGGATGCACCACATGGACGCTTACGAAGCGGCTGGAGAGGAGGCTGGACGGAAATTATACAAGAATGTTGAGAGCAGTATTAAACAAGTCCTGGCGACAACACCCCACGAGACTCCAACTATACGGACACTTGCCCCCCATCACAAAAACTATACAAGTTCGACGAACCAGACATGCAGGACACTGCTGGAGAAGCAAGGACGAGCTCATAAGCGATGTACTCCTGTGGACCCCCGCACATGGATGTGCAAGAGTGGGACGACCAGCACGAACCTACATACAGCAGCTGTGTGAGGACACGGGATGTAACCCTGAAGACCTGCCGGAGGCAATGAATGATAGGGAGAAATGGCGCGAGACGGTCAGGGATATCCGCGCAGGCGGCGCGACATGATGATGATGATGATGTACCAAGCCTAAAGTGTTCAGTCTTCCCTACTATTTGTCCATAATATCCAAAGTCAAATGCAAGCAGTCTTGTCCAGGATTTGAATTTGGGTCAAAGAGTTCATTACCAACAACAATAACCGTTACACCACAAGTATCTCTTTTTATTTACTCAACCTTTCTGTAACAAGCAGGATGTGACACAAGGTCAATTCTCTTGTGGGGTACAATTGGTTTCTTATGAATTAAGTTCTCCTTCTCCTAGACTGGTTTCCATGCTAACATTAAAGAGATGAACCTACCCTACAATTTACCCAAAGCTCAGATGAGAATGCTTTGATTCATATCTTTCCTAAAGGTATTAGCACTATTTGAAATGCAAACAGATACTTCCCAGATTTGAACTTAGGTTGTTGAGTCCATTTCCTATGAGAAATGCCATGAACACCTACAAAAAATTGTGATTAGAAATGGTCAATGAAAATGAATTCCAAATATTTTATTGAAATATGGAATGCCTGGAAACTATTTTATGAAGAATCTTTTGAAATTTTGGTCATTTAATTATAGTCTAATGATAAACCTTACCTGAATCATCCAGTATTTGCTTAGAGCTAAATATGTGGCTTGTGTTTATAGATAGTGTATATTGATAGCGTATGTTTGGAAATTATGTTAACCATAGCTGTTTCTGATTGAGAGAAATTTATAATTAAAAGTATTGAATTCCCTTAGCTTTATTCTTTAGTACCATTCAAGAAATGTTTGGTGCAACAGGAGAATAGAACTGATTCAATTTCATGTCTCACTGATAAGCAGGTTTAAGGGTGTTTCACTGAGTACAGGGGGAATTCACTCCCTTATAATTACATCACTGGCTGTTAGATCTTTTGTCAGCCTTGACAAAAGCATCTGAGTATTCATGTGATGTGGGAGTATTTAAGTTTTATAAACTAATTGCCATGCAAAAGAGTTGTATCAGTTCTGGATTTTCCCCCTTTTAATAATTTTATTGTGGTACTATCCTTGCAATTTGAAATGAAGAACCATGTTACTTCCGGTAGAAGCCGCCTCAAGCTCTGCCAATTGAACCAACTGAGCAGCAAATTAAATTCTCAAGATTGAGCTTCACACACTCTCTCATGTATAATTATTGTGCATGGAACATGCTTTAATTTCATCGGGTTTTCAAAGAAATACATCATGAAAATTTTAAAGTATAAAATGATTTAAATTAGAAAAAAGAAAATGGTATTTTTTCTGTGTTCAATTCATAGTTATACAATAATACCCAGCTTTATGTCATTTCAACCTATGTCAAATTCATCTTTAAGCCACTTTTCTAAACTAAATTTCAGTTTTGTTGAATGTCGTTATGTCATTCAGCAACCTCATCTACATCATCATCAAAGTATGTGAAATAGATAAATTTTTCTTCAAAAATATATTTGAAATAAACAAAATTAATAGAATTTAACAATAAAAGATATTAGATTAAATTGATTTTAAATATGATAAAAACACATAGAATTATAATATTTGCATAAAAAAGTGTGAATGAAATTCTTTAAGGTTTAGCAGTATTTACATTCTTTCAGAAATGATTTTAATGAGTTTTAAGTTGTTTCTTCTCATTTTATATCTAATTTACATAAAAAACAAAACTGAGTTATGTCACAGCTTTGGAAATTAATTAATGAGGTATGGATGGGTATGACTGCACAGAAATATGAAATAGTCAAGGGAGAAAAATAAATGTAATTTAAAGTTCAGAGATTAAACATTTTCAAGATGCTGACCAAATGTTTCAAGAATTTGAACGGTACACAAAAACTGAATGGAGTATGGAGTTTTGAAGTTAATCTTTGTGAGCAGCACCTTTTTTTGTAAATTAATATGCAAACAGCAATCAAACTTCCATGAAAAGATAATTGACATTAGTTTTGAGGATAGATAATTCTTTCCTACTTCACTCTGTCAAATCTTCCAGTCTTTAAGTGACACATTGGGTATTTCAAGAGTTTTGCTTGAAGTAGTCACTTAACTTGTTGTGACCACCGTATTTTAACCCATCCATGCTTGACCTTCCACAATATGGAAAGAGTGGTGGTGGCTTCTTTCATATTTTACTTTTACTTTTTTTACAGCTGTATCCATTGATATTGTAAACTAGAAGAAGTGAAGAAGCAAATAGAATGATTAGAGCAAGCCATTATGTCAGTTCCTCCACATTGTTGAATGCATATTTTATACATAGGCTAGCTCTCAGTCTGTGTCTTGTAAAGGAAAGGCATTCACATTGACCAGGCTTAAACATTCATCCCCATGGCTAATATTTGTGCCGGGATTACATCTCTTTCTTTCCAAAATAGTACTTCTAATAGCCACTCGGTGGTGTACTCAAAGTAGCATAATAAAACACACATCAAAGTCTCTCTTTCTCTCTCTCTCTCTCTCTCTCTCTCTCTCTCTCTCTCTCTCTCTCTTTTTGTTCCTAACTCAACAACCAGAAAACATGCAAAAGTGTGTGGATCTCCCAACAAGGGGTGGCTTTGGCCCCAACTAACCCCATCTCATATCAGACATGGTACCATGCTTTGACATGAGTCTTCATACAACAATTTTCATTCAATAAAAAACTCTTCATAATCTCTCCATAATGTACTCTTAGTAGTTTGTGTAATTTCTGTTTCCTTTTTAAGTTGGCTCAGGTAATAGATATTTCATCGTTAATTTGTTGTGAATTGTTTTATATTGTTTGGTACAAGGTAATGCTGAATCATGTTACATTTCCTTTACGACAAGTGTCTGAATGGTGTTCCTCATTCTCTTATGACTGTTGTAGTAAGTTTTGGTTCTTGGATACAAATATACAAAGACAAACCTTCAAACAATGATTATTATTATTTCAGCCTTATCCAAAAAGGATAGTGTGACCCCTTCCCATTCAATACATGGTCAATCTAACATAATTTTTTTCTTTGTGTTTGAATATTGCTTTTGTGTATTCATTAAATCTGATTTTGAGGTATCAGTTAATTTCTCACGTCTATTTTTACCATATTTGGAAAGAATATCATATATACAATCTTAAGTCATCCACTTTCATTTACAGTGACTGACTTGAATAAGATTGCTAGGAACAGTTGTACTAGAGAAAACCACTATGCTGGCATAATGTACATTACTTCAAAATTAATTCAATGACTGTTCTCATAAATGATAGCTGGTTTTTGTCTCCAGGTTTTCTTCTTTTATAGTTTATTCTAGTTGTTCCTTAGTCTAGAACCATATATACTTTAACACTTTTTCCTTTTTTTTTCAGGTTATCAGATTTATAGCTGATGACCTTTATTCAGTTGTGAAGGCAATAAATTTTTTCTTTAAACAGGAGTGGTTTATAACTAAAATTCAGGTGCAGATCTACATGTTCTTTTTGTGTTTTTTTTTTAATGCGTACAAACCCTAAAACTAAATTTTGTGTTGAAGATATCTATAAAAAAATGTGTTGTAATGCATAATGTATAAAGGATCATAATTCAGCTGAAACCTGATATCCTCTTGATGAGTCCATCCAGGAAATAAATTCTTTTTAATACATCTATAAGCTTATTTTTTTCTATGAGGTGCCCTATTGGTTGGAACTTGGAATAACCTGACTGTATTCTCTGCTGAAGGGGTAAGGTCTTCATAAACTGTGGTATCCTGGGTATGACACTAAGCTGTATCTGATGGTGTGGCTCCAGTTCTGAGGAGTGTGGAGTACCCCTTCATTGCCATTACTTAATTCTCTACTCTGAAATGGGGTAGCATTTCCTGCTATGGTTTCATTCATGGTTCAAATAGGTTTGTTCAAAAATCATTTGCATTTGATAAGAATACTTAATTTCTTCTAAATGTAAATTATTTGTATTAAAAATAGTAACTAATAATAATTCTTAGTAAGAATTATAATGAGTTACTTAAAATTATAACTGTGTGCAAACAAATGACCAGTATTAAATTGAAATAATTCCCTGAAACCCCAATCTTAGATATACTTAAAACCATTCAACAGTACAAAAATTATTTGTATAAGATAGGAATACTTGATATCATATAACTGTGTGCAAAAACCTCTTGGGGAACCAACTGTGCAAAAAATATAAATGTCCAATGAACACTATTCCGTAAAACTTTAGGCATGAAATAATACTAGACAGGTTGACATGTCATTAAAATCAATTGATTTTCTACATGGTCTTGGCTTATATATCATCATTATCATCATGTTGTGCTGCCAGCATGGATATCCCTGACCCTCTCTCGCCACTTCTCCTTATCATTCATTACTTTTGGCAGGTCTTCAGGGTTACATCCCGTATCCTCACATAGCTGCTGTATGTATGTTCGAGCTGGTAGTCCTGCTTTTGCTTGGCATTATGCGGGGGTCCATAAGAGTACATCACTGATGAGTTTGTCCTTGCTTCTCCAGCAGTGTCCTGTGTGTCTGGTTCATATAACTTGTATAGTTTTCATGATTGGAGTCAAGTGGCCGTATAGTTGGTGTCTTGTGGAGTGTTGATGCCAGGACTTGTTCAATATTGCTCTCAACATTCTTGTGTAATTGCCGTCTAGTTTTTTCTTCAGCCGTTTAGTTAGCGTCCAAGCAGTGCATCCATATAGCAGTATCGATACAACTGCTGCCTGGAAGAAACTGCATTTCATTTTATCAGTCAGGTCTGATATATATATGTATATATTTTATATATATATATACATACACTCACACACATAAGGAGATACTGAACATTTAACCAAAATAGAAACGTTTTTTTATCAAATTTGTTTTTTGGATGGTTATTGGAAGTTTAGAAATGATGTTGCAAATATGCTGAACAGTAAGATGAATAACACCTAAGTTTTATGGCTTTAGGACATTCTCTTTTTTTTAACATTCTCCCATATTTCTTCCAAGTCTGTACTAATTAACCTCAAGTCTATATAAATTAACCTCTAAAGGTGCAGGTAGCATTTTTATTTTCATAATATATTAACTCTATTGGGTTGCTTGGATGAAGGTAAGATATTTATTCAAGCCCCCACTCTTCAAGGACTGATATTAGTATTAATGTATCCTTGATATACTAGCATTGGATAAATGAAAGGAGAGACAAACACTTTTACATGTACAAAAACATTTAATATAAACCTAATATAGATATAATTACAATTTAAAATACTACACAAATGTGTCCCAGAAATAAGAAATATGCACTTAGTATACAATGAATATGAAATATGTGGAAGGGGTAGAAAATAGGAAGAAGTATAATTTGATGATTTTGGTAAAAATATCTTTACTGTTCTATGACAAAGACAGATATGTGTGTACTGTTCAAAGAACAGAGGCAAAAATGAGTTGAGAATATATTTTAGAGACTGTTTTGTGACATCCCATAAGGCATTCAATAGACATGCCCATCTCAAATGGGGATAATAATTTACTATCTCCTGACAATTGTATACTTTTGATAGAGTTTAGGTTTATCTTTAACTTTGGCCATCAAATTGTTTTAAACCCCCACCTTCTTTCTCTTTATTTTGTATTAACAAAAAAATCAGTGGGCAGACTGAGGTGACTCAAACTTTTGTAGTCAATATAGCTTTTGTCTTCAAGAGTTTGAAGTGAATGAAGAATTCAGTCTCTTTCAACTTTTCATGGTAATGGTTTAAAACAATTTAATGGCCAAAATTAATGATATCTTAATATAATCTTATAATCCAATCAAAAGAATTTTTTATATATCTTATAATCCAATCAAAAGAATTTTTTTTTCGTTTTTAACAAGAATTGTTAAAACAAATTCTACTAAAGAGATTTACTTCCATATAAATCAAACTAATGTTTGATTTTTCAATTTAGTCTCCTAGGAACTCTTTGTGAATTCAATCTCTTTGGGACCTGAAGGTCTGATCAAAAATGAAGCAATGGAAGTTCTTACAAGAGAAAAAAAATGTAGTCTGCTCTCAGTAGATTGTAGTGCATGCCAACCGCAAGCAGAATTAGTCTTCATTTTACCAGACATATTCAAACCATGTTTGGCTCAATCAACTTTTTCCTTGCTTGTTATTTTCTATGATTTACCATGTAAAGCAAAGTCTCCACTTTCACTCATGTTTTTGGTTTGACAATATCCTTGCCACAGTTTAAATAGAGAATGGATGTGCTAACCAAAATAAAACTTGTTCTTTGTTGAATCTAAAACTAATTTTCTTATTTATTTTTTCACTTTTGTTCCTTTGTGTCCAAAATCAGACAAATCGTGGACTTTTCCAATCCTCTAACAATTGTAACTTTCACTTTTCTTCATAGTCGTCACACATCGTGATAGTGCTGCCATTTGAGTTGATGATATATTTACTTCTTAGCAGATGTCACAACAGGTGTTAGATATTTCATTCAATTAATCCTGGATGACATAGGTAATTATAGTTTAAAATCATTGGTACTTGTTAGTAAGCCTAAGATTGATTGAACATCAGCAGTTTTATTGTACTTTCCAAATCTATGGGAGATGCTGTTCAAAAGATCTGCCAATTCCAGATGCTCAGAAGTCAATTTTTCACTTTCAGTCTTTGATTTGAATTTCATTGTGAATAAAAATTGATTTCCTGGAATCTGAAGTTGGCAAATTTTTGCTATATTTTAATTCATACACCATAGTTATGTATCATAGACAATGTATAGGTAGTTATATATCCTGATATTCAGCTGTAGGAGTCTCAAAGTATTAGAAAGTTAAAAGGTGACTGGGCCAGAATTTCACTTCATTAAAAAAGATCTTCAGTAAAATATTTTTAAATAGTTATAAACTATATATAAATGCTTTATGAATTAGTGTTAAAAAATAAAGAATAATGATAAAACTGTATAAAAAAAATTAAGCCCTGAAGGTGTATGACTCTTAGTTATATCTAATTTAGTTTATAGGTAAGTCTAGCAATGGATGTAAATCCCAGTAAAGCCTGGGAGATGAAAACTTTCTGCTAGATGTCTACTTTATATTGTTGAATGAAAGAAGATATTTTATTTAGTTAACCTGAGAGACAAAGTAAGGATTCTCATCATCGCGGCATGCTCATGGATTCTCAAAACTATCTCACTCACCAGCCATGCCTATGCTCAAGTCTTCTAGATGGCATCCTGTGTCTGCATTGAGTTGACCGATGTTTTTTGCTAGTTGACCAACACTGCTGAGTCCATATGTATGAGTTCAAAAGAGAATGTTGCTAATGAGTCTGTCCTTATTTCTCCTGCAGTGCCCAGCATCTTGTTTTGTCTTACTTGGAAGTTTGTGTGATGGGAGATAAGTGGTCATACAACTGCTGTTTTGAGGGGTGCTGCTTCCAGGATTTGTTTAAAATAGAGTGCTGCATCAATGTGTAGTTTCTGTTTAGCATTATACTTAGACTTGCTAAAAACCTCAAGATGTTCAGGAACTTTTTAAAAATCAATTGGCTAATGAGATGGTCTGAGATCTCATTTGTAAACATAGAACATTTGTTTGCTCTTATGATCTTTGAGTTATGCAAAAACAAACATCGACAAAAACAACATTCGGTGAATAAGGTAAAAATAATTATTTTGAACTTCTATGAATAATAGTTTGGATTAAACTGTTATTAAACAATGTTCATGTCATATATTAATAATATAATAAACATGACACAACAAAAGAAATTCTTTAAAGAAAAAGAAGCTGCATTTGTACATTTGTCCAAGTGACTGTTTATGCAAACAGTACATTCTTATGTATTTGTTTGTTTGTTTGGGTTTTATGGCATGCCAACCTTTGTACATTATTTAATGCCAAATTCATTTTTATACAAATAAACAGTTCTATTTCAAACAGTTCAGTAAAGCATAAGTAAACAGTTCAATTGTCAATAACATTTCTATTTCAAGCTATTCAGTTTAGTATAAGTATAGTTTAGTATAAGTATAGTTTTTGTTTACACACAGTTAAATGTCAGAATAGTTCTATTTTGAACAATTCAGTTTAGCGTAGTACAGTTTCAATGTCAAAAACTGTTCTATTTGAAACAATTCAATTTAGCATATTTACTCAGTTTACATGTGAAAACATTTCTATTTCAAGCAATTCAGTTTAGCATAAGTATGCAGTTTAGTACTATTTGACCCATATCAGTTGCTACCACTCTGGGCCAGAGTAGACCTGAGAGCGATGGCAATGAAGAGGTACTCTACATTCCCCAAAGCTTGATAATCACTAGAACCTCACCCTCAGATGGTTTAATGTCATATCCAGGACACTTGTTGTGGTGGGGGGTCTTACCCCTCTGCAGAGGTGCAGTTGGTGTATTCTACAGCCCCAACCGACTGGGCAAAATACATTCTTAATATCATAAAAGAAAAAGAGTTAAAATATTTCAAGCAGGCAACATCCTGTATATAAAATTCAAAGCAAAGATCATCTGCCTTAGTATTTGAAGTTCTAGGCATTATAAACCAGTGAACATTACTTGAAATGGAACTGTCAGAGAATGGGTTATTACATTGTTTATTACATATAAAATGTCCACTTGGCTGCTCTGGACAAAGTTTTTTGCACTCCAGGAAAGGAAACAATTTTTGTCACTATGGAAACTGTAATTCTCAAGGAATTCAATTATAAACTGGTTACTGATATGGAGAAATTAAAATAGTCCAGCAGGGATCATTTTGCTATAAATATGCTACCAATATAGAAAGTATTTGCAAATAGACCTGCTCAAGCCAAATCCCTACTGCATAGCCTTAAGCAAACTATAGGAGGCTTTCGCCTTGATGTAAACACAAATAAAACAGTACGTGTGTTTTATGTGAGAAGGAGCTATCTCTACTCAAGTGGCAGCCCTCTAAAATTAGTAGACAAGTTCACATACCTTGGCAGCAATATCTCATCTACTCAAAAGTGATGTTAACATAAACCTTGTGAAGGCAGGGACCACTATTGATCAGTTATCAATTATATGGAAATCTGGTCTATCTGATAATATAAAAAAGGATTTCTTCCATGCTATAAGAGTGTCAGTATGATATAATTGTATGGATGCACCACATGGATGCTAACAAAAAGCATAGAGAAAAAGCAAGATGGAAACTGTACAAGAATACTACAAGCTATTTTTAACAAATCATGGAAGGAACATCCCACGAAACAACAGCTGCTTGGTCACTTACCTCCTATCTCAAAAACCATCCGAGTAAGATGAACAAAACATGCGGTAGACTGCAAGAGTAGCAAGACTGAATACATAAGGGATATTCTTCTAAGGACCCCTACACATGAACATGCCAGTGTTGGCTGACCAGCATAAAGTTATTTGCATCAGCTCTCTGTGGACACAGAATGTAGTTCGGAAGACCTGCCAGGAGTGATGGATGTTAGGAACAGTTGGAGAGAGAGAGACTCAGGGAAATCTGTGCTGTGCTAATAATTGTTATTTTTTCATCACATCATATTTTAACAAAGTAATTTTTTTTAAAAGTTTTACTCTTCTTAATTAGTTTGAATAATGGAATCTCTTAACACTTTGAGAATGATCAGTTTCAGAGATCAGATAAAAGCAAGAACCATTAAAATTCAACCCATGTTCCCTAAATTCTTCACTGTATCATAAAATTTGGCAATTAGAAAGGTAATGCATATGACAGTTTTTTGACTACTAACATAAGATCATCAGATTCAATTATTCAGATTTTTTGATTTTGTAATGGTAAAAGGAAAACCTGGAAAATGGACTTTAAAAACTAAATAGTACAAAGTGGGTGTAGATTGTTGTCTTAAGGTTGCATGTGATCATTTAATCTATCAAGTGTGGCCTTCCCAAAAGATCAATTAAAATTATGTACCTCCACTTTAAAATTCTATAACTTGTTGCTTTGTTGAAAAAAAAAAAAAACAATTAAAAAATGCAATTAAAGTTCATAAAGATTTGAACTTCTTATCATCATCATCATCATCATCATCATCATCATCAAGTAATGCTGTTAGCACTGAGTTTCCTTACTCTCTCACCATCTGTCCTTATCATTTGTAACTCCTGGCAGGTCCTCTAGACTACATGAAGTGTCTGCTCAGGGCTGATATATGTAAATCCTTGCTGTTTGGCCAACATTGGTACATTCATGTGTAAAAGTCTATTATGAGTTCATCCTTACTTCATCAGCAGTGCCCAACATGTCTTGTTTGTCTTATTTGGATGGTTTGTGAGATGGGAAGTAAGTGGCCGTACACCTGCAGTTTCATTGGTGTTGCCTCCACGATTTGTTCAAAATGTAGTGTTCCATATTGACTTTTGACTGGCCATAATAGCTGTGGATTTCCAAACAGGTTATGCACCTGTGTCTTAAGGTAAACAAAAAACCATGGAAATGCCATATGCATTGTGTAGGAAGAGTATGTGGGCATCCCAGAAATTTGCAACCCTGGGACATCAGAGGGCACACAGAGCAGTCAGCAGAGAGAGTGAGCAGTGATACTAGACATCATGCCATTTTGGTCTCTAGTACAGAGGGGCCCGATGCCCCTTGATGGAGAGGTAGCCCTGCATCAGTCTCCTGTGAAAGAAGCATGAAGAAGAAACAAAGATGACTAAATGTTTTAAGTTGGCCCTGTGCCAGCCTTATAGAGGCAGAATGAAGAAGTAAGTCTCTCTGAAGATATTGTATCTTAGCTTTTCCCTGTCTCTCTCTCTCTCTCTCTCTCATGCAACTACTTCACCACCTTTTGTAATAAACTTGAGAGGTTATATTCTTATATATAAGTGTTATTGTTCCTTCATCCCCTTATATACAACAATAGCATACTTGTGTAGTTTCCACCTACCTTTTTCTCCATGCTTTTTAGGGTCTAGGTGGAGCATCCATGCAGTAGTTTTGACACATACACTGCTTGGAAAAAATCCTATTTTATATTAATTAGATTTATTATCATCAGATAGTTCAAGCATTAAATTTTGTTTTGAATAGATTGAATTTTTACAGACTGTGGCATTTAGTAATTCACAGTAAATTTCAATGTGGCCTTAAAATATCAAAAAGTGAAATGACATTGTTGGGATAGAGTACCTTGTTCAGCAATCCAATTATTCTCTCTCCAGCTATAGGTAAATAGTAGGACAGACTAGGTTCTTAAGCCTTGGTTAGGCAACTAGTCTAGGAGAAGGAAAACTCTGAATTCAAACCTGTTAAACTCCGCTTAAAAATTGACCTTGTGTCATATCCTGCCCGAGCGGAGGGGTTGGTAAATATTACCTTGTTCAGCAATAAAGAATATGTCTTCTAAAATGTGGTTAAACACAACAAGGATGAAGATAATAGTCTTCAAAATATATGGAATAATAAAAATGCTTTCTTACAACTTCAGATAATATGAAAAAGCTGAAAAATATACTCACTGGAATATATATACAATAAAATGAAGCTAATATTTCATGACAAAATAAAAAAATGAAAAATTTTAAAATAAGTGTCCATAAAAATGGCTACTTGTAAGAGAATTTTCTTTTTATAATCTTTCATTTATCAACTTTTTCTTAAAATTTATTCTGTTAGACATGATTAATGGAAGAATTAGGATAAGTTACTAGCAATATTCTTTTTAAAAAATTGATAAATAAAAAAAATGCAAAAGAAGAAAATATGGAACATTTTCAGTTGAAAATAATGCCCAAAAGGACACGTACAATATTATGGACATGGAAGGATTGAGTGAAAATTACAGAATAAAGAAGAAAAAAAATAATAAAGAATTTATTATATATTTTCGTGACTCTTTCAGTAAGAAAGAAATTTAATCTGACAATTGTATTGGCATTGATAAAGCCCATCTTCTCAGTGATGTGAAATAAACAAAAAAGAAGAATATTCCTCAATAATATCAACCAGGTTGTGAGAAATAATGTCAATGCTAAAATGACCAGATTTGGGATGTTGCTATCAAATCAGCTATTCACTCTACTTTCAATGTAGTAAAATGATATATTGGCAGTTGATCTCCATTGGGCATCCAATAAAATGTTTATCAAGTGTTGCTTGGGCCATACTATATGACTACTGCTTCTGTGTACAACTGGTTCCACAGATGCTGCATGAAGTCTGCTATTGACAAAATTAAGATGACACCTCCTTTCAGGACTCTCCTCATTGTGAACCTGTCAAGCAAGTATTGCTCAGGAAAGATAGCAGCCAATCTCTATTCTCAAAGACCAAAAAGATCTATTAAAAGATGCAAACTTTTGTCAAGAATAATACTCCACTCAACTCTTTTTTTTTTTCCTTCTCAGATTTTTTTATATCTTTCTCTTGATTTATTGATTGATTTTTTTTTCTGCATTATTAATGTAGTATTTGTAAATCTTCAAACTGGAGTTTATGAAAGTGCTGGTCAGAGAAACAGTTCTTATAAGTCTGAAAGACATTTTAAATCCTGGCAAAGCTTGTCTGATTTTCTGGTTATTGCATTCAGTCCATGGGTTAGATTGGTTAATTTTAATAACATATCAACCAATCCAGGATTATTTTATGCCAAGAGTTTGAGATCATTTTTTTGGCATAATTGTTAAAGTTTTTTTTCACATGGTCTTATTGAATATGGATAAAATCTAAACAGACCAAATTGGTCTATAGTTGGCACCCTAAATGGTACTTCCACTCTGGAACAAAGAGGTCTTGGGAGTAATATTAATAAATGGATACTTCATACTTTCCAGATCTCCTGAATGGGAGCCCCATCATCAGATACAGTTTAGTGCTATACCCAAAACAAGCCAGATTTTTCGGGTAGAAGTCTAGTCTTACTCCTGTGGAGGGGATACAGTTGGCATGTTCTAAGCCCAATATATAAGGCTAGTCCTTGGTCCAGGTAGTGGAAAATGAAAGCAGTAACCTAAAAAGTAATTAAGTTTCTGTTTTTGAAATGACCCAAGAATGGACACTAGTTGTGACAAGTAAAGAGGCAATAAAAATTTCCAAAAGGTTATCAAATGTACAAAAATTTTGATATTGCAGTAGACAAAATATGTTAATTCAGCCAACAAAGTCAAAGAATCTGTTCCAAGAAAATAATGAGATAATCAAAGGAAAAAAACTGCAGAATTATAATAGAATCATCATAAATGCAATTATTTTGGTATCAACCTGATATTTTAAATCGTTTTTTTAAATTATAACAATTGGTATTTGATTTCATCTTTTTATCTTAATTATTAATGCTTAAAATGGTATACTCTCCATTTAAAGATTTTAAAAATAAAAGCTATGTAAATTATTACAAGATTTTCACTTCACATTATATAGATAAATTTGGAATTTGATTCATAATTCTAAAAAATAAGAAAAAACACAGATAGTACTCCACCCTGAATGAGAGTTAACTAGTGTTGTCTCTGTATCCAAAATTTTCACATAATAATTTCTCTGCTCAGGATGCTTGTTTCTTGATTTCTTATTCAGAAGGCAAAAATGTTGAAGTGTAGTGCCTTTGAGATATTCAAAAATATAGACTGCTTTATAGTTCTTATTTTTGTTTAAGACAGTTGCCATAAGTACTGCATTACCTATATTCTCATTTCAAAGTGTCCTTCTTCACTAACTGTGTATACATGTTTTCATTTATAAAATTCTTCCTATGCACACATGCTATTCCTTTCCTGCATATATTGTCATATACTGCTTCATACATTTTCAATATATACTCTCTCATTTGAAAGTCTTCTATTGGTCGATTTATGCGTTTAACTTTATGAAAATAGATTTAAATGATAGTTTATTTCCATCTCACCTTTATTTACATGGGTCAAATTCCAATATTTTGAATTGAAAGAGAAAACTTTTTAAAATGAACATAAAAAGAGAACAAAATTTACATAATCCCATCTGTAATAAGTTAGAATAATTTAAAGTTGATTTCTGGACACCTTAATGCTATGACTGTGCTCATCATAATGACATTTTTTGGACAATAAACTTATGTTGTGATACAAGTTAATGTGCATATATCTTCCTATCTACCCTAATCTGCACAGTTAGCTGGAGCTATAGATTATGCTAACTGTATCTCAGCAGAGTGGGCATGACCCTCCCAATGAGTATCCTGGATATGACACTAAGCCATCTGATGGTGAGGCTTCATTCCACTCTGACCCAGAGTGGTAGTACCTGTTAAGGTCCCATCTATGGGTCAAATAGAAATATCAAATCATTTACTATACTTGAAACTATTTACCTGTGTGCAAACAAATGATTTATGTTTAATTGAATGATTAGTATTGCAAAGCAATTCTTGAAACCATATTACTGTGCTAACAAATGAATAATGTTCGAATGCCAAACTGGAAATCATTTATTCTCTTGGGTGTGAAATTAAGCTACATTTGATGGTAAGATTCCAGTCTTGAAATTTGGGGAATATAAAGTACCCAGCATTACCATAACTTTCAAAGTTCACCCTGACCTGAAGTGGTAGTACCTATTAGGGTCTCATTTATGTGTCAAAAAGAAATATTTGAGCAGCCCAGGAGAACGGGAAAGAAACACTGTTATGGCCATAAGAGTGGGGGTCAATATGTTGCAGTTCTGTTCAGACTCCAACTCACCTCTCACACAATAATACCCTTCGTAACCCTTTTGAACCCTTTCAAATAAAGTCAGAGGTATATTTTTCTAAAGAACTGTGTCCGCTCGTCTTTATTATGTCGTCATTATGATTCTGCATGCATATGTATGATTGTGACTATACAACACTGTGTGCAAACAAATGAGCTCTGGCTCATTTGAAAATAATATTAGTCATAAACTATTCATTTACAAATCATATATATTCAATATATTTTTATTAACAGGATTTGCAATTAAATAACCAACCAGGGTTGATATGCCATAAAACAAAAATAGATCAACCAACCAACCAACCAACTACCCTATTTCTAAGCATGAATATCTCTTTATATTGAGGAGGGTTTTTTCGTGTGAACCATCAATTAAATCCAGGGATTGAGAGGTTAAAGTTATTTTATTGAGAGGAGAGTTTCTAACAATGTAAAAGGATAGGTTTGGTTTGGCAGTGTTTTATGGCACATCAACCCTGGTAGGTTATTTAATGTGAAATACTGTTGGTTAGTTTTTATAGTATATCAACCATTGTAGGATATTTAATGACAAATCCTGTTTATACATACATTGTAAATATGTATACTTTGTAAATACAATTTGTTGATTTCACTTTTCAATGGGCTTGAGCAATTTTTTTTTTTGCTCTTAATTAAATGGTTTCAAGTATTTCCGTCAAATATGAAAAATTCTGTTGATAATTTACCAGTTGTTTGCACACATTTAAATGGTTTCCAGTAGTGCTATGTAGCTGTAATAATTTAACATTAGTCATTTGTTTGTGCACATTTAAATAGATATACATATATGAATGTTAAGTAAATAATTATGGGTAATTTCATTTTTAAATGATTTAGAAATAATTTGTTTGCACACTAGTATTTCTATTGTTTCTACACAGTTAAATGGCTTTAATTATTACTATCAAACAATTATTCTATTTAATATTGATCATTTGTTTGCTGAAAGTGAAGTGACTACAAGTATTGCTATTTAAGATTCATTTGCTCACAGTCAAATGGTTCCAAGTATTGCTATGTTATACCAATATTTCAATTTAGACACTTAGTTACAGAGTTTAAGTATTGCTCTTTAACACTAATAATTTTGTTCAACACTATGTACCATTAACAATTCAATCAAACATCAGTCATTTGTTTACACACAGCTAAATGGTCAAACCGTTCTTTTTCTAACAACTCAATTTAACCTGAGTCATTTTCTGCACAAAATTTAAATGTCAAATGGTTTTATTTGACCAAGGTTCTACCATTTGGAGTCAGAGTGGACATGGCAATGAAGGAGTAGGCCAAATTCCTCAGAGCTCCAGGACTGCAGCCTTACTCATCAGATGCTTTTGTATCATATCCAGAACACTCATTTGGGAGGGGGTCTTAACCCTTTGCAGAAATGCAGTTGATTTATTCTACAGCCCCAACTAACTGGGTTTCTAAATATTGTTTTCATTTACACACACACATATATATATATATATATATATATATATAGTTATCCACAGACAGATCTGTTTTGTTCTATCAGAACTCATCAGTGTGGCTAGACATACTTGCTTCCCATAGCCGGAATTGAAACCCGGTTGACTCAAACGCCAATCCAAGCTTCTAACCCTTCAGCCACGAGGAACCAGTAGGAGCAAAGTACATTTTAAATGGTTATGAATCACAATTACTATTGTTTACATACATCCATTCAACGGCTACCGAGACCTCAATTCATATATGAAGAGACTTGCAATAAACGCTGATGGCAACACGATTACTTTACTCGCTAGAGAACTCAACCCAATGGCGGTAGTGGATTATATATATATATATATATATATATATATATATATAATTTGTAAATGAAAAGTTTGTAGATAACTTTATTTCTAATCTAATTAGAACTCATTTATTTGCATAGTTAAATGGTATCAAGTATTTTTAAAACCAATAATTTTATTGTATATTAATTACTTGTTTGTACACAGTTTAAATGGTTTCAAATATTACTACCTCAGTGCAATTGAAATTCTTGTATAATTCTACAATAAAAGAAAGATGTTTAAATCAAATCTTTAGATTTTTTCATAGAAATTTAAAAAAACATCTTCACAAAACACTGAAATTTTTCACAGAAAAATGTTAGCTTCATGATGATTTACATTGAGTAAGCATTAACACTTTGAACACATCAAGTTACAATGTCAGTTCACTTATTCATTCATACAGATTGTATTATAGGTATGTCTTTAAACTGCATCTGATGGTGAGGCTCCAGTCTTGGAGTTTGGGAAATGTGGTTAACCTCTTCATTACCATTACTCTAAGGTTCATTCTGACTTTTAGAGTTTTATCTATGGATCAAATAGAACTGTCCAATCTTTTACTAGGGTTTATAATAATTAAACAAAATTATTAGTACAAAATCATAATAATTGAAGCCATTTAGCTGTGGGCAAACAAATGATTGATACTGAATAGAATTTTTAGTATTAAAGAGTAATACTTGTGAACTAATTATTAGAACTGGATAACAGGACTTGAAAACATTAGTGTGAAAACAAATGAGCTCTAACTCATTTAAAAATAAGTTACCAACAAACTATTCACTTAAAGATCATATATGTGTAAGTAAGTTAGCCGACTGTTGTCAAGGGTAACCGGAAGTCCCCTTTTTAAATAGCTACTACACTGAGATGTACAGGAAGGGTGAAACTTCTTTTCCTGAATTGCTCCACTTATCCTTGATCTGTACCTTAAAATGCTTAGTGTTAAGCAAGGAGGCATCAAGTACCATTTTTTGATTCTTTGGTATGCTTGGACCTGGCATTGAATCCTGTTAACCATACCCTTGACAAACACTCTCACCATGATGCCAATGGACACAAAAAAATCATTTATAGAAGATATATATAAACAGGAGTTGGCATTAAATAACCATCTTTAGTTGATATGCCATTAAACAAAATAAACTAATCTAACATCAAACTGGTTGTAAACAAGTAAGTTTTATTCTGTCACATAATGCAAAATTGTATAGAAAAAATATAAATGTCCAGCACTTTTGCCGTGATTTTATTGGGTGGAATTGATACTGTACACCTGTTTGGTTTTGAATTCAGTGTTTTGCTTAATCTAGACCAGTTATCTTACCAAGGATAAAGAGCTCAGTTTACCTGACTATTTACCCACAGCTGTGAGAACAAGAGAGGCAATATCTTTTCAAAGGAGATGAGCACAAAAGTGAAATACCATGTGGCATAACACTAATGTTGTTTAATCATCATCATCATCATGTTGGGCTGCTGCCATGGATTTTCTTGACTCCCTCTCGCCACATGTCTCTATTGTCCATTTCTTCTGGCTAGTCTTCTTGGTTACATCTCATGTTTACACATACGAGTAGCAGCTGTAGATAAGTTCTAGCTGGTTGGCCAACACTTGCTTGTTCATGTAAAAAAATCCAGATGGTAATGTCGCTTGTGAGTTTGCCCTTATTTCTCCAGTATGTCTTAATTGCCAGTCTTGGTTGGTTTTAGAAATGGGAAGCAAGTGGCTGGCTGTATAGCTGCAGCTTTGTGGGATGTTGTTTCCAGGATTTGTTCAATACAGCTTACAGCATTTTCATGCAATTGCTGTCAAGCTTTTACTCAATACACTTAGTGTCCATGTGGTGCATCTATATAGTAATATGGACACAACTACTGCATGGAAAAAATTGCATTTTATTTTATTGGATATGTCTGAATTCCATATGACCAATAGCATTTTCATAGCTGTCCATGCCTTTGCTAGTTGCATACTGATATTGTTTTCCATAGATGAGATCCTGCTTCTGAGGTAACTGAACTTGTTTTACATTATTAGAGGCATGTAGTGTAATGGTAATCTTTGGAAATATATCCTGATATAACCATCCCCAATAATACAAAGTTTGATAAGTTCCTGAAATTTGATTTAAAAATCATTGTAGAAACTCTGATACCATCTTCAAGCAATGTACTTTACCTACATTTTTTCACTTAGTTCTGAATCAAGATTCACTGCATCCAGTGTACGTGGATACTTTAGCTAGTTGATAGATATATGCTCAAGTATTTGTGCAGTCATATTAGCTAAACCAAAATACAACTATACATAGATATTTATGTAAACATATTTATGAAAAAAATTTAGCACACTTCTTCTGTCTATAATTCTTTCAGATACAAGGCAGAATTTAATCAAAAGTTACAACCTCAGGCTTTACACTGAATGGGCCTCTCTAACGCTGGCATATCAAGGGCAACAGTAGTGGGGCTTATTTTGTTATCAATTGACAAATAGAACTTCTTCAGCTTCCTCTAGCTGAAGGCCTCACCACATATAAATTCAGCCTTTCTTATACACAGAAATTTTAGTATTTAAGAGATTCAAAATGTTACTGTCTGCAGGTGAATAGATGTTTTGTATCACATACAAATATATGAGCAATAAAACGTGGAGAAAAACTGTTGAAAAACTCAAAAGTTTTCTGTAAAGATTTTGTGCAAGCTTGGTTTTGGAAATGACCAAGATTTTATCAAACCTTTCTTTGTCTTAATAGTTGAATCAAGAAATCTGGAGCCAAGGACTTAATTATTTGGTGTATTATGATCTGACATATTTCTAATAACATTGGATCTATAGGATTAAAAGTCAACTGTGGATTAAGGGCTATGACAAGCTTACAAATATTTATCATAAAACTTTTTCATCATTAGGCTATTTACTTAAGTAGGGTTGTAACCTTCCTTTGTTCATAACTCTTCTTTTCACCCAACTCCCATTAGTCAATTGTTTTTTTTATTTTTGTGTCTCTTTCTCAATCTTATCAAAAGCCTTCAATAATTCACTTTCCCTACCCATTTTTCTAATGAATTAAAAAATGACTGAGTTCAGTTTAATCATCTGGATGGAAGAAAATGATAATGAAAATGTTTGTTTATATCTATTGATCACAAAATTTGTCCAGAGAGAGGTTTCGTCTTGAAATGGTCAATCAATTTTGACAGCCATTTGTCATTCTATCAACAAGAAAATATCAGTCATTGGTAATTAAAAAAATAGGAAAATCAACAACTATTATTTTTTTGATCAGGATTTCTTAGATGAATACCTAATATTCAAGTAATATTGAATATGTTTCAAAACTTCCACATTGTCCTCTGTATTGCAGCTGCACTTCCTATATTTCAAGTCATATAATATTTCTTTTGATAAGATTTATTTGAAATTACTCTGTATTAGATAAAAAATGTTAATGTTTGGTGTAGGCTTAACAGTTGTTGTGGCTAGTACCCTTTTTTGCTGCAAATATTCCTCATCTAAATATACAGTAGTTTTATTCTAAACAGCAGGATAATAATAATGAATCTACATCCCTATATGGTGTTAGCAAAATCTCTTTAAGTGATGTGTATCATTTTTATCTTTAAAGAAAGCATATTAAAGACTAGAGAATGTTATATAGCAGTAAAAAAATAATTTCAGAATATTTCTTTTTTACTTTGCTTGAACCTCACAGAACCAAAAATTTATGATGTTCAGGGAGGATAAAGTCTGCTGTGAAGTTTCTCTCTTTTTTTTTCTTCTGATCATTTTTAATTTTGGTTCATTTGGTTTTGGTTTGGTTTGGTTTGGTTCGGTTTTGGTTTGGTTTGGTTTTATGGCACATCAACCATTGTGGGTCATTAATGCCAAATCCATTTTTATACATATTAACAGTTCTATTTCAAACAATTCCTTTAAGTATAGTTTTTTGTTCACACAGTAAAATGTTAAAACACTTCTATTTCAAACGATTCAGTTTACCATAAGTACTTTTTAGTTCTATTTTGTTGGGTTTGATTTTATGGCACATCAACCATTATAGGTTATCAATGCCAAATCCATTTTTAAACAAAGTTCTATTTCAAAGAATTCTGTTTAGTATAAATTTAGTTTTTTGTTTAACAACAGTAAAATGACAGAACAGTTCTATTTCAAATAATTCATTTAGCATACAAAAACTGTTCCATTTCAAACCATTCATTTTAGCATAAGTACACAGTTTAAATATCAAAACAGTTACAACTAACAGTTAATTACTACTTGACCTATAGATAAGACCCTATCTAGTGCTACCATGCCAGGCCAGGCCAGAGTGAACCTGGGAGTGATGGCAATGAAAGGGAACTCCGCATTCCCCAAAGCTCCGGCATTATTGAAACCTCACCATCAGATTGTTTAATGTCATATACCAGGACACTTGTTGGGTGGGTGGGGTGCTCCAGCTGAGTGGACAACTCGGTTCATACATAACTAACATTGGGATTTGCTCATTTTTTGAAATAATTGCCATGTTGGCTGGGCTTAAAATCTCTGCAGAGAGGGAGGGGGTGTTACGCTAACAAAAAAAAAATGTTCTGAGTATGATCCAAACCCTGCATTGGATGATGAGGCTTTAGTTCTAGGGAATGTAGAGTACTCTTTCATGGCCATGACTCCCAGGCTCCCTCTGACTCAGAGTGGTTATACTGGTTCAGTTTCCTTCTATGGGTAAAATAGCTCGGTTTAAAAGTTATTAGTATTTGATAGGACCATGTGCAAAGCAAAAACCTTTTACAGAGCAAGTATACAAAAAATGCATAAATGAACAGGATTCACTAATATTGAGGCATAAAATAACCCTTGGTGAGTTGACATGCCATTAAAAACAATGAATAGAAATTCTCATAAGATCTTTTTTATTTTCAATATTTCTTTTGAATTTTACCACATAGTTTTCTATTTTATTTTATCTGATACTTTGTCTTTCATAGAAACTGATCCAATCTTAAAATAAAGATACATGTTTTTATTCATCTGCAGTTATTCTTTCTCTTGTTATCACTCATTGCAAGGAGTTCCTAAGCCTAAAACAAAGATTCATCATTTTTTGAGAATAGATATTTGCTCTCTCTTTACTTTGAAGTCTCTTCCTTAATGAAGGGTTATTTTTTGCCACTCTCTCTTTGAAAAGTTTTATTCGCACTTTTCTTTTTCCCTTTAGGATTATTATTAATGTTTAATGATGTTTGACCAGACTAGTTGTCATGGGAGCTGTAGTAGATCAAAAAAAATTGTTTGAGAAGATGGAAAATCTAAGTTCTTATCTTAATTGGTAAAGTCAGTAATTTACTTGGTTGTATTAAATCAACTGGATTTCAAAAGGATAAGGATAATCAACCAGATAAAGACCAAATAATTAATCTGATTGAACTGAGATTCAGCTATTGAGCCAGCAGATTTAACTCTCTTCAAATGAAATTTATTTCTAAATTTGGCCACTCAAATGCAAATCTGAAGCAAATCTGAAATTATTATTCACTGAGGTACTCTGACTCGTATCCTCATTTTGGGTATTGGTATGATAAGGATTCATTTTGAAATTCCCTGATGGTTTGTGGTACCTGACAAAGGTTACAATGGTGGAAACATGAATATAACAACAACCTAAATTTGAAACAAATTTATGAAATGTATACCCGTCTCCAGGTGCATTTAGCATGAAGGTTATTGCTGGATGAAATGGAATCAGTGGCCAGTGTTCAAATCCTGAATAAATCTGTTTGCACTTCACTTCATGCGAATATCCTTGGGAAAGGTATACATCATCTCTTCTCTCTCCAACTATGGCAAAATATTTTCATCATTCAGGATTTTTGGTCTATTGTCTTCATTTTTATTATTATATTCACAATGTTTCAATCAATATGTCCTCTGACCTTCTTTAGGTGTTTCTTGTCAAACTCAGGAGCCAACACAGAGTGAATTTTTTCACATCACTATGAATTACAACTATTAAGTACTATTTTTTTTACCTGAGCTCATATTACAATTGTTTTTTTCTTTTGTTATCAAACCTTTTTGATTATTTGTTCCCATATTGTATTCATCTCTATATTTGGTCTACTCAACATATGTGCTGATTCTTTTAAGTGTCTAATTCTCCAACGGGTAAATAGTAGGGTAGACTGGGTGTTTTAGCTTTGGTTTGGCAAACAGCTTAGGACATGGAACACTTGGAATTCAAACCAGATTTATTCCACTTAAAAAATTACACCTTACTTATGACCAAAGGGTTGGGTAAATACATACAGACAATTGTCAATCTTATACTTGATTGCAAACAAATGCACAGATCTGGCCACTTTGTCTGGAAAGGTTTAAGAACAATAAGTAAGTAAGTAATGTGGCTGATTACAGTTGAGGATGACCTAAAGGCTCCATTTTCAATCGCTACTACACCAAGGTATAGCAGAAGGCCCTAATGTGTCTTAATTGTTGCTCTTTAAAGCCAAAGGTCATAAAGATGCACTGCTGGACTTTTGTCTTTAATGGTATCTCAGAAAGCAAAGTCAGGCTAGTGGCTATCTCTAATAATATAATTTGAATGATTAATAAAAATGTAATAAATACAGTATGATTTAACTTTTTGATAAATATGGCATGCCATGGTGACGATATTTGTAAAGAAATCAGGTAATTAAATAATACAAGGATTAGTAGATTCATGCCTTTCTCAAGTTGTCAGATTTGAACCCATGTCCATTGCTTCTGTTTTCTGGACTGTTATACAGTTTTGCTTCCCCTCTTCCATTAAATCTTAATATTTTATTCAAACTTAAATTTTTGGCTCTGTGTAAAATAGCAATTTATCATATTGAAAAGAATGACTAAAAACAAAGTTGATAAGGCTCTCTCTCTCTTTCACTCTCTCTCTCTCTCACTCACTCACTTACTCACTCTCTCTCACACACACACACACACACACACACACACAAGCATAATGTCTACCTGTCTATAGTGGAAAAAACATACTTTTAGAAGTATTATATTTTAAAGGATATAAATTTGATTCTCTTTGTCAAATGGATATTAATTCTGTTGAGAAAAAAAATAAAAATGTATATTTCATCTCAGACTTCAGTAGAAATTAAGCTGAATTCTGATTAAGTTATCTTTTTTTCATATTTCTATAATTTTGAACGATTGGAAAAATAGTAGTTTTGAGAAAGGTACCAACTTTTACCTAGTAACCCACAAAAAATATATTTTTAATAACCTGTAAAACTTAAATGAATCTTAATTTGCTCAAGTTTTAACAATTGCTTTTCATAGGCTCACACTGAGTAATTTGTTAAAGAATATACTCATTTGTAACTGACAAAATTTTAGGGTGACAGAGAAAATGAAAATTATTTTTTGATAAAATAAGGATGAAAATGATTAAAAACAACTTTTTGCCTGTTTTCAATCAAATTATTTGCAGATGAGATTAATTCATTATTTGCTGCAAATAATCATTATTTATATTATGCATTCTTATCTGTCTGTCAAATGGACTTTAAATGGTTTTTAATATAAAGTGATGTAACCATACATTATAAGTTTGAATATACTCTACTTTTCATCTTATATATAAAGATATCACTCATTTAAAAAGAAAAAAACTCATAACTGTCTTGTTTTTAGTGAAATACATGTAAACACACACACACACACAGATAGAGCACAGATTTAATTGCATTGCAACAATTCCCAAGATTATCCACATTTACACATTGGCTAAAACTCTACAGCAAAGATCTCCTGTACTTGTCTGAAATGAAACAAAAACCGTATTATTCATGATTTGAAATATAATCTTTCTAATTTTCTAGCATGCAAAGAATGTTGAGTATTGTTTTCAACCTGCACACTTGATTGTTGGGGTGCATTTGACACTTGTGCATCCAATAGGTATAGGATAAATCATACTAACCTGATGTTTTTCCCATTCAAATAAAGGATCTATATTCTGTTTGAGATGTATTCCATATTATCATCTTTTTTAGAATCTCTCTATATTGGGTAGCATTGCTAGATGTTTCTTGACAGAAAATTGAAAATTAGTTATGAAACATGCAAAGTGAACACTTATTCATCTATGGAGGGCACCTCGGGTAGCGTAATGGTTAGCAAGCTAGACTTGCAAACCTACACGAGTGAGTTTGAGTCTCATTGGGTGCCCCATTCATATGGCCTTGTGCCACATCTAAGCAAAAAAAAAAAAGAAAGCTTAGTAAATTACCACTTATTCATCTATGGGCATGTATTTGCAAATATGTTTGATTAAATAGGACAGACAAAATGTGTTTGTCTATTCTATCTTTGATCTATTCAAGTATTTGCATGAATCATTTGACTTCTGGATGGAATGAATTTAGGAAGGTGCCGAACTTTTTAAGAGTTTTAGCTCAAATTAGAGCCATCTTCTGGGGAGTGAATAATGAAATGACAAACACAAGGATTAGTCATATATATTTATAAAAAAATTGTTGAAAGAACAAGAAAAAGGAAAATTTATAAAATAAAATAATTTTTTTCTCCACCAAAAATGGGTCCAGTTAGGGTCAAAAGTGCTTTGGAAAAATATGTTGCCTAATAATACATTGTCTAATAATTAGTTACCAAATATTACATTGCTTAATATTACGTTGTCTAATTTCATTCCATCCAAAAGTCAAGCAACTAATAGAAAGACTTGAACAGATGAAAGAATAGGCAGACAACAAACATGTTTAAATGAGAAAATTTTGCCTATTTGTCTATCAATGTATGCCTGTAGGCTGGCATACATATAAACACAGAGAATATAGACTCGTATGGGTATGTATATATATATATATATTTATATATATATATATATATATATATATATAAACATTTACATTGACCAGAGGTCTTCATGGAAATATAACTCCAATAGGACATTCACGGACACAAATCTGGAACAAAACAAATTAAGCAAAACCTGTCTAGCATATGTATATATATATATATATATATATATATATATATATATATATATATATATATATATATATATATGTGTGTGTGTGTGTGTGTGTGTGTGTGTGTGTGTGTGTGTGTGTGTGTGTGTGTGTGTGTGTGTGTGTGTGTGTATTTGCATTTGTGTGTATACAAAATTAAACAAAACCTGTCCAGTATGTATGTATGTATGTATGTACAAAAACACCTGCAGAGAACAAAGGTCTTTATGGGCAATTAACTCTGTTGGGACATTGACAGACAAATTCTGCAATTAAAAAGATCACATCTCATCAAAACAATATTTACTAAAAAAATAACAATTGAAACTTAACCATTCAAATTTTCCTGAAGAATACTTAAATACATGTAGAACACAAGTATATGAAATAAAAAAAAATGTAAATACCAAATTTGAAATTATTTGCAGACCTGTTCATTTTAAAATATTTACTCTTCCCTCATTTTACCAACAATCTTTTTATATATTTACATGCACACATACACACACACACACACGTGCTCGCATACACATGCACATGCACACACATACACACACAAAGATATTTATTTACAGTTGATAACTAGTGATTTTTTTAATAAAAATCACAAAAGGAAATTTGTAGCAAATGTCTATTTTGCTGAAGAATGGCAGCAATAGATTTCTAAACATTATACCAACTGTGTAATGTGTCCAATCCTTTTCAGTAAATGATATAATCAAAGCATATGTCTTAAGTGAGAGCATGGCCCTTTAAGAAAATATGCACATTCTTTGGAACAATCCAACCAAAAATAGCTTGAATAAAAAAAAAAACAGAATATTCCTCTCTCCAATACTGAAAATTGGATAAAATAACAGGATTGAATTGTAAGATGAAAGAATTAAACATTTGAGCTTGTCATTTGAAATTTCATTGATTCTATTTGTTTGGAATAAAGTTCAGTTTTCATTAATGCTGAATCATCAAGAAGTGAATATTTGTCTGTGAGAACAAGAGGCAGAAAGACAACAAATGTTTAACACATCAAAATCATACCATTGATTATGCATCAAAGTTTATCCTTATCCTTATTCTTTGATTACTGCTATTATTACCAATGCCTTTGTATTTCATTGTGATCTAGAATACGCTAACTGTATCTGATGCAGAGGGATAAGTTCTCTCCTCACAAAAGGTATCCTTAGGATAACACTAGACTGAATCCATTAGTGAGTCTACAATTTTGGTGTTCTGAAGATTTTGACACCATTTCTTTGTGGCTTTTACTTTTTGGTTCGCACTGACCTTGAATAGTAGTTGCTGTTGGGGTAATATTAATGAGTCAAATAGATCTTTTTAAAACTTATTAGAATTAAATAAGAATACTTATCACAATATAACTGTGTGCAATTAATTTGTATTAAGAAAAGCCACTTTAAGCAATAATTGCTTACAAATGATAATGTTTATTAGATACATAAAACGATATATAAAGTGATGGACTGTGGAATAGTAATAAGCAAGTTCAAACTCCATTCTTGCTATTACATTCACTTTTGGACAGACACTCTTGCAAAAGGTATGAGCCCCCTTATCCTCCAAGCTATGGGTTAAATAGCATCACTGCTGTTCTTCTTGAAGGAAAGGTTTGGCACTGAATAACGCACAAAGGTTGATATGCCATGAAACAAAGAAACCGAACCAAACTAAAATCATATAACAACTTGAAACCATATAATTGCATACAAAGAAAAATGACTTTGGCATTAAATAACCCAACAAGGGTTGATATGCCATTAAACCAACCAACCTATGCTTTGGAGAGGATATAAATAGGCATGTGGGTATATACAGGTGTGTGTGTGTGTCACTGGATAATGCAGAGATGACCTGAGTGTGGAATATTTCTTACCAAGACTTCCCTCATTTTGTTTTCAGTATCCTTATCAATTCTTTGTCTTTCAGTTTTTCTTTTTAGCAGAACCTCCAATTTTTTAAAGCTATTTCTATTTTTATAAGTGAAAACATTTTTGATGATTATTATCAATAATTTTGTCTAGTATTTGCTTTCATCATTTTTTTAAAAAATTCTAAAAGTTTCCTTGTAATAGATTGATCTACCAAATGAATTGTTTTAAAAATCATTTTAAAAAATCTGGTACAAGGCTACACTTTATGCTGGAACAAGTAAAACAGTGTCTCTTTCATGCATTTTTCTGATATGATAAGCATAATGTATGGAAAATATAAAATGGCAACTAAAAATGAAAAATGCAAGTTAATATGAGTTAAAATTAATAATTATTCTCATAGTTTGTCAATAAATCAAAAGATGAATTTGAGTTAAAACATCTTTCCAGTGTTCTATAATTAAAGCATGCATGTTAGTCTGAAGAATCTTATGACTATAAAAGATTTTACTAGTACTAAATTGGTTAATAAAGAAGGTAAGTCTTATTTAAAATTGGTTTTATCTTTTTGCTTAACACAGATCATACATTTTGTGGCTTTCAGTTTCATGTATTGATTAACTCTTATTTAAGATATATACCAAAATGAAATAAATACCTGTCAAAGTTAATTATGGTTGACAATGATTTCCAAGAGAGATCAATAACAAGAATTAAGAATGAGTTTAAAGGGTTACATTTGAGCTTCTGCCAAATAATGATTCTTTGTAGCTCAGAAATTTAGAGCAGCTTGTGTGTTTAATAAAGCCATTATGAAGCAAAGACATGAATTTGAAGCCATTTGTTTAGTCTTTATTATTTTCAATTTATGCTATTTTATTATTCCTCTTCATATGGCCTTGTCAGATGGGGCCGCAGAATACATGGACTGCTTCTTTACAGAGGAGTAAGACTCCTCCAATGAGTGTCCTGAATATGACACTAAATAATATGATGGTGAGGCTCCAGTAATGCCGGAGCTTTGGAGAATGCAGAGTACCGCTTCATTGCCATTGCTCCCTGGTCCACTTTGATCCAGTGTAGTAGCACCTGATAGAGTCCTATTTATAGGTCAAATAGAACTGTTTGACATTTAAACAGTATACGTGTGCAAAACTGAATTGTTTGAAATAGAACTGTTTTATCATTTAACTGTGTGTAAACAAATGACTGATGTTTGATTGAATTGTTAATGGTACATAGCAATATTTGAAAACATTAAATTGTGTGCAAACAAATGATTAATAGTAAATAAAATTATTCGTATTTGATAGAAATACATCAAACTATATAACTGTGAGAAAAAAAATGAGCTCAGGCTCATTTAAAAATGTGAATATGGATTATTATTAGTTATTAGTTATTTTAAGGATTATTATTAGTTATTGGAATTCATTTGATTACTTAAAAATTATTGGTGTAAGATAGGAATACTTGAAACCATGCAACTGTGTGCAAACAAATTATCATAAACAAAAAAAAAAGTGTAATTTGAAAATTTCAATGAAACATGGATGATCCTAACCAAACATTTACAAATGAATCAAATTTCAGCCATGAATAACCTATAACAAGTTGATATGCCATTAAATAAATTAAACCATACTAAAAAGTACCTTAATATAAAAGGTTAACATTGAATACATTTTGTTATTTGTGCTTAAAATATAGAAAGTTTGAAATGTATTTAGCCCTACAGATGGAAAATAGGATTTGTTCGTTGAATAATTTGACTATAATTAGAAAATAGGTGTAATATACTTCACTTAAAATATCCATTCTGCATTGGTTTATAGACCAATTTCTATAGTCTTTGGCTGGTGCAAAGTATATTTCTTTATAAGTTGTTGGTGGACATTTTTGTTGATTAATAAATGAAAAATTATCTATTGTTTATCTGATGGAGACTAATTGAAAATATTTAATCTAATCAAAATTCTGTACAAAAAATATTTCAAATATTTCATTTTTGTAGGAAGGTTTTTGTCATAATTTGTAATTTAAATTTTAAATCAATGACTTAATGATATTTTGTTCTTTGTATTTCTTATTTTGGCGAAATCTTATTGTATCACTCTGGTATTTTGATTTTTACTTATTTTACTTGGGAGATTCAATTGGATATTTTTCTAATGATAAATTTTGGTTGATTGGTAATCATAGCTTTGTAAATCAGACAGGAATGTATTATAATCGTTCTAAATAAGTTATTTGTAATATATCACTTTGTGGTGCACATGGTGTAACTGTTATTAAAGAAAATGGATGTAGTGAGCAAAGTTGTGGTGAAATAAATAACTTTCACCCTCTGGCAATGCACATGAAAATGTGTCAAGCAGGAAAAAATGGCTGCCAAAACCGGTTGACACAAGAAATTTGTTGAGTATTTTGATATCACATGAAGGTGGGTTGTGCTTCTAACAAGGCAGTAAATAAAGAGACGGTTCCAGCATGATAGAGACAGAAGCAACGGAATGAAGATCTGCGATAACAAGTGTGACTAAGTGAACATATACAATAGCAAGAGAAAAGTGTGGTAGGAAAACCTACCAAAAAAAAAAAAATATTTCTAGAAAACCTCTATCAAAGTTCAAGTTCTGGAAAAGGTGGTATTTCACTTTGTTCAAATGCTTTTGAAAAAGGGATGAATCCATCTCTTAACCTTTCACCTACAGGTAGTTTGTTGGGCAACCAATCAAGTAGGAAGGCAACTAAATTCAAGTGAGTTGAACTTTACTTAACAATTAACCTTCTGCCACATCCTGCCTGTAGTAAAAAAGTTGGTCAACTAGAGAGAGATATATTACCTGTACATAGTCGATTGATCAATTTTTAATGGCATATCAATCTATCTGGGTTTATTTTATGCCTTAAGGTTACTGTTCTTCTTCAAGGATGACTTTGACATTAAATAATCCATGAAAGTTGATAGGCTATTAAACAAAGAAAGTAAAACCAGAAAATTTGTGGTAGAGGTCTGCTGTAACTGCTTTCAATGAAACTACTATTGTATTATTCATAATCTGAAGGATCATACTGTGTCTAATATTCTTGCATGCAAAAGATAGAGAGTATCATTTTTCAGCCAGTGTGCATGATGGTCAGATTTGACACTTGTGCACCCTGGTTGATAGAAATGCAATATCATCTTGAATGAAGTTGAATTGACCAAGTAAAGATTGTCACAGAAATTGAACTATTTATGTATTTTGGGATACATATGAAAGGCAATCAAGTTTTACTAATTGATTGGCTAGTTCCATGCCTACTCTGATTAATCAGAATAAATAAATGAACTCAAATTTCTTGAACTGGGATCCTCTTTCTACATAGAATTTAGATCTAAATTCAAGATAATGTTACTATATTACAACTACAGATAACATCAGAAGATAAGAGGGATGTATTGTTAGGATATTGCAGATTTGATAAAAACTTGATCCATGTAAAAGTCTCTTGCATGATTTTCAAAGATTAAATCTTAGACCTCTGTTTTACATCAAAACTAAAATTTTGAATAGGGACCTATATTATTTGTAAAGCTCATTCCTCAGACTCAGTAATTTTTTTCTATAGAGACTCAAAGAAAGTATAAGTACCTGTTTTTAAAAAACAAAATGGTAATAGATAAGTAAACAGGGCTTTCTCTTCGTCTTGTCAGAACTCCTGGTTTTGAATCATCCATGGTCATGAATTTAAGTACATGATTCAACTTTATGTGGCCAAAAACCCAAATTGCCCTTCACATTGCACTTGTTGATGAGGCTTAGAATACAGACTCTATCCTCCGCAGAAGGGATAAGATCCCCACTCTTACAAAAAGGACATGTCCTGGTTAGGACACTAAACTGCATCTGAAGTTAGAGCACTAGATCTGGAACTCTAGAGAGAGTGGATTGGTTTTTTTGTTTAACACTGTATCAACCCTTTTCAGGTCATTTAACACCGAATTAAATTTTAAACAATTCAATTTAGTATAAGTACAGTTTTTGTTTACAAACAGTTAAAAATCAAAACAATTCAATTCCAAACAATTCAGTTTAGCATAAGTACACAGTTTAGTGCTATTTAAAAACAGTTTTATTTAAAACAATTCAGTTTAGCCTAAATACGCAGTTTAAATGTCAAAACAGTCCTATTTCAAGCTATTCAGTTTAGCAAAAGCTCTCAGCCTAGTTCTATTTGACCCATAGATAGGACCCTATCAGAATGGACCAGGGATCGATGGGAATGAAGGGGTACTCCGCATTCCCCAAAGCTCCAGTTTTACAGGAAACTCACCCTCAGATTGTTTAGTGTTATATATAGGACATTCATTGGTGGGGGGGTACTCCTCTGCAGAGAAGCAGTCAGTGTATTCTACAGCCCTAGCTGAGTAGACCATGCACAGAGTTAAATGTAAAAAGAGTTTTATTTTAAACAATTAAGTTTAGCATATGTATGCAATTTAAATGTCAAAACGGTCCTATTTCAAGCAATTCAGTTTAGCATTAGTACACAGTTTAGTTCTATTTGATCTATAGATAGGATCCTATCAAGTGCTACCACTCCTGGCCAGAGTTGACCTGTGAGTGATGGCAATGAAGAGGTACTTCACATTCCCCAAAGCTCCAGCATTACTGGAACCTCACAATCAGATTGTTTAGTGTCATATCTAGAATACTCATTGGGAGGGACTTACTCCTCTGCAGAGAAGCAGTCAGTGTTTTCCATAGCCTCAGCCAACTGAGCAAGGAGTGTGCGGAGAACCAATTTATTGCCATTACTCTCAGATCTATTGAACTGGAGTAATAGAACCTGTTATGGTCTTTGAAAATTATTTGTATTGGATAGGAATACTTGAAACATAACTGTGTACAAAAAGATTATTATCATTATTATTATTATTTGCATTATTATTAAAAAAGAACACTTGAAACCATTTAAGCATATATAAATTATTTGCATTAATAGATACTTCAAGCTACAATTGTTAAGAAAGGATTATCATTATTATTTACTATAACTGTGCACAAATAAATTATTATTAAATAGGATATTTACTTTAAACCATATTGTGTATAAATTATTTGTTAGATTGGAATACCATATAGTAAAGTTAAGTAAAGTTAGCGACCTTAGTTGAGGGTGACCCGAAGGCTCCCTTTTCAATAGCTACAACACCGAAGTGTTCCACTTTACCCTTGATACATACCTTATATTGCTGAGTGTTAAGCAAGGAGGTATCAAGTACCATTTTTAAAGTCTTTGGTATGACCCGACCTGGGATTGAACCTCGGTCTCCCAGATCATTGGTAAACACTCTACCAACAAGACCAATGACCAATGGAATACCATATAAGTATGCCGAAAAGTTATTATTATAGTCAAATAAAGTGAATTTTAAGATTTCTTTTAGAAAATTGCGATAGATTCTTGCAAATATAGTTAGTTTTATAATAAAGTATTTATAAGGGAATCAAATATTGGTATTAAATTTAAAAGTCTATCATCTATCATTCTTTTAATAACTTTAATTATTTATCCTTGTACTTACTGAACTTTGCATTTGTTTTCCCAAAGGATTATTCAATTCATTTATTTAATTGAAAATAAGACTTTCGAGTCACATGATAGATGGTTTTGTATTCCTAATTATAGAATTTTTTTTTTTATTTTCAAGTAAAAGATTGACATAATCTTCACTGAATTAATTTTGTAGGCCTATCATCTTAAGATGAATATTTCTAAATATTTCCCTAAAATTGTGGAAGGATTTTTCATTAAATTGAGACAGAAGGCAATCATCAAATTGAGGCATGCAATGTTTGAATCAACAAAACAAGAAATTTTTTGAAATGTTAAGAAATCTTTGATTACAACTTGCATTTGGATTTTCTGCTGCAAAATTTCAATCTAACTTCTTTTTGATATTTTATTTGTCATATTAAAAATATTCACTATCAAAAACAAGTTTAAAGGATTGGAGTAGTTCAAGGAGAAAAAGTTGACATGTAGAGGAGGGAAATAATCCTTTCTACCTCATCCATAAAACATATAAAACAGAATTAAAATTATCATGAAATGAAACAATAATTCTGTGTACACAGCATTTAATCCAGTCAAGGGAGATAATCACTTCAGCCTTGTTAATGAGTCGTGTGTACCTTAAAAATTCTCTAATGGCATCACATCATGGCTGCTATGCTGGACTATGACATCATAGTGAGTAAGTTCAAACTCCATTCAGGCTATTATGTTCACTTATAGACTAATACTTTCGAGAAAAGTATGAACTTTCTCATCCTCCAACCTGTGAGTTAAATAGTACCACTTCTCTTCTTCTGCAAGGATGCCTTTGACATGAAATAAACCATGATGGTTTATATGCTATAAAACAAAGAAACCAAACCAAACCAATTCTTATGGCAAAAATAGAAGAAACAAAAATATTGTTCACTCTCTATCTATCTATCTATCTATCTCTCTCTCTCTCTCTCTCTCTCTATATATATATATATATATATATGTATATATATATATATATATATATATAAATATATATATGGTAGTCTGTGACCTTATGTTTTATGCTTTCCACATTAATTTAAATAAAAGCTGTATCATTGATATTAAGCATTATTCAATTATACTGCCACATTTTGTCCTCCATTAACTCACCAAGTGACCTAGTAAGTACCATAAAACTTATATATATATATATATATATATATATATATATATATATAACTTATCCAGTTGATAATAAAATGTTTCATGGTATAATTGATAAAAGTGGTGGTGCTTTGAGAAAGTTGGAGGCATACTTTTAAGTAAAAAGGCCATAAGTCACCTTGGGCTGTAGACTCCATTTCTGCTGGCGATGGGTAGGGATCCATAATGCTTGAGGATAGAATCCCAGATGGCTGAGTTGTGTGTGATCCAGCAACCAAAGTGTTCATATGACTTACTACACAATTACTTGGCTAGATGGATGGTTGGAGAGGCCTGATCTGATCACTGACCTGCTCAAGTCAAGACCAAGCACCTATGATTGTCTCAACAGTATTTTTCAATTTACACTAATAGCAAACAAGTACCCAACTCTATTCTATCTTAAAGGTGCCAGGATGTGGTGACTGAGGATCAAATGCACTGAGATAGCAATACTTGAAACCATATAAACTGTGTTAAAAAATGATTTTTATTAAATAGAATTGTATTAAATAGTAAAACTTGAAACTATTTAACTGTAGGCAAACAAATCATCTCTAACTGGTTTAAAAGTAATGTTACCTAAAGATAGTATATATATATATATATATATATATATATATATATACACATATATATATATATATATATATATATATATATATATATAACTGGATATGGCATTAAATAATCTACAAAGATTGATATTCCATTAAACTTAATAACCAAACTTCTTAGTAAAAATGAAAAATAGTCTTTTAAAAAGCAAGCAGTTTTACACCATTTTTATGTCATTTAACTGACTGACCTCTTTTTGTTTGCTGAAAATTTATAAGAATTTTAGAAAATAACTCCTTGTAATGCTTAACTTTATCTGGTATCAAACTTGGTATCAGCTCCCTACCAACATGAAAATGAGTAAACAGTCCAATATCCATCACAATACAAAGAAAGAATTGTGTAATTATTTACTGTAGGTTTCTCCTCTGGTTCTTATTTATTAAGGGTCCAACAGAATGTCTTCCCAGATTCAAAACTGCCACCACACAGATGTTAGTAGTTGTGGAGAGAGGGTAGGACAAATGCCTTTGAGCAGCAGCAGATATGCCATTTCACTTTGCAAAAGATCTACTGAAGCTGAATCATGAATTTTTCCGAGAACCTCATCTCACAATGTGATGAGATCCTGTTGACATTATGCTCATCAGGTCAACTCCCTTGGGATCCCTTCCTATGTAGTTACCTGAAGGCTCAAACATTCAAGCATAAGCTGCAAACAAACTGAAAGAATTTATTCATCATGAAATCACAGCAATATTAGAGGCTATGACTAAGAAAACATGGCACAATTATTCAGTAAGGCTTCAGGCTTGTATAGCTCATCAGGGTCAGCATATGGATGATATAATCTAGAAAACAAAGTGATTACAATAGCAAAATAAAATGGCATATAGTGTTCTTATTTTAAAATGAAATTTTGAATAGAATCTATTTTGCCTTTTTATTTAAGTTCCAAACCTGAGAGATCATTCAGCCAGATCCTGTATAAGTATTAGCATAATTTACATCAAGAATTACAGGATTATTTATATTATGGTTTGGTACTTAGTGTGGATTGCCTTGTCTACAGGTTTGTGGTGGCATCAGTTATGTTGGTAAGATCATAATGCAGGAGCATCAGTCAATGGAATTCCTTTCAAATCACTTGAATAAAGAGAACAAAGAAAAATTGAGTGAGAAGAAGAAAATGAAAAGAAGAAATACTAAAAAAGAGAAAGTATGTAGTTATCCAAAAAAAGAAAGTTGAACCCTTGAAAGAAATAAGAGAAGAAAGAGAACTAGTACAAGAAATTAAGCCTTTAGAATTTGTGGGGTTTGAAGGCTTTTAGGAGGTCAGGGGCTAAGGGCAAGGCTGTGTTGCTGTAAGATATCTGACTCCATATTTTAGTTATATTATTTTACCCCACGTTGACTGGCCGGCGCAATGCCTTGTCCAAAGAAAGTCCCAAAAGAAATATACAAAAAGAAAAGATAGAAACAGATAAGAGACAAAAATATTTCTTTCATACTTTCCTTTATTTACTTGGTGAATGGACTAACCAATGCTACATCCCAAGACGTAGTGTGGTGCCCAAAACACCAGACAGCAAAATCAGTGTTGTCGGCTCGACGTCACTACCCAAAAAAGAGGTCAGTTCACAGAAAACCTGAGTATTTATCTCTCTACACCGGCTCCAAATTCGCTACTCCAAAATCCTTCTAATTTTGGCGCGACCGCTTCCCATTGGCTACTTTACTTTTTATTATTTTTCTTTTTTCTGATTTTTAACCGGATGGATGCGTGGAGCCTTATGTGTGGCGACGTGTTTATACATTTTGTATGTGGCAGCCGATGAGTCAACATCCGATTGGGAGTTTTATTGTTAATTCCTAAATCCCCACAAATTACTGTCTCTTGCTTTAAGTAGTATCATTTGATGGTTCATATAACAATAAAATTTCTTATTTGGTAATAAGATCAGGATATGTGACCAATATCACATTGTGTTTTGTATATAAGTAAAGATAGTGTGAAGGAAAAATAGACCTTTCCACAGCACTTAAACTTTTAAGGAACACAACATATGGGAAACCACAGAAAATCTTTAAAAATTACCAGGGAGGAAATTCTAGAATATATTTTAGAAAATATTTCCAAAAGGTTTCCTTATATAATAGCCTCCCAGATCCACTCAGACCCAGAGCAACAGTACATATTAGAGTCCTAACTATGGGTCAAAGAGATCTGTTTAAAATTTATTAGTATTAGATAGGAATACTTAATATCTTATAACAATAAATAATTTTATTAAAAATAATTACTTGAAACTGTATTTGTCTACAAAGGATTATTATAAGTTATCTAAAACCATATAACTGTAGGCAAACAAATGGTTATTATTAAAAAGAAATAATTACTTGAAACTATACGATTGTGTACAGATTATTGACACTTGATTGGAATACTTGATATAAGTGTACAAAATATTCTTAAACAACTACACAAATTTTAATATGAATATAAAATAAAACCTTTTGGCATTAAATAACCCTAGATGGGCTAGCATGCTGTTAAAATCAATCTATCAGTATATAATTCCATTTTCATAAGATTGCAAACTAAAAATATTACTGAAATTTGATGAAGAGCCTTTTTTTCAATAGATTTTTAGAATTGAAGTATACGAAAACTTCTGAAATTAGGTTTCGTTGTCAACTATAAGTTATTTTGAAAAAATATTTGTAGCTATGTCCTTTTTCCTAAATGACAGTGGTACTACGAAGAGGATAAATCTTGAAATGTTGTGATGAGCTACTGACTCATAGTTCTATGTAAGAAATTACTGTATTCTTAGGTGAAGAAAAACCACATGTGTTCTAATCCTGCAATGCACTCTTACACAAACATGCTTAAGATTTTTTTCTACATTTCTTAAAACTTTTTTAATAAATGCACTTCATTAGTTCATGAATATCTGGTTTGAAAAAAATTTGTCAGTATCATGATAAGTGTATTATATGATGAGTTAGTGACAGTTGAAAGGTCATACCATGTATCTGTCATTGGATGATTGAGTATTGGATGATAACATCTTGTATTGCCTGCCTGAGAACATCAGATGACAATGTTAATATAACATTGAGTGTAAAACCAGAATCCGTAGGCAATGAAGCCTTAGTCTATTTTGTGCTGACTGTATCTTTAGGTGGTACTTGTAGCATAATGGTTATCATCATATAAAGTGGACTCAGCCATTTGAGTTCAAATCCTGAATGAGTTACTTTGCATATTATACTATGCTAATAACATTAGGAAAGTTATGAATCCAGCTATTCTCTCTTTATCTCTGGGTAAATAGTAGACCAGACTAGATTCTTATTTTTTGTATCGAGGGGCTGGGCATATATATATATATATATATATATATATATATATATATATATATATACTGGGTGCACTGTGAGAGGGATGGGCTCTATCTAGCAATTACTGCTCAAGACACACTACATACGTTGTGCCCCCAAAACCAAACCAGGTTACAAGAGAGAACCAGGAACTGTATAAAAATAGGAAGGAAGATTCAAGTAGAGAACTGTCAATTTTTAACTGCTCAATAAGAGATAAACTTATACAAGACTTTAGTCAGTCAATCACTTAGTCCTAAATACAAAATATATCAATTATACTATCAAAAATTAGTTCCTCTATGATATACCACTGAACAGATTTCTTTTAAATTCAGCAATATTTATATATAAGTAAAAATTATGCCTAAGTCTATGTATTTGTGTGTGTCTATTCAAGGATCATGGCCAAATTAAAAGTTTCAGTGATCTGATGTCATACAGTCTGCTGTACTATTTACAAAAAGAGGCAGGGAGGACAGATAGGCTCATGTCTTTCCTAAGAGCATTTGTGTAAACTGAAATGCCAGGAACCTCATCCAAGATTTTAATTGGGACTGCTGATTCCATTTCCTACAATGATGACCATTATGCTAAATGGGATTGGTGGAATGTAAAAGTGTAGATTAGAGAAAGAAAAAAAGTATGTTTCATCAGTGACATATAACTGCTTGACATCTTGTCTAAATTTTTGAGATGAGGAACCATTCTCAAATGATTCTTCATCTCAAAAATTCAGACAAGATGTAAAGCAGTTATGTCAATGCTGAACCAAAAACTCTCTCTCTTTATATATATATATATATATATATATATATATGAAATAGAGACTAGAGGTAATAAGATATAAATGTCTACATGTTCGTATAAAACAAGATAATCAGAAGATTATCCCTGGGAGACTTCTCAAAAAATCCAATTTTAATGGTAGAATGATAGGAGTCAAATCTTTTCTGAATTGAGATTTTGTTCAGATAAACCATACTGCAGCAGTGTTCATTCCTTTGGCACAAATTATTTCCTTCTAAGCCAATTTAAAATGAAGAGCAGCAGATAGCAGACAGAAACAGCATCACATAAGATTCATATAAGATTTATTATTAAATAAGATGCTTTAAAATTATCTGGAGTAACAAATTAAATGAGGCTGAGACTGCCTGGTCTTCTTGGAATGAGTTGTAGAAAATTAAATCTCAATCTAACACACATGATAAAACCTAAGACTACTTGAATGATCTTGTTCAACAGGATAAATAGATTAATAATAGCATTAATAACTTAAACATTTGAAAAGACAGTGTATTCTACCAATTATGGAATAATTCCATATGTATGTTCAAACAGCTGTACAATAGAACAAGTTTTGTGAGAATTGATTAAAACTTATGTAATCAACATTAATTTGTTTTCATTCAGTGCACCACTTAATTGAAACAATCGGCAATGATTTTAAATTAATATAAAAAAAAAATGATCAAATCACTAAAATTATATTTTTTACTTTCCAAAATGACTATCAAATGCCTTTAGCTTGTGACAAGTAAAAATATGAAATTATCACACACTCTCAAAAATAAGTAAATCATATTCTGGTTGGTTGATTAATATCCTTAGCTTAAAATAAGTTTTATACAAATATTCTTTTATTGAAAACTAATTTTGTTCTATTAATTCAACCTGCTGCTCATTGGGTCCAAAATTGGTGGTCCAAATGTCATCCAATTACTCAGAATCCTGTGCATTTTAGATATGTTTATAAAGTATTGCATATTACCATCTTATTTTCCATGTTGACAAACAAGAGATGAGTAGCTTGCTAAAGGTAAGCAGCTGAATGAAGATGCTGCCATTGGGTAATTGAAATTCTAACTCCTCAAAAAGTAAACCAATAAAAATTTATAATTTGGAGGGAACAATAAAAATAATGGTTTAATTAAACTTGAATTGGGTTCTTATTGTATATAGACTCCACTAAATCATATATATCCTAAAATTCAGATTGATTTATTGATTTTTAAAAGCATTTCCACTTGTCTAGGATTATTTTAAGCTTAGGTTTAATGAATCACATTCATTGTATGTTCATATTTACATTTTTTTAATATTTGTATCTTTAATAGGTATTTTTTTTGCACATAGTCCTCTCAAATAGGAATCATTTTTAAACAGATGTGTTTGACCCATAGATCAAACCCTTATAAGTACTACCAAACTGGGTCACAGTGGAAGTGGGAGTAATGGCAATAAAGAGGTACTCCACAGTCCTTCATCTGATGTAGTTTTAATGACATACACTTCTTTTTTTGGTGGTGGAGGTTACTCTTCTGGATGGGATTCAGTCACAATATTCTAAGACCTGCTGTCAGGGCCATTTAAATTCAGTTTGAAAAGTAGATGATAAATGCAATATTTGATGTTTGATGATCAAAATGTACATTCATCTTGGAAAATCAAATCAAGTATTATGTCTGTTTTTTCAAATTTCGAATTCATTTTTTAGAAATCATTAAATCGTGTTCTTTGAAATTACTTTTCACCCACATAAATAATATTTAAAAAGCAAAAAAGATATTCCATTAATAAAAATACTATACATAGATCCAAGTAATTTATATACTACTGATCCTGTTATTTTTGACAGGAACTGTACAAGTATGGTAACAATTAAAAGTCATGAATAAATTATGTGTCCTGTCATATTAAGACCATAGAACCAAACCAAATTGAAAACATGAATGTATAAAATGAATGTCAAAATGCTATTAAAGATTTTGTTAGTTCAGCTTTTTTCTGCTTTGCAGATAATAAAGAAATTGTTTTCACAAAGAAGATGAAATATTTAAAAAATGTATGAAATACATTAAGACCTTGATTCTACTTGAGCTGCTCTGATTTCTTTTATTTCATGATTCAGATTGAATTGATTTCATCTTTCTGATTGAAGCTTAAAGACTGAAAAATCTAACTTAAATTTCTGTGACTGAAGGATTATTTCAATCTGTTTAATATTTTCTTAAGATTATATATATATAAATAAATAGATTAAGAATGATATTTTCTTGATCTCTGCAAATCCGAGAGTTGGTTATCTTGGTTTTAAGGATTCAATTGCAAACAGCTTTAATGAATTCTAGGATTTTTTAAAACAAGTCTTTTTTTGCTTGTTTATTATTTGTTTGTTTTACAGAAATTGAGGTGATAAGGTGTCAATGAACTGGAGAAACATCAGAAAAGACTAGTATGAGTCAGATGCTATGCAATTATTTTTCTGTAAATGTAATCTTGTTATATCAAAGATTTTGAAATGTTAAAATTTAATTTCCCCTGAAGTTAATATTATAATTTATTCTCAATGTGGAAAAACAAAAACTTTGATTCATTTCTTTTAATCAAAATTTTATCCTTTTCAGAATCAAAATCAAATACCAGATCAGTATGGGAAATTTATTTAACCCAATAAATGCTGTTTTCCCATATATAGAACATTTACAAAAATCGCTATATTTACATTTTAGATGCAGCTAATGTCTCCTTACTGGGACAGAACCTTGTTGATATAATTTTTTTCATCACCTTGGCATGTTGATTGCACAGATTCCCTTGATTCTCTCTTTCCATCTGTCTCTATCAGCATTCACTCTTGGCAGGTTATCTAGATGGCATCCAGTATCTGCACAGAGCTGATGAATATGTTTTTACTGTTCAGCAAACACTGGAGTGTCCATGTGTAAGAGTTCATAGGAGAATATCTCTCACGAGTTTGTCATTACTTTTCCAGTAGTACTCACAGTATGTCTTGCTTGTCTTACTTGGATGGTTTGTCTGATGAGTGGTAAGTGGCCATACAGCAACTGTTCTGTAATTTGTTCCAAAAAGCACACAGCATCATTGTGAAATTTCTATCAACCATTTTCTCAAAATGTTTTGTTAAAGTCTAAGTGGTGCAACCATATAGTTATACTGACATGACTGCAACTGAAAACTTACTTTGAGGGTGAGAGTTTCAGATAGTGAAAACACTTTACATCAAATAAAAGGATTCTAACTTTAATATTTATTGGAAAACATACCTGTAGTTTTTGAAATGCCACTGTTGAATTGCTCAGAAAGTGTTCTATTTTGATAATTCCTTTGACCTGTAAATAAATATGATTTATAGACTGGCAAAGAAAAAAGCAGCAGTTAATTATAATTCCAGTACTGCTGTAGTATTCAACAAAAGAGAGAGTTGTTTGTTCGATGAACAGGTGTTGTAAAGTCATTTAGCGAGAGCTGATGTGCTATGGATTTGATAACCCAATTACATACATGGGTGGGAGGTGTTAGGTTCCACTTAAGTTTGTTTATCCTTTCCTCATCTTAGCTGATAAATCTATGCCAGAATATAAGTAGATAGTTACAGCTGCATAAAGGTATATTGATCTACATTTTCTTTTTTATGTAGAGGAATTATATTGTGAACTGAATAACCATGACCAGAAAGTCCGGCAAACACTTGTGCATGATTTACAAGAATACTGGACAGCTGTTTTGATCTTATTAGGTCTCATCAGCTGTGAAAACCAGAGATCGAACCAGCAACCACAGATTGCAGAGCTGGATTTTCTGGTCATAGTAATTCCATTCATAATATAATTCCACCACTTAAAAAAGAAAATTTAGATCTATATACTTGCCCTTGAGGTCATGACAATTATGCAGATGCATATCTCTAGTCCTCTTAGGAAGACGTGGCCCTGGAGCTGACTGTGTCCTCTGTAAAGAATACAGATGTAACTTGCCAGACATATTCAAGTTAATTGGTTGCACAACTACCATGACTAGTTAATTTGGTGTCACTTGTATGCGATATGGACCGATGGCTCTGTTGAAGAGTTTCGGTTCTGCAATCTGTGGTTGCTGGTTTGATTTCCAGTGGTGGAGATCACAGTATACACTGCTTATGAGACCTAATAAGGTCGAAACAGCTGTCCAGTGTTTTCGTATGTCATGCACAAGGGTTCACTGGATTTTCTGGTCATGGTAATTCAATTAACAAAGGTATAGTTCTGATGATTTCTCACTGCATTCAAAGTAAAAAAAAACAGGATGATAATGCTGGAGACTGTCCCCTTGTTATAGCTGTTGATTAAGGTAAAGCTAAAATTAAGACAGACTGATGAAAGAAGGGACAATACTATTGAATAAACCAGGCCTGAGAAGCCCCGTTGGCTGAGCTTAGAATATACCAACAACATACTTTGCAGACCCTTCCACAAAATATGACACAAAATTGCATCTAGTGATAAGATTTCAGTTTTGAAGCTCTAAAGAGAGTAGAATACCTTTTTATTGCCTTTACCTCTGATCCTCTGAAAATAATTTGTATAATATAGGAATTCTTGATACCATATGACTACATGTATATCCTTTGTATAGAGACTACTTGAAGTTAGAATTGTTTACTAAGGATTATCATTATTTGTTACTTGGACCATGTAATAGCTTGCTAATTATTGGTATTACATAGGAATATTTGAAACCATATAACTGTGGGTAAACCAATGATTATCATTTAATAAAAACAGTTATTTTAGCCCATATAATTGCACATAAATTATTAGCATTTGATTGGGAAACTTGATATAATATAACTGTGTGCAATGATAATATACAAATATGTAATTTTTGAAAATGCAATGGAATTTTGAAAATAAAGTTTAAAAGAATAAAGAAATAAATCAAATTTCAGCATGATATAAACCATAAGGAGGGGATATGGAATTTGATAACTCAAATAAACTAGGTCAGAGAGGAGATCAGGTGTAAAAGAGAGGTTTATCTATTCAAGATATTATCAATGCTCTCTCTAGTATTATTTTGTGCTTTAGAAATAAGGGGCCTCTTACTAAATAGGTTCAAAGGATAAACAACAGGTATTGTTCTATATACTGTGTTGATCTTGTTTGTGTTGGAATATAAGATAGGTTACATACTTCTATCCTTGTAATTTATTCATTATGCATATCTTCAATGAAATAATTTGAAATCTTGTTAAAATTTCATTTGGAGACTTATGTAAAAGGGAAAACCAGAAAAAAATTCTCTTTGATACATTTTCTCTTTCCTTTTTAGAATTGATTGAATCATTAGAGACATGAATTGGTCAACCATCAAAATGTTTCAGGGGAAGCCATTTTGATGCTCATATGCTAATATATACGCAATGTTCAAGACAATCAGTGATTTGAGCTCAGATCGTTACACTTATTCATATAACTAATTATCTGCTTTGACTGGAACAAAGGGAACACAGAACAAGAAAGAAATAAGTGTGGAGGAAGGAAGATATATGATTACTGAACAATGAAAGCTTGATTGGCTATTAGAAATGTTACAGTAAACATTATTACTTTTGTCTACAAGATGCGTTTAATTCTGACATTTGTGTCTTCTTGGTATTTTCATGAGTTAAATGCAGCCAGTTATGATTTTTTTTGTATGCTTCAGCCTTTGCAAGTACCAATAAAGCTAAGATCAGCTTGGAGTGCTGACTTTTTTTCTGGCTGATCCCAAAAGTGAGTGAGATTTGGATGTGGAGTAAACTGGTTCTAATAAGAGATGACATTGTTCATAAAACAAAGATTAGCAAAACTGCACTAAAGTAATTAGCATATATTTAAATGATTGGTGAATTTTTCTATGTTTCATTGTTTCTCTACAAATTATGTCCAATGAAAGACATTGCAATAAAGAAGGCAATTCAAAATGCCCTAATTCAAACATTTGACCTGGAAGTAATTATGCCTGTATTTCACTACTTTGAACATAAGGCAAAATACCCAGATACTACATTTGACACTAAACTGCATCCAGTTTTGGAGCTCAAGAGAGTGTGGAGTAACCTTTCTTTGCCATTATTCACTGGCTCACTCTGATTTGGAGAGGGAGCACCAGTTAGATTCCCATCAATGTCTCAAATAGATCTTTTAAAAATGATTCATATTAAATTGGACTACTTTATACTGTATAACTGTATGCAAATTATTTGTATTAAGAATAGTCACTTGAAGCTATAATTTTTTGCTAAGCATTACTTTTATTAGTTATCAGAAACCTTATAACTACTTGAAAATTATTGGTGTAAGATGGGAATACTTGAAACCATATGTGGGTAAACAAATTTTTATTAAATAAGAATAGTTACTTTAAACTACATAAAAATGCATTGAACATTAAAAATATCATAATAGTTACAATTAAACATTTATAAGTAAATCAAATTTTGGTATTTGATAATGCATAAGGAGATAATATGCTGTTGAACAAATAAACTAAATGAACACATTAATTCTTCTAAACAGAACTGCTACAGATTAACACTTTGTTCTTCCAAGGAATAAAATACAAATAATTTAATCTTAGACAAAAGTAATACTCTATTTGTAAATACTACCATTGTTTTTGACAAGTACAGTGTTTTTTTCATTAATAGCTATGCATCTTGCATGAGAGATTTATCTAACAGGCAAATGAATTGGTCCATAAAGTGTGTGTTGTCCATCTTAAAATCTGCTGAATAAAATTTTTTAAAGTCAATTTTAAGTTGTCTGAACTTTGTGAGGATGCAATTTCATTATCAGTTTATGAAAATATTTTATTTCACATATTCTTTCTTCTTATTCCAATTCCCAAGACTGATATATCTTCCAATGATTAAAGGATGCATTGTAAAACTAAATCTAGCCTTTAATAAGTACTGGATTTGAATCCTTTATCTCTGGAGCTTATCAAATTCAGTCACAGAAAAGGACTTAGATCTTTTGTCTCGGTTACATAATGTACCAAAAGATATGCTAGTTCACCACTTGTAAGAAGTTACTTTTTTATTCTAATTTCATGCTTTTTCCTTTTGACAGTTATAGATAGAACAATGAAGAATGCAGTAATAAATGCAAGATATGATGAAAAACATTGGCCATAATTAAATTATGTAGAATATGTTTAACAAATGATAATATAAAACCAAGCTGGCATTTGAATGGTGTATTGATTGTCAGAGGCAAATGGTATAATGGTAATCATCTAAAGAAAAGAACTTGGCAAACCTAGTTGAAATCTTGGACTTTCATAATAATGCTCTTGAAAAAGGTATATATCTCTGTCTCCTTTCCATATGATGCCTAACTATGGATGAATATAAGGACAGACCAGGCTTTTCAGCCTTGATTAGGTAACCAGTTTTAGAGAAGGAAAAAAAAATCTCTGAATTAAAAAAACAGGGCACATGAAGCAAGCAACTTCCCATCATAAAAACCTACTTATTTGGAAACTGAAGCATGATTAAAGATCTGGTGTAGCTGTGGCCCTATATCCTTAATGGTTTTGCGATATTTACATTACTATTGATTATAAGAGTAGTGTTCTTAATACTTGAGAAATCTATTTTCAAAACATTTCATCAGAATGAATTTCATCTTGAAAGAAACTGGTGAATCAATCCAGAATAAAAGTGTAAGTTGACAGGATAAGCTAGTGGCTATTTGATTTCTTTTTTTCCTATCCTTAATCAGCATCCATCTCCCTAACGGATGAAATGAGATATGGTGCAAGAGGAATAACTGAGAGGCATGTTTTCTAAATACCTGTACAATATCAGAAGCCATTGGGAAACCTTCCCAGAAACAGGAATCAGCCTACTTAATGGTAACATCAGAGAGGAAGTACAGATTTATCTCTATGAAAGGAGAATCTAGAAAAGAATAATTTTCACTTTCAACACCTTCAATTTGAAAAGGATAACAAGAATCAAAAACTATCCTGTTGGTATGGTGCATCTTGGCATATTCAACTTAGCAATTGTAATATTTGTAGGAAGAATTAATGCTTTATGTTTTCACCAATTCTGTTTATATGCAGTTGTCCCTTACTAAACAAGGATTCAGTTATGGGGTTAAATCCTGAAATAGACAATTCATAAATTTTAAATACTCATTGTAAAATGTGATAGCAGTGGAGATATACCAACGTTTCAATCATAGAATGAAGACACATATTGTTTAATTGCATGATTTTAATGGCCTGTCAACTCATTTGAGGTTATTTTATGCCTAGAGGTTAAGGGTGTACTGGGTAAGATACAAAACTGCATCTCATAGTGAAGCTCGAATTCTAAGCTCTGAGGAGTGTAGAGTACCTCTTCATTACTACTACTTCCTGGTCAACTTGACCTTGAGTGGGAGTACCTGTTAAGGTCCCTTTTATGAGTCAAATAGATTTGTTAAAAATTATTTGCATTCAATGGAAATAATTCATGCAATATAACTGTAACTTATTTCTATTAAGAATAGTTGAAGCTATAATTGTTTAGTAAGGATTATTATTTGTTACTTGAAACTGTATTATTATTAGTATTTGATAGGACTACTTAAAATTTTACAAAAGTCTGCAAATTATTTGTATTTGATAGGAATTGTTATATCATGTGTGCAAAAAAAAACTCTTAAGAAAAAATACACAAAAAATGTTGGTATAAATGCACAATGAAAACAACTCTCTAAACTCTTGGTATAAAATACCCGTTGATGGGTTGATATACTATAAAAAGCCAATCAGTCAATCATCTAATGTAATGAAAAAAGATTTTTAAAATAAAAGGTTTTATAATCTATTGATTAGAAACATAAGGAATTACCCTAAAACCTTATCCAGCAAATGTATTGTTACTAAGTGTAAGTTTTCTCATTTTCTGTTTGAATGATCTAAAATTTACACTGTGAGATACATAAACTAGTTTTTATGATGTGTTATCAGGCCTCAAGATTTGCATCTTTTTTTCCCTCCCTAAATGGAATACTGTAAGATTCTTTGATGAAACTCTGCTGGCAGAATGAAGCCTTGGTAATTTCACATTACTGATTGGTGCCAACACTAGATGAAAGAGCTGACTGAATAAAATGACAGAAGTCTTCCAGGAGCAGCTCTTTGTAAAATATGCTTAAGGTATATGGAGTGTGGTAATGTAGGTGTACATTGGAAAATGGATCAAAGAAATATTCAGACAAAAGACAGAAAAGAAAGTTGTGAGAGAGATAAATCTGATATTTGGTTTTATTTAGTAAAAGGATTAATCAAGATGGAATTAATTGCAAAAATGACTGGTTTTGTGGTTGACTTAATCAGTCTTAGATTCTAAAGGTAAATTACAAATGTGTAAAACAAGTTTTTCATGAAATGAAATGTGCATGTTATTGCCACAAAAGGAATGAATTCATTTTATTTTAATTGACCGAAAGGCTGACTTTAGAGGCAATTAAACCTGATTATTTACATGATTTATATATATTATGATTAATTGTACATTAATCAGTTAATAAAGATTGATTTTAATGGCATGTTAACCCATCTAAGGTTATCTTATATCTAGAGGTTAGGAAATCATGTTCATTATACATTTATATTTATATTTTTTGTATAGTTGTTTCTTAATCATATTTACCAACCTCTCCACTCAGACAGGATATGACACAAGGTCTAGTTGTTTCTTAATAGTTTTTTGTACCAAGTTTGTTTCTTAATAGTTTTTTGCATCAAGTATTCTTATCAAATGAAAATAATTTGCACACAGTTGTATGCATTCAAATATTCCAATCATAATCAGGACACCCTTTTTTGGGAAGTCTTACTCTTCTGCTGGGGATACTGTCAGAATATTCAAAGCCCCACTGACAAGGCAGAGTTTATGAAGAAAAGTTCTATATAATTTGCATTTAATAGTTATTATTATCTACTTTAATTACAAGAGTCTCCAATGGCGTAAAGGATATATTTCTGGACTGTAGCCTCAAAGTAATACTAATACCCTTAAGAAAGGTATGAACTCCTTATCCCCCCAGCTATTGGTTAAATAGTATCACAGCTATTTTTCAAGAAAGATAACTCTGGTATTAAATAACCCATGAAAGTTGATATGCAAAGTAAGAAACCAAACCAAACCTATTTTAAATTAGAATGATTAGAGTGAGTGCAAACACTGATCACACTTTTTGAAACTATGCATTGATTTGAAATTTACTTGATTCTTTGCATGAATATAGTTTCTAGCTATTTTACGAGCAAAAATCTTGTTCCAATTTTGCTGTTATGGTTACATTTATATAAAATTTGAATTATTATGATATAGATTTTTTTTAAATACAGAAATCTTATCAACAAATAATAAGCTCACTTCAAGTTGGAGTAATCCAATGTTCATCAAAGTATCAATATTGGCACAGATAAAAATAAATTTGTAAAATGATATCAGAGCATTTTTAATATTTCATCTCAAACTGGAAATTTACTGTCAAGGCAGATTTCATAAACTAAGTCTATTAACCAATTGAATTTTTTTTCTGATCGATGAATATATTTTTGGGAGAAATGGCCCAATCAGATCAAAAACAGCCATAGTGTAAAAACATTTAAGATTTAATTGGATAATTTCAGAAATAATTGTATGAAAAAGAAATTAAGAGGGCATTTTTGGAAATTATTAAATGAATACTTAACGTAATTTGATCTGTATATAGATATTGTATAAATACGGTATATGTTCTGTTCAAAGATTTGTTAAGGTTGATGTGAGAAGATTGTAAAACAGGGAGATGTTCATGGAGGTATAATAAACAATATATAAATATGTTAACATAAATATAAGAGAAGAAAATAGTAAAAAGCAAAAATTTTAAAGACTTCAAATATCATTGTTATTAATGATTTTGGCAAGAATTATCCTTTGTTATCTTAAGTCTTGTTAGATTTTAGTGCAACTCAGTCAAGGTATGCACTGCCAGAAGGGCATAGAATATACTAATGTATTACTTGCAGAGGGTTAAGACCCCTCACAAAAAAGGGGTGTCGTGAATATGACACAAAACTGCATCTGAAAGTGAGACTTCACTTCTGGAGAGTGTAGAAAATCCATTCATTACCATTACTCCAAGGTCCTCTCTGACAGGGAGCAGTAGTACCTTTTAAGATCCCATCTATGGGTTAAATAAACTTGTTTAAAATTATTCGAAAGAATTGTGTACAAAAACCCTTGAGAAACAGCAACATAAATGTAAATATGAATATACAATGAATGCAATTCCCTAACTTCTTGGCGTAAAATAGCCTTTGATGTGTTCACACGCCATTAAAATCAGTCAAAGTGCCACTTCTATAACATCAAGGGACAACATAAAATGGAGAGAAGAAATTAAAAATAAATCCCATACTCAAGACTCAAACCCATGTCCTCTTTTGCAGCGAGAAAGCTTGGTTTTGTCTACCCATGGATGTAATCTAAGAGAACATGAATGAAATACTAGAAGGCTAAATAACACCTGTGAAGCCACTTTTTAATAGAACTTCTGTCTAAATTGGTATCAACACTTGAGACTGACACTGAGCATCTTTGAATACTAAAAGATGTAAACAAAAGAAAAAATTAAATAAAGTTGACTGATATATTTATCTATTTTATTTTCAAAAAAGAAATAAAAGTATTCAAATTCTGTACATGAATTATTACATTTCTTTCCCCTTTAATGTAGATCTATTTTTGCAAACAACTAATTTGCAATCTGATGACACTAACCCCCAAAGGAAATATATCAATCTGATTGCCTTTTATTTTCTCATTCTAAAGGTTTTAATTTCAAACTTTATTCACAAGATTATTGAAAGGAAAAATTGATAAGGAAATTTGGAATTAATGTTAAAATTTTCTCCAGTTGGAAGAGTAATATTTTGCTCATGATAAAAGTATTTGAAAACCTAAACACTCTTAGTCATAATCTTTACTTAAAAAATCCTTTCAACTTCTAAAAAGTCCAGATGATAATGAATAGACATGATAAAACTAAAAAAAAGGATAGAATCTAAAACTACTTTTCAATATAATACCATAAAGCAGTTTTATACAAATTGTATGCTAATGAAGACATTTAGTTTAGTCCCTACTCACCAAGGGCCAAAATTAGCACCTGTACATCCAGGATATACTAACACTGAAAACTAAGAAAAGAAAAACAAGTGCGCTAGCGGTTAGAGAAAGACGCGCACTCATGAAAACTGCCTCCAAAAGCTATCGAAAGAACCCAACAAACACAAATGCACGAAAACCAGAAAAGGCACAACATCAATTAACAGGAATTTATCTAAAAGAACAGGCAGAATACATACAAAATCAGATAGATAAGATTAGAGACTCGGTGGAAGATAGACAATCCAGGATAGCCTGGCAAACAATAAATGAAGTAAGTAGAAGGAAGAGCACAGCCAAAGCAAAATTGAAAGCTGCAAGCCAACAAGAAAGAGTAAAACTGTGGGAACAGCATTTCAAAAATCTACTAGGAAACCCACCAGAAATAACGGATGAACCGATCACCAGAATTATTAGTAAGCAATTAGACGTTAAACTAGGTCCTTTCACCAAAGAAGAACTCAACTCAGTTCTCAGAAGAATTAAAAATAGGAAAGCTGCAGGGCTAGACGAGATCCCCCCAGAAGTGTGGAAGACTAGACAATTCGACGATATACTGCTCTGGCAATGCAACACAGTCTATAGTCAAAATAGGATAGAAAGATGGACGAAGGGATGCATCCTTCCTTTCCCTAAAAAAGGTGACCTCGGACTAGCCAAGAACTACCGAGGGATAACACTTACATCCATAGCAGCCAAAATCTACAATGCCCTACTACGAAACCGCATAGAACCCAAAATAGACAACATCCTTAGGAAAAACCAAAATGGCTTACGGAGAAATAGATCCACAACCTCACAAATACTGACCATCCGTAGAATCCTTGAAGGCGTTCGGGCAAAAAACCTTCAGGCGACATTACTATTTGTCGACTTTACCAAGGCCTTCGATTCCATACACAGAGGGAAAATGGAACTAATCCTACTAGCATACGGCCTACCAAAAGAAACCGTAGCAGCGATAAGGATTCTCTACAGAAACACCAAAGTGAAAGTACGTTCACCAGATAGAGACACGGAATACTTCGACATTGTTGCAGGAGTACTACAAGGCGACACACTAGCCCCGTACCTCTTTATCATCTGCCTAGACTATGTGCTTAGGACTTCGATTGACAAAATCAGAGAAAATGGCTTCGAGCTGAGTGAGAGAAGAAGCAAAAGGTACCCCGCAAAAACAATCACGGATGCTGACTACGCTGATGATTTAGCGTTACTAGCGAATACGCCTAATCAAGCAGAGACACTACTGCATAGTCTGGAACGAGCCGCAGCTGGCATTGGCCTCCATGTCAATACAAACAAAACTGAATATATGTGTTACAACCAAACGGGCAACATTGCCACACTAGACGGAGCCTCTCTGAAACTAGTTGACAAATTCTCCTACCTAGGAAGTAGCGTCTCATCAACCGAAAAAGACATCGACACACGACTGACGAAGGCATGGACAGCTATCGATAGGCTCTCGATCATATGGAAGTCGGACCTAACCGATAAAATGAAACGCAGTTTCTTCCAGGCAGCGGTTGTGTCGATACTGCTACATGGATGCACCACATGGACGCTAACTAAGCGGCTGGAGAGGAAACTAGACGGCAATTACACAAGAATGTTGAGAGCAGTATTGAACAAGTCCTGGCGACAACACCCCACGAGACACCAACTATACGGACACTTGCCCCCCATCACGAAAACTATACAAGTTAGACGAACCAGACATGCGGGACACTGCTGGAGAAGCAAGGACGAGCTCATAAGCGATGTACTCCTGTGGACCCCCACATATGGATGTGCAAAAGCAGGACGACCAGCACGAACTTACATACAGCAACTATGTGAGGACAAAGGATGTAACCCTGAAGACCTGCCGGAGGCGATGAATGATAGGGAGAAGTAGCGTCAGGGATATCCGTGCTGGCGGCGCAACATGATGATGATATACATAATATACTTATCAATGGTATTAGGAATACACTTCTAGAAATATACACATATTGTTTCATGAACAAACAGTATGTAGAAGGGATACAAAAATGGAGAAAAGTTTACTTGATGAGGGAAAGTAAAATAGCCATATGCCTTCACCATCCCTGTCAGGGTCTGAGACACATCTCTAGTTCAAAGAACAGAGGTAAAAGAGGTCAAGAATAAGTTTTTGAGGCTGTCACATGAGCCCCGCTTCCCAGGAGGCACCCAATGGACATGCTCTTTTTCTTAGGAGAGATAATTATTCATTGTCCCTCCACTACCATATATCTCCTTTTCTGGCTAAAATTATACTAAAACAAAATAAAACAAAATTAAAGATAGATGTTAAATACCTCCATAATTTTCAACACTCACTTTTAAAACTACCAATTTAAAAGCATTTTTCAAATATAAGAAACTACCCTGGCACTTAGATAAAATAATATTTTTAATTAAGATATTCTCAAACTTCTGTTTCAAGATATTTTCATGAAATTTCTAATCAAAGAATATTTTTCCTATTCAATAATAAATAATTCAGTTAAAATATTCTCTAATATTTACAAAAATTTTGGTTAAAAATATTTTCCTGTAATTTTTAAAAATTTCAGTCAAAAAAACTTTCTCAAAAACATGCATTATGAGTTTCCATGGCTACAGCAACAAGATCTTCCTTAGTGTAATCATTTTGTATTTGATAATTCTCAGATAGTGAGCAAAAAAAATTATGCTTAAAATTAAAGAGCATTTTAACATTAATAATTTCAGGTTTTTTTAATCTATTTTTCTTATTTTGTAAGATGTTATATCCAATATAGCTTTCAAAGGATTATGTGAATATATAACTTGATTTAGTCAGAGCAGTAGTATGAGGGTCATTCAAAAAGTTCATAGCCTCACCCAGAAAAAATGCCATAGTAGAATATTTTTGTTATTGCCACGCACTACCACATCTTACAAAACTAGAAAAACTAATTTCCATTTTAATTTCTGTGCAGATTAGGCCAATACAAAAAAAGGGAGTGGTATTCAAAAAATCTAAATTCTGGTTGAGAATTAAAATATTATTAACTGGCCTCATAGCAGACCAACGCAAGTCCCAGATACACAGATTAACAGACCAAGCTTCAAGCCTTTCAAATTGGTACATATGATGTGTTTAGTCTAGAATTTTGGTTTTAATTCAAGTACAAGACAACTAGTGAGTCCATTCTAACAAGCAATTACGATGATATTGATGTTCTGTTTAAGCAGATGTACAAGATTCTAATTTCTTTGTATACTAAAAATTTGGATTATCAAAAAATGTTTCATGTGATCAGAGATTGTTCAAAATTGTCATTCTTTTGTGAATTAAAAATAGAAATCATTTTCTCTTTAGTCTTGATACTCTTTGAATGCACCTTATATAGAGATCAATGTATCATACAAATTGCATTTGAAATTAACGGAGTAGAAGCCAAATAATCAAAGAGGCATATTTTAAAATATGAGACTAAGTTCAGTCTTTGGTACACATTTAATAACATTTACTAATTTGATTCTGGAAAAATCTTTAAAAACTTGAAAATTTAAAAACTTGACAAACGTCTTTTTACCTTTACTTGTTCAAATCTGAGGTTAAAAATTCTAACCAAGTTATGCCATTGCTTATTACAGACTTGTCATATACCCTCAATAAAGTACTTTCTTTATAAGGATACTAATATTTAAAATTATCTACATAAACCACATTTGTTTGGGTTGGTTATGTTTTATGGCATATCAACCATTGTAAGTTATTTAATGCCAAATCCTGTTTAAACATATATTAGATATATATTATTTATAGTAGATAGTTTGAAGGTAACATTTTTAAATGACTCAATATATGACATTGTTTAATACAAGCTTATCAGATAGCATCAATAAAGTATTTTCTTTATAAAGATTCTAACATTTAAGGTTATCTACATAAACCAAATTTGTTTGGGTTGGTTGGTTATGTTTTATGGTGAACAGTATACAATACAGGGATATGACTAATGCAAAACAAGATCTTTTAAAAGGTTCTATGAAGGTAGAGTGAATTAAGCAAATAATGCATAAGTTCTTAATAAAATGTAGCTTAATATTGTAGCAGACGAGTCTTCTGGGTATTGCAATAAAAGGGTTATGCTTAAATTAATCATAAAATAAAACATGCAAACAGTGAAAAAATAACAAGAGGTTGAGTTGAAATAGATGTTATTTTATTTATCCTTTTTAGTCATAGATTAGAATTTACAAAGTTTGTTTTTGAGTAAGTATTATTTTTTGTATGCATACAGTGTACATAAATGTGTCAGTATTCCTTTTTTTTTAAACCTTACGTGCATGTTAGTCCTGAATTCCTTTGAGGGTAAAACTTGCTTATTGATGTGAAATTCAGGACTGGTGCTTTGGGTTGAGGTGTTGGAGAATTTAAGATTTGTGTCTGTGCTTTTTGACAACTGGACTGCAATTGACTAGGAAGGAGATAGCTGGTATTCAGACCCACTTGATTTTGGTAGTAAACTAAAGAAAAGTTATTTCTGGAAATCATATGTATGAGTCTTTTACAATTTTTAGACTTGATTGAATACTTGGGTTAGGAACCATTTCAGTGGTTTCAAATACAAAAATAAAAAAAATAATAAAACAATATACTGAATTAAGAATTATTTAGATATATTTCCCAGAAAATTATTGTTGATTTAATTATAATTGTTGATCAGTGAATTTTTGGTAAGTCAAGATCACTGTATTTTCAAATTGTGCTTTATCAGAGATAATCTAAAACATTTCAAACTTGAAAGAGATTAGTTTATGTACTAAAATCTATCAACTAGACACTTGAATTATTTTGATTGCTGTTTCATTAATTTCCTATTTTATTAGATTTCTGGGCTTAGGCTGCGATTTAATTTCCTCTCATTCTAATGAAACAAATGAAATGTCAATTAACTTTGGTTTCTCTGCTGTAGCCACATTAATTTAGCTAGAAACTTACGTTTAATTGATTTTAATTGGTGTCTATATTTGATACAAAGTTTGAGGAAATATAAGGTTAAATCAAGAGGTCTGCTGTTAAATACACACTGCCTCAAGTAAAAATCATTAACCATGGCTTATAAGTTAAATTATGTAAAAAGAAAAATGTTTAACATTTGTCTGTTTACAACCGCAGTCTAATAATTATTGTTACACCTGATGTACAAAGTTTATATGCAAATGTAACAATTATTATGGGACAGAGTTAATAGTATACAAATGTAAATGAAAGAAGTCTTTTATACTTAGATATAAATTTAGTATGTATGTATCAGTTTTCTTTGTCAATATTTTAGAATGAAAAATTCTCACTGTGAGAATTACCAGCAATGTGGCATGGATCCTAGTTCTCCCTTGAGCTATAGGTAAATAGTAGGTCAGACCGGCTCATTAGCTTTAATACATCAACCAATGTAGAAGGAAAATTCTAAATTCAAGCCAGTTGTATTCTATTTTAAAAAATATTGACCCATCCTGTCTCTGGAGGAGGAGTTGGTTAAGTCCATTATAGCTATAATTATCTATATTAATCTTCAAATTACTTAGTCTTGGGTATCACTGTTTATTCAGTGGGCCAGACTGACATTCAAATATAAAGATTCAAAAAAACTTTTTGGGGATTGTTAGGAAAAAATGTCTCTTTAGACTTCTTGGACAATAAAAGATCTTTTTTTGGTAAAGTCAACCAGTGATTTTGCCGTTTAAGAAAATCTCTCCTCAAGTTGAAATTATAGCACAATGAATAAGGATATAGATCAAATACCACACAGAATTTAAGAAAGATAAAATTGTTGGTTTTCTCATCTTACAAATTCAATACAGCAAATAAACATGGAAATAGGATAATGACATTTCCATTTAGGATGTATTTACCAGACTTGTAAATTTAAAAGAGTCTTCATTCCATGCAGCAGAGTTTATTTCGTCAACAAGTCCAGTGATTCCAAAAGAGCAAAAAGTTACTTGAAATTGGAATGATTATTCTAGAATAGAATGAACAATTAGGCTGAATGGTGGATCATTTAGATAAAAGGAGACAAATACTTTGATGATTTGAAAAACAAGATTATGAATAAAGATTTTATTTTAAAACTGCTGGATGCTTATGCATCAGTTTAGGAATAAATGAAGGAATGTGACATTGTCTTCTTATTCATTTTTAAAATAGATAAAAAAAATAATGGCTAGAATATGTCATTTGGGGTCATAAAACCAATTAAAAGATATATAGATGGAACTGGGTATTAAGTCATTTTATGTTAGATTATAAAGGGGTTCTGTTGAGTTATTGTTTTGACAAATTTTTAAAGAGCTTTTTTGTAATGCTTTACTTTTATGAAGACTGATTTATGATAAATTAAACAAGAAATGAGTTTAAAAGTTGTAAAATAATGCTACCAATGACCATAAATACATAAAAATTATTAATCACCAAATTTTTTCAAAGTTTTAAACATTGTGTCATCCATTCTTTATGGTTTACAAATATCTAGTGCAAAAAAATTTTTTTAATTAATAAGAATACAAAGCATAATATGGAAATTAACATCTGCACAATAAATGCGAGCATAGTGAATAGTGATTTTTTTCTACTCTTTTTGTAGAAGTCTGAAAGAAAACTTAACTTTTGGGAGCTTTGTGTCTGCTGCCTTGTTTACACTTGACATTACACTTAAAGGACTGTCTGTGAACACACAGACCACAATAAGTAAACTTTTTTGAGTAGATAATTATCCTTTCATTTCAGAGTAGTCATGTATTTTCAGAAAACAATCTGACTGGTCCATTAAGGAAGAAAACAACAAAAAATAACAAAAACAAAGTATTTTCCTCAATGACTTTTTGAAAAGAAGTAGGAGTATAATCATTGAAACTAATATTTCTTGAGTGTCAATGCTGCCAAAAGGTATATGCAATCAAATTATCTCCCTTTTGACACGACACACACACACCCACACACACACATATATATGTATATATATATATATATATATATATATACATATATATATATATATATATATATATATATATATATATATATGATTTATTTATTTAAGACTTTTGTGAGTTTTTTTCACTGGGGACACTGAAGAGCATCAATGCAGATAAGATAGAAAAAAGTGTCTTTTGAATGAATGTGATAAAGAATATAAGTAACAATAGGATTTCCATATTCCTCAGCTTTTGAGGGTCATAGATTAAAAGCTGTCTTTGAACATGTCTGGTCCTGATGTATCAACTTTAACCCTGCCTGTAGCACATGGCATAACTTCTTTTGTAAAGGACATTCTTTCTTTAATCTGGCCATTTTCTTTTTGGCACTGTTTAAATCTAGAATTTTATTTAGAATTGATACAATTTTTTTTATATTTGAAACATGATGTAAATGGTAAATATCCCAGATAAATAAAAAAATTTCTAAATTATTGTATTAATTGTAATTTATTAGATAACTTATTACAGTAAATTATATCTACTTATTTTTCTCTTTTAATTTTATCCTATGCAATGTTAACTGGTTTAATTTTTGTAAGGGGATGAATTTTTTTAATTTTTTGTTGATTATTTTCTATTTCTCACTCCCTTCATTCCATCCTGAAATATTTCTTTATCTAATTAATGAGTCCCATATGAAATAGGAGAGAAAGATGAGATAGAAGTTTAGTTACTCAAGATTAGCAACTAATTGATAATCTGCAATATTAATAACCTTGATGAACAATAAAATTGGATTATTTTGACAATCACTGCACAAACATCTTCATGTAGAGGGGCACATTTTATATAGAAAATGACATGCATTTATTTATATTTAGAAATAAAACATATGCCTTTTCTGTTAACTTGCACCTTTACATACATATATTAAAAATTTATGGGCCTGGATGAAGGTCACAAAAGGGAGACTATTTTGCATTAATTTTTATAAGATATTAAAAAAATATATATAAAGGTTAGGAAGATGCTGATCATCAGGTTATTTGGAAAAAATAGATAGAAATATAAAATACAAACTGATAAAAACATTTTATAGGCAACAGCAATGTTGAAATGGTGGATGGCAGTCAGAAGACTGAATTCAGACAGCTCAGGTATATGTACTTTTGGGTCATAGCACAGATACCAGCCAAATGGACTAGGCCTGGATCAGATGTAAGGGCACATCTGATTGGTCATATTGTTGGTAGATGATAGCAAAGTAGAAATATAGATTTCTTGGCCAGGATGTGTTTATATATTCTTTAATACAACCTGATTGGGCTCTAAGGGTTTATTTGACTAAATGTATTCACTAATCCAAGTATACATACAATTTATTTGGTTGTTTTGGTTTATTTGTTTAACGGCTTATCAACTCCTTCTGAGTTAATGTCAAAACTTGATTCACTGGAAAGTGCTTAATGGTAATCATAACAATATTTTCAAAAGGTCTCTTGAATCTTTTAAAAATTACACTTTTTGTCTGTTTGCACACAGTTATATGTATCAAATATATTTATGATATACAAATAATTTTCAAACAGATCTATCTGACCCATAGATAAGACCTTACCTCTATGGTGTTGAGTGGACCTGAGAATAATGACTATGAAAGGGTGCTCCACATTTCCCAGAGCTCCAGAACTGGAGCCTCACCATTAGATATTGTTTAGTGTTATACCCAGGACAAGCAATTTATTCAACTTCTCCGAAAGCCAAAATTTGATACAGGGTTGATTTAGTGGAGAGAAACCATACTTCTCGAGGAGTAGAAGAAAACAAAAATTGTTCATATTCCATCAGCATTCCATTTTAACTGTGCCTCAGGTGCCAAGCAATCAACTCTGCTCTTACTTCTTTTAGGCGATGTGGCTGGTGACAAACCCAAGAATACAGCATTTCCATTTAGCAAAATATTCATGCTAAATATTATTCTAATACCATAATGCTAAGGATAGGATTTGAACTTTGTTTATTAATTCCATTTTGCCAGCTCACAGATCTTCTCATGTCAGAAATCACTTCTAAGATCAACTTGAATGATGGAGTGCTTTTTATTTTATCATATATATTTTAACATTTTCTCAGGTTGAATAAGAATAAAAAGCACTTGGGCGCTTATGCTCAATTCTAAAAGGAAAAAAAGCAAAACAACTTTAAATTATTGATATATAAACAAACTCCATAATCAATAACTTTTCTTTGATTCCTCAGCTTTATCCATTTCTAACATATAAAGTATTGGTTTCTGAGTGTCTCCAATAAATGTAACTACTCTGGTCCATATTTTAGAGAATTCATTCTCCAAATACATTATTCCTGCACAGGTAAAAAACCACACACATGCACACACCATGATCATCACATATTTCTCCACTTTTTATTTCCTTAGTAAAATTGTTTTTCTTTAGATTAAGTTATTGGTCCTTGTAAATTGACTTAGTTCTCATCTGTCCATTCTTGTAATCAGATTCACTTGCAAACACCTGCTCAACAAGGTACTTGGCAAATAGGCCCTGAAGAATATTTTTGATTTATCTCTTTATTCTTCTTTGAAGAATTTTTCATAGAAAGATTTTTTTTAAATTTTGTTTATCTGAATTGCTGCAAAGATCTATTTACACCAAATAAACACCTGGAGCCATTTTCTTCATAGTAAAATCATCATTAGCAAAGATTGCTTGAGGTACTGATTACCTAAGCTAACACACTTTCGAATATTTCTTTTAGTTACATTTCAAAATTAGCTAAGCATATCTATTAGGCCAAAAACCTAGCCCTTTCTTTTCGGATATTGAATAATTGGCTAAATTTTTGAAAAACTCAAAGGTTCAAATTTTCTACAAATGAGATTTAGATTTATATATCACTTAGGAAATGATCTATCAAACTGTATGCTTGTGCATAAACTATTAGTATTAAGAATATATTCTTGAAGATATAATTGTTTTCAAATGTTCTTTGAAACTATATGTATAATTGGTCAAAAAAACTAACAGTGAAAAAACTAAAGCATTCTTTTAATCCACAACCATTGTATGCTACAATTTGATCTTTTTCAAACTCAGCCAACTCCTTTCTAGCAATTAGCAAAGTATCTATCACAAATTAGGATATCAAATCAAGGTAAAAAAAAAAAATCTAAGAAATTTCCTATTTTTTGGTATTTCTGAGAATTTTCTTTTTAATAAATTGTAACTTTTCACTAAAACTAAGGGAACGACAATAATCAAATAAAATAATCCCTACTGATGCATGAATTAGCCATTGAAGGTAAATTCAAATTTTTTTACTGTCTTTTTTTTGTTGTTGTCCAAAACTGAAAGTCTTGAGAAAAAAAACTTGGCATTAAATAACTCAACGAGAGTTGACATGTCTTAAAATCAAGTGACAAACCAATCCAGTAGTTAACACAAACACTCAACTACCATCAATATTTTCTCAACAATCAAAAACTTTGCTGGGGATCATTTTCAGAGACTCAAGCTTGTTTGAGGCTTCCTTACCATTTAAAAATGGAACTCTGAGCTTGGCTTATTTCTGAGTGTAGAATTATTTGTATATTAATGACTATAATTACCCTGAATTTTAAATTGTATTTATAAGAGAAACAGTGTTAGAATCAAATTATATTTACATAAATTTTTTGACAAACATATTACTCATTCCTACGCATTCTTAAGTGAATTAAGCGATTTAAATAACTAGATTGAACAGTATTGGCTGAGCAAACTTGGCAGTGAATAGCTGTCATTAAATTGTTTTACTGTCCCAGCTCTGACACACAGTTCTCAGATTGCAGTCTAAGAAAGTGGGTTTGCATGCAAACACAGATGATCCTGAGGCACTGCTTGTCTTAGTGGCAGGAAAGATATAGAGGGGTTGGAGTGGTTATTTGGCAAGAGCTCTGCATATTGGAGAATCAAAATAGATGGAAGTAAGAAAGGAATGGGTACAACTTGGGATGAGGAGAAAAAGAAAGATTATTGTTGTGTGCCAATGTTTTTTGGGTTTTTTTTTCAGTGTATGTATCTCTGAATCTCATATTTCATTCAATTTATTCACATTGTCTGATGGGTTCATCATTTTGTCACATGTCAAGCTGGTCCCGTTTTGTTTAAATTCATTTGTGAAATATTAGATTTCAATCACAGTTTGTATGCTTGGACATTGTCCATCAGGAACATTGAAATAGTCATTCCCATGCATGCTTGATACACAAATTTAAGTCATATTTGCTTATAATCATCTTGAGTTACTTTTGAAACTACATGAGTAGTGTTAACTGACTGACAGAAATTTTATTTTATAAAACTTCATAATTCATATTCCCATTGACATGCGGACACATACAAACATAACATATTCACCGGACACTGATACACATGTTAGATGAAGATGCATGCAGCATACTGGCTATTATCATTGGAAATGAACTGGACAAACCAAGTTGAAATTATGAAGCTGTTAGTATCTTCTACTCTTTCCTATGAGTGAATAGTATGGATGATAGAGCTCCTTATCCTTGCTATAACAACTGGTTAAGAAGAAAGGAAACTTTGAATAAAAATCAGCTGAATTCTACTTAAAAATTGGTCTTGTATTGCATCCTGGCCATAGTAGAAAGGTTGGATGAATACATATGTAACATGAATACCCATTTAAGACATTTATGTAATACATGTAAACACATTATATCTATGTGTATACACATACATCACCCCTCAATATGGCTTAGAAGATACTAATTACATTTTTCTTTCCAAAATGATGTCTTGAGTAAGACCCTAAATTACATCCAGTGATGAGACTTCAATTTAGGAGCTCTGTGAAATATGGAGTCATCCCTTACTCACTGGTCCACTGTGACCTGAAATGGCTGTACCTTTTAGAGTCCCACCAATGAGTTTAATAGATTTGTTTGAATATTATTAGTATTACAAAGGAATACTTGAGACCAAATAAATGAATGCAAATTATGTATTAAGAATTTAACTACCATATTAATGTGTATTGAAGCTATAATTGGTCACAGAGGATTGTTATCATTTACTTGAATATATATATATATATATATATATATATATATATGTTTATCTGCCTATATAATAATTTAATGGCCTTATCAGCTGGGCTTAGAATATTATGTTTTCGCTGCAGAGTGATGACTCTCCAGCACAAAAATGTCGGTGTCTTGGGTATGACAATAAACTGCATCTGATCATGAGATTTTAAGTCGAGGAATGTGGAATACCACTTCACTGCTATTACTCCCAGTTCCACTCTGACCCAAAGTGGTAATATTTGTTAAGATCCCATCTAAATGTTAAATAGATCTGCTTAAAATAATTCATGTTCAATTGGACCATGAGTTTTAAAAAAATCCTTAAACTACACAAAAAATGTACCATGAATGTGATTCTATAACCTCTAAACATAAAATAACCCCAAACGAGTTGATCTGCAGTTAAAATCAATCAATCAATCAGAAGTTATTTGATGGATCACAAGCCTGTAATCCTGGTTCTTAAATAAAATTTTACATGAAGCTTTATACACAAATGTACGATTGCACATATTTGTATGAAATGGGTGGGCATGTTAACGAATGGTATAACACTTTATGCCTGAGGTGCAGATCATTGTTACTCTTCCCATGATGGCTAGCTGCTATAACAAAGAATATTTCATAAAAAAAAAACTTTTTTTTTTATAAATGAATCGATCATTTAGTTCACTTGGAATATGTTCTTCTGGTCTTTATCTTCTATCAGTGTGTCCATTTTGGTTCTCTAATACACTTTGGACAAATGCCATCAGATTGACTCTGCCCATCCAAGTGGACATAATGTGATGAATAGCTGGCAATTCATCTTTTCACTCTTTTGTAGTCTGCTGTATCTTCAGTGCCTTGCTACTGATACTAAGCAGTCTCGTTGACTCCAGCTATTTTGGAAATGAGTCCATGGATTCCATCAATGTATATTGGACTAGTCAGGGAATTATATGCAAATATATAAATACATATGAAGTCCTATATTTGTCATTATAAATATTTTCCCCTCCAGTGAATTAAAAAGTGCAAATTATTTTCTGATATTTTCTATTAACAGAAAAATATTTAGATACTAAAAACAATTTCATTATATGCAGACAAGTTGAGAAACTAATGCACACATATAGATTAAACTGATTGTTTCTGGATTAATCCAGTGAAATTCATATCAATATGTCAAATGTGCACAAACAAAATTAATTCAGCTATAGATTGTCTAGTTTATTAATAAGAGAATCTGTGTGTGGCAATGAATAACTCTGGTATTAGATGGTATGGTGGAATAGAATGGTATTTTTAACAGATTCTAACATTCCAGTTAATGATTGGTAGTAGATGGTATTGTGGAATAGAAGGGTATTTTTAACAGATTGTAGTGTTTTGGTTAATAATTGGTTGGTTGGTATTACAGCATGTCAATCCTTGTTGGGTTTTTCAACCCCAAAGTAAGTCTTTTTTTTAAGTAATTATATGGCTTCAAGTAACTCTTCCAATTAAACAATGTATTTTTAATTGCTATATGATTTTGAGTATTACAATTTGATTCTAATAATTTTTGCACAGCTGTGATTTCATTTATTCCTATCTAATCCTATCAATTTGTTCACAGTTATGTAGTTTTCAAGCTTTTTTTCTATACACTTAGTCAGCAACCATGTGGAAGCAACATCCCATAAAACAGTAGCTGTATGGCCACCTGCCTTCAATCTCAAAAACCATCCAAATTAGACACACAAGAGACATGGGACCCTGCTGGAGAAGTTAAGACAAACCCATAAACCAATGTTGGACGACCAGCTAGAACTTATCTACTACAGCTCTGTATGGACACAGGATGCAGTCTAAAAGATCTGTCAGAAGTGATGGATGATGGAAGTAAATGGTAAGAGAGAGTTAGGGAAATCCACGCTAGCAGCACAACATGATGGTAATGATGTAGTTTTAAGTATTCCATTTGCTTTCATATACTCTCATGTGGTTTTTCATTCTTAATAACAGTCCTTTGTAAGTAATTATAGTTTCAAATAACTATTCTTAGTACGAATAATTTCCACACCGTTATATTGTTTCAAGTATATCTAATACTAATCATTCTCAAACAGATCTATTTGACCCATATATTTATTTATGATTTACAGAACCGAAAAGACAAATATGTCTTTGAGTATCAAGCAACCTTCTGAGACCAAAATTTTTGCCTAATATTAGGAGGTCACACTAAGCATGTGATACAAACTTTGTGTGTGAAAATAGTTGGGCAAGGCCTAGGCCAAGTGATACTCATAAAATTTCCTGTTCCCAAAATTTTAGCCAAAAATTAGGAGGTCACACCAAGCATGAGATACAAACTTTGTATGTGAAAATAGTTGGGCAAGGCCTAGGCCAAGTGATACTCCTAAAATTTCCTGTTGTCAAAGGTCTGAATAAGTTGCATGGTACATTAGTATATATGCTAAGTTTGTGTGAGTTGTATCAATGTAAAAGGAAAGCTAAATTAGGATTTTAGTCAACATTCAACAAACTTGTAATTAACACTTTATCATTAACATACCCATTTAAAAGACAATCCTATTAGACTCTGAGGATAAATAAAAAGAATAAGATCCAAGTGATAAACTTTGATTTAAATTAAGATTATGAGGCACAATCTGATATTCAGAGCATTAATGTTGATTTGTTTTTTTTTCTAAAAATATAATTCCTGATTGATAATACAAATGATTCATTTACATTAGTTTCTGAATTTATTCATAAGCAAATATCTGATACTGCTATCCAAACTTTAAAAAATAAAGAAATCTAGTCAAATCATATAGTATAAGTGTTTATGGTTTCATTACTTATTTTAATGGATTGTTAGCAGCATTCCTAGGTCGTTTAATGCCAAAGCCATCTTTATTGAAGAACAGTAGCAATACTATTTAAACTAGTGGGAATAAAAGGATTCATTCCTTTCCCAATGATATTAATCTGAAAGTAAACATAATAGTGCAACTGGAGTTCAAAGTAGCTTACTATGATGATGTAGTCCATAACATTAGCCACTACATTACTCTGTTCAGTTAGCTTGGGCTGTAGAATATGTTAACATCCCGGATATGACACTAAGCCATCTGAGGGTGAAGCTCCAGTCTTCAAGCTTTATTTAAGGTGGAGTACCCCTTTCAATACTCCCAAGTCCATCTGTTAGAGTTCCATCTATAGGTCAAATAGTACTGTTTAATCCCTTACTATTCTTGAAACTATTGGTGTTGAACAGAATTACTAATTTTAGATAGCAATCCTTGAAACCATTTAACTGCATGCAAAAAGATGAGTTTTGCCTCGTTTTAAAATTACTACCTATAACATATTTATTTGCCAATTAGATATACAGTATATATATGTATAAATAGGATTTGACACTAGATAAGTAACTATTACCTAATCGGCTGGGGTAGTGGAATACACTGATGGCACCTCTGCAATGAGTGTCCTGGATATGACACTAAACAATCTGATGCTGAGGTTCCAGTGATGCTGGAGCTTTGGAGAATATGGAGCACCCCTCCATTGCCATTGCTCTCTGGTTCGCTCTGGCCCAGAATGGGAGCACCTGATAGGGCTCTCTCTATGGGTTAAATAGAACTAAACTGCATACTTATGCTAAACTGAATTGTTTGAATTAGAACTTTTAAACTAAACTGAATAGCTTGAAATAGAAATATTTTTGACAATTATACTGTGTATTTACAGTTAAACTGTGTACTTATGCTAAACTGAATTGTTTGAAATGGAACTGTTTTTGACATTGAAACTGTACTTATGCTAAACTGAATTGTTTAATTTAGAACTGGGTGGAAATAAAATCTATACTTAACAGAATTAGCTGAATTAGAACTGTTTGACTAAATGGAATAGTTTGAAATAGAAATGTTTTTGACAATTAAACTGTGTACTCATGCTAAATTGAATCGTTTGAAATAGAACTGATTATTTGTTTAAAAATAGATTTAGCATTAAATAACCTGCAAAGGTTGATATGTCATAAAACCCAACCAACCAACCAACCAAATAACATACTAGGATTGATGTGCCATAAAACACAACCTACCAACCAATGAAGTTAACACATTGGTAAAACCATTGACTAAAAAAAGTGTACATATTAACCCTAACCTGTAGGCATAAAATAACCCCAGATAGCTTGACACGCCATTAAAACCCATCCATTAACCAACCAACTACACTATAGGGACTACCCTCACCCATGAATTAAGTGTTAAGTTTTGAAGTTGTTAAATATAATCATGTCTATAAATGGATAGTAATGGCAAGCATACACAATCTAATTGGCACGATTAAGGATTTCATATTAAAGTTCTTGACCAGTTTTATATTTTCTTTTTCATATTTTACAGACAAGTTTGTTTTTAGATTCATGTTGTCGAAATTTCTTAGATGGGGACTTGTCAATCATTTTTGTCTAGCTTTTCTTTAATCTTATTTTGTTGCTAGTTTACACTTAGTAGTAGTGATAAACGTATTTCTCTTAATTTACCCAAGGAGCATTGTCATTATTAATTTTTTACTAGTTTTTCTTGTTTGCTTTTTGTTGCAATTCTCAAATTGTTTTTGTTAGTATGAAAGCAGTATGCATAGAAAAATGGTGTGTTGATAAGACGAAATTACTATCTTTGATTCAAATTTGATATACTCAGTTGATAATAGATTGGAGTTCAAGTCTTCATGGAATCTAATTTTACAATCTATGCTTCTTAGTTTTTGATGCTTTGATAATAAATCATCTGAGCATTTTGACAAAAAGCAACTATAAGATGAAAGAGAAACTAGAAAAGAACAATTAGTTTCTGATCAAAATATCACTGAATCAATATCCTATTCTTTGATAGAGAATAATTTTCCTGAAATCCATTCCTATATATCACGACTGAATAGATAGAGAGGACAGTTTTGCACTATATAGCAACTTCAACTTAACTGTGAAATAACCTAGAATTCTGCAAGATATTTGAAAAATTGACTTTCATTTTAAATTTGGATATGAGGAATTATCATTACTGATGGATTGATACTTGAATTTGTATCATCTTAATTATTATAGTCATTATTCATCATCATCATCATGTCGTGCCACCAGCACAGATATCCCTGACCCTCTCTCACTACTTCTCCCGATCATTCATCGCTTTTGGCAGGTCTTTTGGGTTACATCCCGTATCCTCACATAGCTGCTGTATGTATGTTCGAGCTGGTCGTCCTGCTTTTGTTTGGCCATATGCGGGGGTCCATAGGAGTACATCACTGATGAGTTCGTCCTTGCTTCTCCAGCTGTGTCCTACGTGTCTGGTTCATCTAACTTGAATAGTTTTCGTGATGGGAGGCAAGTGGCCGTATAGTTGGTGTCTTGTGGGGTGTTGACACCAGGACTTGTTCAATATTGCTCTCAACATTCTTGTGTAATTGCCATCTAATTTTTTCTTCAGCCATTTAGTTAGCGTCCAAGTAGTGCATCCATATAGTAGTATCAATACAATCACTGCCTGGAAGAAACTGCGTTTCATTTTATCGGTCAGGTCTGATTTCCATATGATCGAGAGCCTATCGATAGTTGTCCATGCTTTCGTTATTATAATTTAGCCATATAGTTGATAAGCAGTCAGTAGTAGTCCGTATTTTATCTATGCATTTGTTGATATCACTTTGAGTAGATAGAATATTGCTACCGAAGTATGGATGAACTCATAAGCAATGTTCTCTTATGGAATCCTACATATGGACACATCAGGGTTGGCTGACCAACAAAAACTTATATTCATCAACTTTGTAAGAACATAAAGTGCCATCTAGAGGACTTGCCAAGAGCAAAGACCAGTAGGGGTGGATGATGAGAGAGAGTCAAAAGAACCTGTGTTGTTGGCATGCAATACAAATGATTTTTGCCATTATACATTCATGTACTTTTTGTTTTTTTAAATATACCGGCTCATTGAACAAGTGGGTAGAGTGTTCACCAATGGTCCGGGAGACCTGGGTTCAATCCCAGGTCAAATCATACCAAAGACTTTAAAAATGGTACTTGATACCTCCTTGCTTAACACTCAGCAATATAAGGTACGTACCAAGGATAAAGTGGAGCAATCCAAGGAAAGGAGTAGCCCCCTCCCCTACACCTCGCTGTTGTAGCTTTTGAAAAGGGAGCCTTCTGGTTGCCCTCGACTTTGGTGACCAACTTTACTTTCTTACTTACTAACATTATTCAATTAGTTTTCAGCTTTCGTATAACCTAGGGGACTATTTGTTGGTATCTGACTTGAATTATCTAATTGAAATTAGACTAAAAATCTTTACACAGTAATATTACAAAGGAATATAATACCTTCATAGATAAGTGATAGAAGCGTACATAACATTCCTTTTATTATTGTAGAAGCCAATTTTTCAGAAGAAATAGAGGAGGCACTTATAGTGTAATGGTTATCATATTTACCCAACCCCTCCGCTCGGGCAGGAAATGACACAAGGTCAATTTTTAAGCGGAGTTTTACAGGTTTGAATTCAGAGTTGTCCTTCTCCTAGACTAGTTGCCTTGCCAAGGCTGAAGAACCTAGTCTGCCCTACTATTTACCCATAGCTGGAGGGAGAATAATGGGATTCATACCTTTCCCAAGGGTATTAGTGCTATGTGAAATGCAATCAGCCTCGTCCAGGATTTGAACTCGTGTCGTCGTGTCGTCGTGTCCATTTCCTATGACGATAACCGTTACACCATGGGCACCTCCTATAGTGTAATGGTTATGATCACTGAGATGGACTCAGTGAGATGAGTTCAAGTCCAGAACAAGGCTGTTCACATTTTACATCATGCTAATATACTTGGAAAGGTATGCATCGAACTAATCTCCATCCAGCTATGGGTAGATAGTAGGGCAGATTGGGTTCTTTAACCTTGTCATAGCAACTGGTCAAGAAAAAGGAAAACTCTGAACTCAAAACTGTTAAAATCCACTCAAAAAATTGACCTTGTGCCACATCTTGCTGGAGGGGAGGAGCTGGTAAATACATATATCAGAAAAAATACTTTTATAATGCATATATATATATATATATATATATATATATAAAGCTTACTTTCCTGGTAAAAGGCAAGGTAAAATGAGATAAAGGTAGAAAAAATTGTTTTGAATTTATTCAACTATTAAGGACTATAGAAGAAAAATAGTATTCAAATTCTGTGTGCTTCTTGAGTAAGTTTCAATAAAACTCATCGTTAAATGGCTAGTAAAATTAGTAAACCAGTATACCTCTGTAGCAATATCTCATTTACTGAAGGTGGTGTCAACATACACGTAGGTAAGGCATAGACTACTATTGACAGCTTTAAAAACCATATAGGAATCTGAAATCTTTGATCCAATTAAATATTATTTCTTTCAAGCTACAGATGATTGCTGTGTGCTGTTTTGAACAAATCCTGGAAGCAGAAGTCAACAAGACAGCAGATGTATGGCCACTCATCTCACATCACACAATATATCCAGGCTTTAAGAGCAAGACATACTAGACAACGCAAGAGAAGTGAGAACATTTATTAGCAATGTTCTCCTATGGATTCACCAGTGTAGACCGACTGACAAAAACTTATATTTGTCAGCTCTTTGCAGACAGTAGATGTGATCTAGAAGACTTGCCAAGAGCAATGACCAATAGAGATGGATATCTAGAGAGAATCAAAAGAATCTGTGCTGTTGGCATGCTTTGATGATGATGATGATGATGCGAAATGTGGTCAATTCTTATTTTGTCTAGGTTTATTTTCATCTTGATATTCTCCTTAGTCTTGAACACCAGCCACTGATGCGGATGTAGACAATCAATTCAACCACACAGTAGATTGCTTTCTTTGTCTTTTATATAAGTGATACCAGTTTTAAATGAGGGAAAAAAAACATTGAAAGGAAAAAAATAAACTTTGAGCGTTGCTCTAGGTGATCTCACTTTGTAGTATTTCCCTAAATTAATGTAGTTGAAATGATCAGAAAAAGGGTTCTTTTGCTGAAGTGGGGAAAAAAGCTCTTAGTTTGATCAAACCAACCAACAGCTTGAACCTTAAGTTATTAATGGGAAGAAGACTGAAGGGCACAATGTCCTTTTCAGGACAGAAATTGGAAAAGCTTGTAGTCAGGCCAAGAATATTCACCCTCTCATAAATTACCATGGCTCCTGTAATTTGTTTTATAAGAACAAATGACCACTGCTATCAAAGGAGAGGAGAACAATTTAATGCCAAGTGTATCATTTGATCACTTGAGGGACAGAGCAATCTTGAACCAAATCATCCAATCAAATCCTTTCCTTATTCTCCTTGAACTGCACAGAGAATACATAAAAATAAGAATTGTAACTAATTGTTCTTTAGTGTTATCCACTTTCTAAGAACATCATTAACAAAATGAAAGAAGAGGATGCATTCTGAGCAATTGTTCTTCAGATATTAATAATAATAATAATAATGACAGACAATTCTTTATCTCTCATTATCATTGTTATTTTGACTTGTATTTTCTTTCATATTTTAATTTTAGTTGCCTTCTTTATCACAACTTTCTCTGGTTGTCATTTTGAAGAAAGTGTATTGGAGAAAAATTATGAACAATAGTCCCCTGGTGTAATTTGATCCCACCTAATCTTTTACCTATGCAAAGCCTGGTTATGGGAAGCTTCTTTACTAATTAATCTATAAAAGCAGTTGGTACTGCACTTATAACTCATCCTATATCTCGTCTCTCATCTTAATTTACACCTAATTGGGTTAATAACATATTCTATTTCATTATTGTTTCCCATATACATAGTCATATCATGCTACAGTACCAGACTAAGATTAAACTTGATTAATTTAAGATAGAGGAATGACGAATATATGTTATAAGTTAAACATTTAAATTACTGCTGTATAAGAGGAATTGATGTCAGGTAGAGGGGAAATGGATAAAGAATGTAATTGTTAAAATGTTATAAATGGATATTAGCATATAAAACACACCATTCCTCACTATCATGATTAACTAAAATTAAGATGAAAGAAAAGACAAAATCAGTTAATGGCTTCTGAAAAATAATGTTCAATGTAAAAATAAAAACATTTGCTAGTGATACTATTGGAGTAAAAATTATAACAAATATGATGTCAATAGATTTAGAAACAAAATAAGGGATGAATTCATAGTTCTGATTTCAGATTCTGTAAATCAATGTATTTTTTAGCTGAAATGGGGCATTTACCCAGGCAATCCCAAAGCAAAGTATATATGGGTTTGAGTCTCATTTAGAGCATATCCTTTGTTATTTTCAATCTAAGCTATTTCTTGCGGCTACAGAAGGATAAATCAAGTCAGTTGCAATAAAAGGTGAAAAATTAACAACTAGAAATTTAGAGAAAAATAAAGCCTTGCAATAATTAATTGTAACGATGCATGAGTTTTATGCTCAATTTGCATGAAGACATAAATATGCATCTACTATTTTGAGGATACAGTATATATATATATATATATATATGTATATATATCATGAGAAGCCTGTTAAAAAAGTAATGAGACAGATGTTTCTTTTCATATTGCTAAACTTGATGGAAAATCAACTGATTGGTTTTGACCTTGAACACATGTGAAAACATTCAGAATATTTGCCTCTCAGCATTTATGTTCAGCTAAATTACAAAAAGTGTATTTAGTTCAGTGTGATATGAAATGGGAATCTATGATCAAATTCTGTGACAAATATTTCATGTGAAAATATAGGTTTATGAAGAGCAAGTTTTTTCTCTGTACAGACTTTTTGTTGGCTCAAAGCATTTTTGGATAGCTAAGAGACTTTGGAATCTGAACTTCATTCTTATTGATCCACTAATTCATGAATTGAAGAAAAAGCAACAAAAATTAGGACTGGTTTGATGGTGATGAATTAACATTGATCAGTTAATTTTAATTAACTTTGTCTACCATAAGCATAAAGAAATTTAATCTAGTTACTTTCTTGGCACACTTTATGAATAAGTTGTTACCAAAAAATATTTCTAGTACCACAGCTCTGTTTTTTTTATGTGAGTCTTTGTGATTATTTCTTATTGCTCAAAAGCAAAAACTGACTCCATAGCCCCTTTGAGAACTACAGATAAAATGTAGCAGATTGTGAAGAACTTGAAGATTTCAATACTGTTTCCAAGAGTGGCATCAGTCACTTGAACAATTCCTTAGGAATCTATTTAAAGTTGATCTGTAATTAATTTAAGAACTACTTTCATACAGTCTCATTACTTTATAAAGCAAGCTTATATACATGCACACATACATACACACATTTCAATATTGTAATGTTGCTTGGTTGTGAAAATAAGACAAATAATTATCAATCAGAACCTTTTATTCTTCCTTATTTTTGCAATGATGACTTAGCTTGTTTTCATTGACAGTTATTTGTATATATAACAAATGGCAAAGTTCACTATTTATGGCATATAATCCTCTAGGTATTTGGAAGATAAAGATATTCACAGTGAGCATCCAGGGACAATATTCATCTTTATGCCCATTGTGGACATTATGGTGTGTATATGTGTCAGAGTGTAAGGAAAATAAAAGAGAACTGTTAACTTTCTTACTAAATGACTGCTTTTTTTCTTTAGATAAAACTGGATTGTGTTTCTGTGTTTCTCTATCTATCTATCTATCTATATATATATATATATATATATATATATATATATACCCACCCACACACATTTCAGTTAAAAAAATACCTGATTGTAAAAAAGGGAGAAATAAGTTGTAAATATCTATCATAACAAGACATTTTTTAACAGAATATTTTGACTAATGCAATTTTTTTGGCTTTCCTCAGGTATACACTTTATATGAGGGTCTTTAAAAAAACTATGTATACATATTTTGCTTCTTATAAGCAAAAACTTTTATGTTAAAACCAAAAAAATACCAATCCCAAAATATGGGAAACATAAAAAAAAAATTATTCTTATTATTACATGAATTATTAGGTATGCTTTCAAATCTGTGTTGTAACATATTTTTAGAGTCATGAAAGTAAGTCAAGTCTGATTTTTCAAAGAAAAATTTTGGAATATTTTTGCTTGGCTAACAAAACTTGGATAATGTTGTAATTCATGTAAAAATCTAAAAAGTGTGTGGCTGATATAAAGTTTGAAAAGCATTGAACTAGTGTTTTCATATTTCTATTTTGATTAGGATATATTACATAATGTCTTCCCCAGCCTTATTTGGATGTGAGTTATATCAGGTAATTTATAAACAGAATTGGTGATCTTGTTCATAATGTGTTTTGCCAACCACCATTTCAATCAGAAAAATTCAAGTATTTCAAATGTAAAATATTTTTCATCTGATAGATATATAAAAATATTAAATGCATATGGTACTCTGTTTGATAAATAATCAACAATCCAGTTAGATAGCTTTTTAAATGAGATCATATCAAAAACAAGGCTTGCGAAGCAGGGAATGAAATATATGGAGCGCCTAAAAGTAGATAGAATTAAATGAGTATTTACTATGAATGCAATGTTGAAGTGGTTTTTCAAAATTCTTCTAATATAGGATAATATTTTGGGAAAAATCACTGGTTAAAAGTATTAAGATAAGTCACGAGCTTTTCTTAATTTTGCTAATGTGAGTTAGAATTTAGCAACTGCAAATGCTTTTGCTGAGGCTGTGAAGGTGACCAATCACACTTAACAGTCAAATGCAGAGCTCATCTGATACACTCAGTTTTGAGCATGGCCTCAGAATTCTTAGTGTTAAGTTTACTTGACCTTGCTTGATCATTAATGTTCTTGTAACCCTTGGAAAATAACTTGAACCATTTAGTTACTGTACTGTGATCAACTACGCTTTCACCCTTTACATATCTAATGTCTTAAGTTGCTTCTATAGCACTATTGCCCAATACAAACTCATAAAGCATAAGTTTTTGAATTAGACTATGTTGCACATTTTTCTGTGTGGCTTTTAAATTACATATGCAGTGAAGCAATGTGCACAATGTGTCTGCGCATTAACTACCATGACATTACCAACTACAGCAGGTATTGTGTTGATCATGTGATATACACACTGCAAACTAGAGCATGCATTGAAATATTGCAAACCTTTTCATTCATCCTAGGATTAAAAACTTTATTAATAACCACTTTTTGGAGAGTAATTATCTTTCTTCATTACATAGAATGTTATTGTATTTAATTACATAGCAATGTTGAGCCATCAAAATAGCTAAATGAAAGCAAAATTCGATTTGTGTTGGTCAAAGCTCAAACACTGCAACCAGGAATTATATACATTCACTCATCAATAAGAAAATATTTTTAAAAATAAATAAAAAATATTTGTTGATTAATCTCTTTCTTATCCCAACATTTGTTTTTGAATTAATATTCTGAGCACAGATTTGATCTTCCATTTGTGATGTGTATGTAACTTTGCAAAAACGTTTATTATTATTATTATTTTTTTGAATTAGAGACAGCAAAATCAGAAATAAATGAAAGAAAAACATGAGATTTTTTTTCTCTCAGGACACCAATTCCCTGGAGCTTTGAATATTTTGGCTAGCATTCCAATTCTTTGATTCTTGTCAGATCTTATTGGTCATGGCATTATTTCAAATCTATTAATTCTATTAAAAATGACAGCATATTCTATTTTCTATCTGGCTGAGATTTAAGTGAAAATTCTCTTTTCATAGCCATTGTTCATGACTAAGTTTTGAACATTTACTTATGAATCATAAATGAGAAGGTTTTTTTTTCTTAGCCTTCAAACCACACCAGGGTTGCCTGGGACCTGAGAATATATTTATTTTTACAATGACTTGCTTAATCAGATTACATTTCTTTTAAGTAAGTATATCAATGAATTGGCAGCCTAATGATAAAAAAGTCCTTTTACGTGACATTTACTTTATACCTACCCTTTTTTCTCTCAGCAATCATGGCTCACCAATAACATGACTATAATAAAGATGGTTCTACACTAGACTTCCAGAAGTAATACCAAATATCCTAATAAGTATTCCAGCCATTTACTAATCCCATTTTGCAAGTTGATTATGATCATGATACTTTAGAACTTAAACATTAAATAATGTTTGATACTTGTTATATATTTTAGAGGAGTGACTCTTTGCTTGTACAAGTTCATACTCTATGAGTGCCTCTCTTTTATGAATAACAAGTTAAGGATGATTAAGTGATAGCTTAATCTAACCATTTGAACATTTTTGATAAATATCAAACTAATGATTATCAGGTCGCTTCTTTGAGTTCCATCCTCATAATTCTGGTTCTTTTTATGTTTACTCTGTGAATATTGTAGTAACCACCTACTTGTAGGGTTGTGGGAGGCATAGAGACTTTCGGAGAAAATGAACTTGAAAAACACTAACTGAACTTCTGGATGAGCCTGTTTGCAATTTACTAAGCAGTAATGCGCTTGGGAAAGGCAAGTAGGCATCCCTTCCAATCACCCTCAGATATAGTTAAGTGTCATAACATGGACACATTTTTTTTCCTTTTTAGTGAGGTTCTGTCATCTACAAGGGATGCGATTGGTATTTTCTAGGCCCCACAAATAGGAGAAATAAGTGCTGTATATAATAATCTTATATATATATATATATATATATATAACTCCAAAATAAAAGATTAAAAAGGTCATTGATATTTTATTTATTTGTGTTTGTTTCTAATTGCACCATGGAATCTCCAAGAGTTGAAAAATTTTAAAGTTAAGCAACGTAGATGACAATTAAAGGAAATATGTGGATGAAATATTTTATTCTAATGGTTGACTTGAAGATGCAAGCTAGTGTTCCACTTGATGTAATTATACTAAATGGAAGACATAAGACCTGTGGGACATAGCAGAAAACTAATATAATTCATTAGAAGGTGTTACAAAAGATCTAATATATTGAACATTTTATTTGACTTTGGCAATTAATTTGACAAATCCTCAATAAGTCAACTAATAACTTTTGGGTTTTCTTATTGCATATAATATAAATTGGCATTCTTTCTTTGAAAGCAAAAATGCTGACTCAGACTGAAATTTATTGAAATATGATTATTACATTATTATATATGAAGTGGACTTAGCCTCTTGAGTTTGAATCTTGAACAAGGCCGCCTGCATTTAACATAGCATTAATTCTCTTAGGAAACTTATGAATCCAACTATTCTACATGCAGCTATGAGTAAATAGTAGGACAGACTGATCTCTTTAATCTTAACCAAGACACCAGTCTAGAAGAAGGAAAACTCTGAATTCAGACCAGTTGTAGACCTAGAAAGGAATGGGATCTGCCAGGCTATTCAGACTTAAGACATGCTTCATGATTCATGCTCCAATAATTAAACCAGGTTTTGGGATATGCCTTGTATGTCTAATTATTAGAAATATTATTTAGCTCCCAATATATCTTTTGTCTGAGAATGATATTTTAGATATATGCTTCAGTTTTATTCTATGGCATCTTGAATCCAATTGGTTGAAATTTGTTTACTAAAGCTTTGTTTCATCTGATACAAATCTATTATGACAATAAAATTAATTAAAAACAAAGTTAATCTTATAGATACTGAAATCTTATTCTTTTGTCTCTCGTAATCATGTCTTGAATTAGATTTCAAAGCTATTGAATATGTAGATAGGATGTGTAGCTATCATTCTGTCAGTATTTATAATTTGTTCTATAAAAGTAAATATTTTTTGGTTTGTTTCATGCCATCTTTGAACTGCCGTTGGTGGACTATAATATACTCAAATTTTGTTGCAGAAATTTATTCATTTTAACAGCCATTTCTTTTAAATTAAGTTTTAATTGATCTTGCAATGCTTGCTAGTGAAAGGTTATTTGTTTTTATCTTTACACATAACTACTTTGCTCTATCTTCATTAAAAGAACATACTAGTCAAGTTAAACAAGTGTTTTAGCTTTGAGTTTTGCTTAGGTGCCAAAATAAACCCACACATACCTGATATTCCAAAGCAGTCACCTATTGAAATACAAATCTTGTTTGATGCTGCTAAATTTTGGTGTTTAGATCAGAATCAGTGCTTTCAATATGATTAGACTATAGATCATATCTACTGAGCCTATAGGCTACTTTATAATATTTTTTCTATTTGCTTCATTGGCTAAGTTAGAATACCAGTTGTGGAATGAAGTCAAGGTTCATTTGTTAATATAAGCATAAGCAAGATGTAAAGAACGCAAGAAATTTGGCCTTTATTTGGAAGATATCTTAACATTACTCAAAATAATGAAAATATTAATTATGGAAATAAAAAAAGCAAGAAATTCTTGAACAAGGAAAAAATAAATAGGATCAAACTATTTATCTATTATCTTATATCAATGTAAACTGAAGGTTACAAAAATGTCAGGATATTTTAACAAAGAAATATTTAATCCATTTTTATAAAGTGAAATGATAGTTATGTATATAATGTTAGTAAGATAGAATGTACTTCAGAATAGATGCTTAGATGCTTGTAAGAAAAAGGAATTTTAAAGTAACTCATTATTTATAAATTAGAGTAGAAATTAATATAATTCAAAATTTACAAATATTTTACTAAGTATCTTTGATTTTTACATATATATAATTATATCGTTTCCTATTTTTATAAATAAAGAGCAATAATATTGGTGATTGAGATTATGTAGATCTAAGTTTGAATTATAAAGACATTTAACAGTGCTTGGTGACTGTTGATTTCTCAGCTATGCAATCATCAGACCTGGATCCTCTTTTCAAACTAATTACAAACCATACAGTGTGTCCAGGGTATGACACTAAACTTCATCTGTCAGTGACGCTCCAGTTCTGGAGCTCTGGAGTGCTTTTTCATTACTATTTCTCTCCAGTCCACTCTCTACCTGTTGAAGGTCCCATCTATGAGTTAAATGTTATCTGTTTGAAAATTGATAATATTGAATAAGATTACTTGAAACCATATAATTGTGTGAAAATTTTTATTTGATAGTAATACTTGATACTATGTAACTGAGCAAATGAATTATCAATCTAGGCAAATTGGGTGATTTGAGAAAAAAAGGATGACAGTGAAACATCAAAAGTGTAGTCTTGATTATAATCAAATGAGTACAAATGAATCAAGTTCTGACTTTAAATAACCAATGAGGAGTTGATATGTCATTAAATTAACTAAAGTCAAACAATTCAGTGATTAAACTATAGCCTGATTATTTTTAGTTGTATTAAGTAAAAATAAAAACTTGTAATTACTTCACCTTATTACAAGTGAATCAATCTAAGAAATGTTTAATGGCCATTGAAAAGTTCATTTAAAGTTGTCAGTAACTTAAAGTGAATTTAGGTGATAATTGTTGGTTGAATAAAATTGCAGATTGTAAAAGAGAATGCAATGTTGTCTAAGTGTTTACTTGGATATACTGCAGCAGGAGTAAGGAAGAAGATAGAAAGGAAAATGTAAAAGGTGGTTGTCTATAATAATGGGATGTGGTCAACCTGATGTCTGCTGACTTGCTCATAATAACCAACTTCATAAGACCAAACTGGTTCCCTTTCTTTAAAGCAAGTGATTAATTTAGGTGTTTGTTAGTTTCATTCACCATGGAGAATGTCTTGTTGATTTGTAGAATGTTAAGTTAAAGCAGGGATATCTTGATTTAGAACTGAAATTGAGTACTAACTGAACTCAACTTTTAAGTCATGGGAGATAAGATAATCAAGCATAAATATAGACAAGAAAAATAGTAATGTATGCAATAGAAGGCACTGATAATCATAATGTATAAGATTTTCTAATTACTTCATTGAAATTGTTTCGGGTACATTAATTTTATAATGAATCTGATGCATGGCAATTGAAATGAATGCAAATTCTGACATCTTGGGGAAAGAAAATTTGTATTGATGTTAATTATTGAAAATTTGTTTTTCTTTTTGGTTTATAATTTTGAATATTATGTTTCTAGTAAAACCAAGAAAATACAGGAAATTTAAAAAAAAAAACATATTTGCATTTTTAAAATAAAGAGTCAGAAGAATTTCAAAATTCTATATTTACAAGCTTAGCAAAAGTTAAGTTTTTACATGCAGTTTACTAATAATATATTTTATATTCTAAATATGGTATAAAGTTAATATTCTTTCGTACAAATACTTAAGAGGAGTTTGGTAAAAAACAAAATAAAAAGGAAAATTAAAAAAAAAATTAAATGTACAACTTCAAAAGAATTATGATTACATATTTTTTGTCTGGATTGTTTATCCTAAGTCCTCCAATCCAGATTAATATCAACTAAATCTCTGAGTTAACAAGTTTTTGATATATAATTATCAAAATTCATAAAACAATATTTGCTTATATTTTATTTATCAACCAATATATCTGAAAAATATATTTTTCAAATACACAATACATTTGGCATAAAGATAAAATAATCTGAAAGAAACATACAGAAAGGTCAACATTCTGTTATTTGGTCACGTTTGAATCACTTAAAAATTTGAGGGCACTAACAGACACTTGAAATAACTATCAAATTATATCTTCTAAGATGCACTTGTGCCATAAGGATTTTCATTAAAGGAAATTGAGTTTGTGACCTTAGTTCAACTCCTAGAGGAGGCTATTAACTCAGATACTCTTGGGAAAGGCATCTCTTCTTGGCTCATCTATGGATAAATAAAATGATTGATTGGCCTTTTAAATCATGGTATTGCAACTGATCAAGGAGAAGGAAACTCTAAATTCAAACCAGCTGTACTCTGTTTAAAAATTGACCCTGCATCACACCCTGTCTGTAGTGGAGGGGTTAGGTAAATACATATTTTTGGTAATGGTTTTTCTTCAAAAATTTCTAGTTTTAGTCTCTCAATGATTTCAGTGCTCAGCAGGTAGGAATCATAAGCACAATATTATAAAAACTACTGGAATTAATAAATATACTCCTGTATTAGTCAAATGAATGTGTATAAAGCTTTGTACACAATAATACAGCATGAAAACTAATAATCCAAATTTTCTCAAACAATGAAAGTGGGATTTATTTAGAAATGTGTAGCAAAAATATTTTGGCAAACAAGGAATGCAGCATGTCATTTATCACTTGCACTGGATGAGGCTATATATAATCTCCATAGAAAATCTCTTGTTTGCCACAGAAAAGAGAGCCAGTTACAACTATTGTTAAATGATTATAGTTTTATACTGTCTTAGAGAAGACTGCATCTATAAGAAGCAAGGTAGCTCCTCCCAAATTTTAAAGCTCCTGTAATATAGGAAAGCATAATACAAATTACTTTTCTTCAATAGGAGCCCACAAGATCACAAAATACTATTAAAGGCGGTAAAGCAAGATAATATTTCATTTCTTTCCACTTCAATAATTTTGTGAGCTGCTTTAGTATCTTTAAGATCCAATTTGAAATAATTTCTCAGAATTGCGAGTCTCAGTACATGCAGCCGCTATTCTTAATATCTGAAACAAAAAGTAAATATGAATAGTATTGATCATGTATAATATCATTGACATTATGGAGGCATAGGAGACACTTGTTAGGGTAATGGTTATCCTCATAAGAAATGGACTCAGTAACTTCAAATCCTGAGTGAAGCCATTTGAATTTCACATGAGCTAATGCCCTTTGTGATGGCATCAAACCACTTTTTCCCTCTGATATGCATACATAATTGGGCAAACTGGACCCTTTAGTAAATGGTCTAGAAGAGGGTCAATTGATAGCAATACTTGACATTTTCTAAACTAAAAGATAAATATTAAATAGAATTTTTAGTTTTAAATAGCAATCCTAAAACCATTTAACTGTGACAAAAAAATGAGCTCTATCTTGTTCAAACTATTCCCTAACAAAGCTTATATATATATATATATATATATATATATATGTGTGTGTGTGTGTGTGTGTGTGTGTGTGTGTGTGTGTGTGTGTGTATAAATGGTTCTACACAAGCTTTTTAAACAAATCACCTGTTTAGCAGTTCATATCTTAAACCAAACTGAGGAGAACTCAAATGTAACCTTCAATCTCTAAGCTGAGATCAAATAGTGGATGCATAGATAATCATTTGATGTGCACATGAAATATTTGATTGATAATACCCAAATAATAACCCTCAAAATGTACTCGAGAAATAGAACAGAGCTTATATTTATATAGTCCACCATTTATGGAGACAAAATGACTAATTTATTGAATTCATTCTTGAAGCTAAATATTGAAGCTTGTCTTTCCTCTTTTTCTTGAGTTTTAACCTTGCAAAATAATTATCCATGTTTTGGATGATACCACTTTTTGATGAGAGGCCGGGTGGCATAGAAATTAATGTGCTGATGTGTGTCATTGTAATAAGCAAATTTGAACTCCTATCATGCTATTACAATCATTTTCAGAGTACTACTCTTGGGAAAGCTATGAACTTTCTCATCCTTGCAGCTATGGGTTATTACTGTTCTTTTACAAAGATAGGTTTGGCACAAAATATCCTATGGAGGTTGATATGTAATTAAATTCCAAATTTTAAAGAAAAATTTCTCTTTAAAATTTGACAAATACATAGGTACATGGAATATTTTAAAACTTGAGACAAAATGGAACCTACAGAATGTCTTAAGATAAGCTCTGCACAATTTCTTGCATACATTGAGTTCAAATAAGCCAAAATATTATGACAAGTTCTTAATTTGAAAATTAATTTTGATATTGTAATGTGGTTTATCAATATTGTTCTCATCATATACAATCTCAGGAAACACCAATGAACCATGAGGAAATCATCCCGAAATTATCTAATTTCAAAATGATTAATATCAACAAGACTGGAATTTGTTCCCTTCAATAATGAGATGATGCTTCCGTGACATGCATGCATTTTTCCAGATACATTTAATGAGCTTAAAGTGAAGAATGATATTTGATGGATCTCTTAAAATATTTTCAGTATTTTGAATGATATCAGAGATAGTGTTCAATATATGATATATTACATAATTGGCATAAAGGTTAGAGTGTTTGCTAATGGGCCAGGAGACCTGGTTTCAATCCTAGGTCAAGTCATACCAAAGACTCAAAAAATGGTACTTGATGCTTCCTTGCTTAACACTCAGCATTATAAGGTGCAAATCAAGGGCAAAGTGGTGCAATACAGGGAAAAGAGTAGCGCCCTCCCCTACATCTTGGTGTAGTAGCTATCGAAAAGGGAAGCCTTTGAGTTACCTTTGACTATGGTCGCCAACTTACTTACATATATCTAAGATATCATTATATATTTGAATAGCCTTGTGGTAATGAAACAGATAAAAGGTATGATAGGCACTTGGGATAGATAATTGCCTAAAAAGCAAAAATAGAAAAAAGTATTTACATTATGTATGCTGTGACAGTACAGTATTTTAGTGTAAATGTGAATGTACTAACACACAAGGGAGTCTCCTTGTTATAATGGCTAAAGTGCTGGACTGTAAGATCATACTATTTGAGTTTGTACTTTTGTTGTACTATTAAATTCATTTTTGGACTAATACCCTTAAACTCTTGGGTTAAATAGTATCACTACTGTTTTCTACATGGTGGCTTTGGCATTAAATAACCTATGAAGGTTAATATGCCATTAAAACACACACACACACACACACACACACACACACACACACACACATATATATATATATATATATATATATATATATATATATATATATAATTAAACCATGCAAAAGAATATTACATTAAAATCCTTTTCAAAATTCATTACTTTTTAGACTAATCTTCTTGCTTAAGTCTATTTTTAAGGAAAAAAGTAAACAGGAAACTATTTATAATCCTATGCAAAGGTGAGTGATTAGATTATTAATTTTTAAAGTTCAAGTTTATTTCCCATATAAATCCAAACCTGTGGCATTGATAAACTTTCAGTTTTGAAATATAAAGTCTCTTTTGATGATGACCAAAACAAGGGTTGATATGGCATAAAACCCAACCAATCACTCAGACCATGAATGTTGGTATGGATCAAATAGATCTTTTTGCAAATTATTTATATTAGATTAGATTACTTATCTTACTGTATACAAAAAAAACTAAGAAACTATGAAAAAAAAAAACTACTATGAATGCAATTCCCTAACCTCTTGTCATAAAATAATCCCAGATGGATAAAAATACCACTAAAATCAATTCCATGATTACTTGATCATGATATGTAAAAGTTGAATTAGTTAAACAAACATTTTGCTAATCCCTCTTTCATTATCAGTATCAAAAGCATGATTGTATTTTAAGCCTTGAAGTGGAATAATTATTACCAAGTCAAGAGACTGAAAGTTGATGAATAGCTGAAATACTTATGATTTCATTTATTATTTCTAGAACTCTGTATTATTATCCCACTGTCTTGATGATAGTGATGCAAATAATCTCTATGATGAGAGACAGAAAAAAGAGTGGGTCATAAAGTATCAGTAATCAACTTTCTTAGAAATCATTTTACCTTCTGGTAGCTGTTGTAAAGAAAACCTGTGAAAAAACATGTTTATTTTACATATTTATTATCTGACTTTGCCTGTGTCTTATACTAATGTCATATGGTGCAATCTTACAATTGGTATTTATTGTTAGTGTTGATATCAGTCAATCCTTATCAAACTGTAAGTTTTTAGAAACCTTTTGTAATTTTCTGAATGCTGCTGTGTTCATTAGTTTCTAGAATATTTAAACAAATAGAATGCTATTAATACAATGCCAAAAAAAAAAATTATATTTGCAAAAGAATAAAAGAAAAAAAGGGAAAGATTTCTTTGCTAAACTTTCTGCAATATGTTAGAAGACTAATTATCTTCCCTTTTTTTTAAACCAGAGTTCAGAAATAGCTAAATTGAAATTCTAATTGAAAATTTTCTAATCAATCAAATTAATCTTTTAGTACAAAAAATTTAAAAAATGCAAGAAATGACATGAAAAGATCAATTGCATCAAAACTAATTGTCAGTCAGTGCTGGGCTGGCTATATACAATTATTCTTTCTTTTTTTAAAAAAAAATTTCTTAAGAATTCACTGTAGTCAAAGTGTATTTGAGTTATTCTGCCCTCATCACTTGTTGCAGATGTCATGTTTATGACTCACAAAGGCAGCTGCAAACTAACTTAAACATATTCACTTGTGTATTTCCCAAGCTCATTTTTCTACAGCAATTTCTGTATACTAATTTTTTTTACTACCAAAATGATTATATACCAGTCATTTTTTTATTGTTGATTTGCATTACAGATTTGCTCTACAACGATTGCTTTCCCAACAACTCTTATATTATTGCAGGGTGTCTTATATGTTAGTATTGTGCTTGTAAGATTATGCAGTGTATGAATATATAAATATGCTTATCATGATGATCATTATCATTTGAAATAGAATTGATGATCTGAGTATAGCGTTTGGTGAGATTGTTATTTGTTTAACGCTATATTTTTTTAGGCACTCAAATGAATTATGAAACTTTGCTTTAACAACACAACAACAAAAGTTCTTTATTTGCAGCTTTGAATATGGTTTGTTCTTGGTGCTGCAAGACTCGTGGTATTTAGACTTGTTAGTTTTGGAGACGCAATGGCTTAGCGGGATGTTGAGATGGCAGCGTGTTGTTGGACGTTTGAGGGAAGTATTTAAAGTCACCGTGTAGTTTTGTATCTGGATTTTGGAGGAGAGTCTGCGATATCCCCATGTTGTCGAGAGCGGAGTTTTGCTCGGATCGACATAGTCAATTTTTGGGGTGACATGAAGTGGTGCCTGTGGAAGGCATGCTGAATGTTTCTAATTTATGTTCAACTGGGATTCCTCGTAAAGAATCCATAAATTAGATGGTTCCCTCGTTGAGTGCCTATGTTGCTGCTGCTAGTGTTAAAGCCACAGTGAGATGTCCACACTGGGTGGCTTGTCTAGCTAAAAAGCATCGCTAAGCAGGGACGACCAGAGGCACGTCTGTTCTGGTCGCCGTCTCAAGCCGAAGAGAGTGGATTTCGCCGCTCACCCGTTTTGCTAGCCAGAAATGAAGGTCCGGGCTGAATAGGATAAGTCATCCTGATTGGGTGAAATTCAGTGTTGAATTAAATAGCACACCAAACCAAAATAGGAGATTTTCCTCTTCTCTACATGAGTTTAAATCCTGGATGAAGTAATTTAAACTTCATCTCCCACTAATACCCTTAGAATAGCACCCCCTCCACCACCTATGAATGAATGATAGAGCCTTAGCATGGCAACCAGTTTAGGAGAAGGAAAATCCAAACCATGTTTACTTTGCTTAAAAACTGACCCTGTTTCATATCCTGCCTGTGGTTGAGAAATTGAGTGAATATATAAATTATATGAATTTAAATCCAAGAAAAATATCTTAAGATTTAGCATTGAAATGAACTTAACCAACAAAACCCAAAGAGAATATTCATTATAATTCTTTATCCTCTTCACTCATTAAAAAAGCAAAAAGTAGTCAAAAATCTAAATGACAAAAATATTTCTGTCTAATTAGTATCATAGTGTGTGATATTCTAATTTTTATACTTACTTTAATTGCTTGCCAGAAGATCTATGAACATGTTTGGTTTCCATTATCACAGAATTTCATAATGATATTAAGGCATCTGTTTAGGTAGGAGTAAAGGATTCTAATAACATTTCATAGTTATTGCGACATAATAATTATCAAAAATAATTATTTCAGCAAGACATAAATCTCACAAAATTATCATTCAGTTTGTCATTTTATGTGTATTGCTCTGATAACATTTTTCTATGATATGTCATGTTTTTCTGTTTTATGGTTAAATCCATTGATATTTTACTAATCTTATAGGGAATAATATAAATACCTGCCTCTGATGTAATTTTATTGTTTTGTTTATGATGTTCCTGATTGTTTTGGATGTGTTTGTAACAACATAATACCTAATTAAAAAAACAACAACAGGGAAACATTAAGCTATTATGTTTATACTTTAGTTTGCTATCAGAGTGGGTACATAGTGAATTCAGCTTGATGTGAATTATCTTTTTGAGTGTGCTTTTTGATCTTTAAAAGTATTTTATATGCTTTCCTCTTAACATTAAACATCATGAAAATGTCCATAATATATTAGTTAAAACTTATACACTGATGTATATACACATACATATACATGCATACAAAGACACACAACGGCATATCTAAACATACATATGGTGACATGTGCACATACAGAGGTGTTTTTGTGGAATCCATATCTTTATCGAAAGCTGTTATCAGACACAAAGTGATTTTATTTTATTATATTCAAAATTTTTTAAAGTCAGATTTTAAGGATAAAACATGTTCATTATAATTTGGGAAATAGGGAGAAAAATTCCCGTTGACAAAATTTTTATATATTTTTTATTATTACAAAGTTACTGGTGGGTTTCTTTCAAGTTTACCTGTTGGTGAGAAGAATTTAAATTCATTAGAAAGAACCCCCCCATACACACACAAAAAAACAAAACAAAAAACAAAAACCACTGAAACAAAATGAAAAGAGAAAAAGAGCTTCTTCAAAGATTTTATACTGAATAGAAACTGTGTGAGCCAACTTAAAAGCAATAGATTAATCACACAAACATGAATGGAGAAAATGTGTTATTCATTTCAATAATAGGCATGAGTACCATTGGCATTTTTTTCTTTTTAGATATTAATTTTAAACCAATGAGAAAGAAAAAAAACTCTTCTGTTCAAGAAATCTAGCAAATGTCTAATAAACAATATTAATTCTGAGTAATATGAAATGTAATGGGGAACAAAAATGAAGTAGGAAATAGAGAAAAGTGAAAACAATGTGATTTTAACATTGGCTTTAATGACTTTGACATTGGTGGTTGTTTAACACTAACTTTTGTTTCATGATTCCATGCATAGACATAGAATCATTCAGAACTAATGCAAGCCACTTCCTGTTTTTTATTCAACACGATGCTTTGGAAAGTTAAGACACTCTAAGACCTACAATAGAAATTTAACAAAACTCATAAGAATATAATCTTTGATCAGCAGACTTTTTTTAGGAAATGTTTTAAAAACTTAAGTAATGAATTTTAACTTCAAACTTACCAAAACTGATAATATTTGGTTTCATGTATTGGTGAGAAAGAGGTCTGCTGTTAGTGACCTGATAGAAACTATTCTTGTATAAGTTGAAGTATCACGTTCCTTCTAATATTCTGGCATGTCAAAGATGCAGCATGCTTTGAGTATCAATACCTGCTTGTGGGAGTGTGTTAGACACCTGTAGATTATCTTGATAAAGTTAATGCATGTTTATCTTTCATTGATTCCATAAAGCCTACTATATTCTGTTGATACTATTTACCAACCCCTCCGCTCGGGCAGGATATGACACAAGGTCAATTTTTAAGCGGAGTTCAACAGGTTTGAATTCAGAGTTTTCCTTCTCCTAGACTAGTTGCCTTACCAAGGCTGAAGAACCTAGTCTGTCCTACTACTTACCCATAGCTGGAGGGAGAATAATTGGATTCATACCTTCCCCAAGGGTATTAGTGCTATGTGAAATGCAATCAGTCTCGTCCAGGATTTGAACTTGTGTCGCCGTGTCCATTTCCTACGATGATAATGACAACAGCATTCTGTTGATGAGGCTTAGAATATGCCAGTTGTACCCCCTGAAGAGGGGTAAAAAACCCACATGAAATAAGTAATAGTTTGAAGGTAGCAGGTCTGAAGAATAAATGGAATTTTGAAAAATGTCATAATTAATTCTATAAAATAAGGATTTTTTTTTACTATAAATCAAAAGTTGAGCAAAACATGAGATCAACATTATACACAAGTATTTAGACTATTTAAAGATTGAAATGGTTTTAGTAAAAAAAATTTGATAGCTATAAATGCCCGTGTCTATTTTATGTACTGGTTGGATCTTGTAAGAGTGGAATCTTTGTGTATTACAAATAACTTATGAGAAACATTTGATAGGAAAAAGCTGAAAATAGAATGAACTTCTTTTGTTTGAAAAAACCTATTACTTTTTCCTTTTTTTCCTTTTTTTTTTGTTAAATTTCTAAAATTGTTTTGATGTTCAATGATTTAACCAAGAGATCAGAAAATGATTCATAGGAAATGTTGTGAATGAAAAATCAAAAAATCAGAGGCTTGTCAGAAACAATTATGAAGAAAGACTCTGTCTTTAGTCTAGACTTTAACTTTGAAAGTTATATTGAAACCATATCATTTGTATTCTGATGCTCACTGAAATCATTTCATTCTCTTATGTCAGGATAAAAAAGAAGTCAGTCATTTTATCTCCTCTACATTTGAGTTTTATGGGTTTTATTCAGCGGAGATTTTGTACTGTTCAAAACTGAATAAAAATTTTGCAAAAGCTTGTAGCCACCATCTACAATTTGGCATTTTAAATGGAATGGTAAATACTTAAATATTGTGACAAATACTGAGGGGAAAGGGAAAGTTATTGAAGCAACACTGAACTTCTTAAGGAAAATGGACATTTCACAGGAAAACACCAGGAAAAGAGGCACATTTTAGTGACAGTATGAAGGAGTAGGTCTCTGAAGTAAGACATGGAAGAGATGACTTTACAAAAAATGAGAATTTGAGACCCTAGGAAGGGCCCACTTTTTTCATGTATTATTGAACTTTGTTAGGGTTTGTTTTTTCCTATTTGTTCGTTGAAACTTATTTTCTCATAAATTTTTGAATATGTGTCTATGTGTTTCCTGAGTTTTTTTTTATTTTTTTAATTATACTGCCAGCAGCCTTTTGGGCCATCATACAGGATTCACCTACTTTTTGAATAAATACTAGGAGTTTTTTTTTACCTGTTCTTCAGCTTTATTTATCTGTTTCTTGTGTTATTGTTTATCATTAGCATTAAATTTGTCTGTCTGGTTTTTAGTTATAAAATTTGGCAATGGCTACAGTCAGCACATAGTTTGGAAATTCAGAATGCAATGGGACTTTGAAAGGTGGCTAAGCGGGATTCAATTCATGTTAAATCTTTGTTTTGATAACAGTCTTCCAACCACCATTTTTTTTTTAATTACAAGTGTTTTAAAAAGTATATGCAGAGTATTTGGGTGCTGAATCCAAAAATGGCCTTAATTTTGCTGAATTAGCTCATGTTTGTGAGATAATTGGCACACCCTAGAATTATGATTTCACTCATATTGTCAGATTCTATCCTCCAAATTTACAAACTACAACCTTTTCACCTCTATAGCCAGCCTTTCTAATGCAAAAGTAGCTAGAATATATAACCTACATTAATTCAGGAAGCAGTTTTGACATGCCTCTGACCTTAGTTGAATGGACATCATATATAATTGACTCCAGGGTGAATAAGAACATGAGTAAATTCTTGCTTTAAATCTGAAATCAGATGACCAAACACCTAAAAATAAGCTCAGCAGCAAAAGTGTATATATATATATATATATATATATATATATATATATATATATATATATAACATTGACCTCAGCGGCTTTGAAGACAAGTCAAACTGAATTCTCAAATATAAGGCATCTGCTACCTCACGGTCAAACAATGACCTTTTTAGAATCAGCATCTCCAGAGTTAATCTAAAAATTGTTTGCAATAAGATAAGTATTGAATAGAGTAATTATTTTCTTTCATGTATTTAGAATTGTAAATATTAAGAGAAATGGATATTGATGAACCATCTTTTAAATACTGATATTTGGTTTATGTCAAGTCTTCTTTATTGACTATTGTCCTGATCATACCTGTTGCTGTGTAGGATAAAAGCTTTGCACGGCAATTTATGCAAAAATGCTTTCAGTTGAATAATCCTTTTAATCATCTTTCTTCTTATTGAAGTTATAAGAATCTTGCACACTAATGATTTCCCTTTTTCAGTCTCAAAAGTCATTTGTCAAACTCTAAGATGAGACATCTCAACTTGGAGTTTCAAGGGGGTTTCCCAGTGGTGTAATGGCTAAAGCGATGGACTGCAGAATCGTAGTGCACGAGTTGAACTCCAGTCGTGCTATTATGTTCACTTTGGGACGAATACTCTTGGGAAAGGTATGAACCCTCTTATCCTCCCATCTATGGATTAAATAGTACCACAACTGTCCTTCTAAAAGGATGGATTTAGTATTGAATAACCTGAGAAGGTTGATATGCCATTTAATAACAAACAAACAAACAAACAGGAGTTTTAGAAAGGGATTAAATCTAACCACTAATCTGACATGGAAATTTCAATCCTGATTAAGAATCTATTCCTGACCTAGATTGGATGAAAACAAAGGCAAGAGATACTAGTCTGCCTTGAAATTTGCTAATACCTTGAAGAAGGTTTATGCGTTTCTCAAGAATATTAGTGCAAAGTAAGCATAAACAACCTTAGTTAAACCTATAATTAATTTCACCAATTACATTTTCAATTCTAGTTACCATTAAGCCACTTAGCATTGCTAAGTCATGATTTATATCGATGTTATATACAGGGTCTCTTAAAATAGATGCAACCCATTAATATGATAATGATTTATTACTGAGAAAAGTGCAATAGCAGTCATTTGGAAAACTTCCGGTAAAAAATACATCCTTTGAGCTAAAGCCATCAAATTAATGTTTTTTTTAATTGTTATTATATCAGCTTCCAGGACATGCAATCATTTTTTCAAATTTTTGGTTTTAGTAATAAGACATTATTGTATAAATGGGTTGCATCTTTTTTGGGACAGTTTTGAATGATTTTGTCTCAAAGTAAGTAGTGATGCAAAATATTTCTCCTCTCTTGTCCAATGCATTGTGATCAAGCATTAATTGTTCTTATAGTACACTATTCTCAAATTTGAAACAAAAATAACACATTATTATTACTTTAGTTATTAGCAGTCACATGGGTCCCATGTATATTGAGACACCTTGTATAATGATAACTTACGAATAGTTATTTCTGCGACAATTTTTTTGTCAAATGGATTCATTGAAAAGTGCATGAAACAGACAGCTTATATAGAACAAATTCAGCTCTGTCAGCTCTGGCTGTTGAATACACTACCTGCATCTCTGCAAAGAGTTATGACATGCTTCTTCAAAGAGTGTTCTTGATATAATGCTTAATCATCTGATTGTGAAATTAAATTATTAGTATTACATACCAATTGAAACAATTTAGCTGTAAACAAATGAATAAATAGTATTGAATAGAATTATTAGTATTAAATAGCAGTACTTGAAACCATTTAACAGTCTGCAAACAATACCAATACTTAATTGTGTACAAACAAATTAGCTGTAACATTTTAAAAATGATTTTATCAATAAACTATTCACTTACAAATCATATATATATAACCATTTAACAGTGTGCAAACAAATGACTGGGGTTGAATTGAATTGTTAATGTTACATAGCTAATCTTGAAACCATTTGACTGTCAGCAGGCAATTTATTAACACTAGATAGAACTCTTGGTATAATATAGCAATACTTGAGACCATATATTGAGTCATTTAAAAATGTTACCTTCAAACTATTTACTATAAATAATATATATCTAATATATGTTTAAACAGGATTTGGCATTAAATAACTTACAATGGTTGATATGCCATAAAACATAACCAACCCAAACAAATGTGGTTTATGTAGATAATTTTAAATATTAGTATCCTTATAAAGAAAGTACTTTATTGAGGGTATATGACAAGTCTGTAATAAGCAATGGCATAACTTGGTTAGAATTTTTAACCTCAGATTTGAACAACTTGAAGGTAAAAAGACGTTTGTCAAGTTTTTAAATTTTCAAGTTTTTAAAGATTTTTCCAGAATCAAATTAGTAAATGTTATTAGATGTGTACCAAAGACTGAACTTACTGTCATATTTTAAAATATGCCTCTTTGATTATTTGGCTTCTACTCCGTTAATTTCAAATGCAATTTGTATGATACATTGGCTCTATATAAGGTGCGATCAAAAAGTATGAGGATCATTAAATAAGTTTTTCAGACTTTTTTCGTATGGGCACTTTTATTGATAGTACACACATGAAACTCTAGTCCCCTTCAAAGTAGTCTTTTCCGGCTGCAATGCACTTGTTGTACCGTTCAAAAAACTTCTGGAAGGCCCCATGGAAGTCCTCTTGTGTGAGCATGTCAATGACCTTCGTCAAAGCCTCTTTCATCTCCTCAATTGTCTCATAACGACAGCATCTAAGCTTAGGGAATAAGCAAAAGTCACAGGGAGCAATGTCTGGACTACTGGGAGGGTGAAGAACTGTCTTGATGCCCATCTTGCTCAAATAGACTATGACAAGGATGGAGTTGTGGACTGGTGCATTTGAAGAGTGCTGGCCTCTTCCGACGGAATCTCTTCCTGAACTCCCTTAAAACATCAACATAGTAACCCTAACCCTAACCCTTTTGCCAATCAACTCTGGTGTATTGACTTCCTTACTCCTCCCACACCTCTCATCATCCCTCACACACTCCTTGCCTTCCTTGAATCTCATATGCCACTCAAAAACTGATGCTCATTTCATGCAAGATGGTCGAAAAGCAGTCTGAAGCATTCCATACATTTCTGTGGCATTTTTTCCAAGTTTAGAACAGAATTTTATTGCATATCATTCTTCTAAAGTGTTCTGATATCCAGATTGCATTTTTGAAATCACCAGCTGTGACAATCAGGCTTGAGTAGGGTGTATTCCAATTTGCTGCTGTAGCTGTTCATTTGATGCTGAAATCATAAAAATTGGTTAGTCATCTCATAAGTTGTATAGCAATAACATACTGAATTTTCAAGAGTCTACAACAATTTTAAATGCCTGTACAAAAAAAGTCTGGAAACTTATTGAAGGCACCATGTATCAAGACTAAAGCTGTATTTACCAACACAGAAATGAAGAGAAAATAATTTTCATTTTTAATTCAGGACAGAATGACAATTTTGAGCAGTCTCTGATCATATGAAACATTTTTTTAATAATCCAAATTTTCAGTCTACAAAAAAACATCAATATCATTGTAATTGCCTGTTAGAATGGACTCACTAGTTGTCTTGTACATGAATTATAACTAAAATTCTTGACTAAACACATCATATGTACCAATTTGAAAAGACTTCTACATTTATATATTTGTAAAATCTGATAGCAATTACTAGAAGTGTCTATATTTAACAATATTTGAAGCAGACGGAAAACTCAGGGGTATAAACAGGGAGATGATATTTAATGATGACTTTACTTTCCTTAACTTTTCAATAAAAAGAAAGGAAAAACATTTTACCTAGTTATCAATTGTAGACACTGCCAAAATTATTAATGGAAGCAAACAGTCATAAGGGCAAAATTGAGTATGAGCTAACTTGTAAGCTATCCAGGGAATACAACAGTGGGGAGAAAAATGAAACTAGAGATGAATTTACTTGTGTAGTCTGGGGATTAAATGTCTAGGTTTTGTTTACCACTTACCAGACAAGATGGAAGAACTCTAAGTTGTAGACAATGTTTACTTTCTTAGTTTTATGTGTTACTTGACAAAAATGATTCAAGACCTCAATTTACAAAACCTGCATTAGTCTTCTTCAAATTGTGCTGACATAAACCCATAAAATAATCATAATACTGCCGTTGGAAGATGATAGTGATAAGTAAATATGAATCATATAGCCAATTATGAGAGACATGATCATGTATTGTAAAACGGTTAGCAAGCTGGATGAGCAGGCCATTCTCATGAATTTAATTCTCACTGGGTGTTCCATATTTCTTTCCTTGTGTTATGATTATATTAATTTTGGTAGATAAATAAACAGTAAACTGTATTTCAATCTGAAAAAAAAATGTCCTGCTACAATTATATAACTTATGAGTGGCTAGAAGTATATCAACAAAATTCTCTGTGTTTACTTAGAGGACACCTGGAGCTTGTTTTTAAGTAAATGTTATCAGTAGAGATCAATTTATAATATATAGATATAATAATAAACTGAGATATTACTTAGTCTGTCAGGTTAACTAAATCAAATGTTGCTTTTTGTTTATATATATAGACATTTATCAGAAAATAACCTTACTTACTGAGTGATTAATTCTTCTAGCCTTGTACCATAGCTTAGCTTGCTAAATAACTATAAATTACAAGAGGGTTTCAAATCCAGTTTTGGAATACTTGATAGTAAGGAAAATATTTAGCCATGTCTCCACTCTTCAAGGACCAATTAGTATATCCATAATATACCAATACTGAAAAACACAGAAAGATAAAATAAACTCAATTACACATACAAAATATTTAACCCTTTAGATGCAGAATATACATGCTGGTAGCCATGCAAAGAAAGAATACAATCATGTCACATGATAGAACTATAGATATTGTTCTCTGAACAAGCAGTATAGTGAAGGGATGCAAAATGGAAATAGGCTTACTTGATGAAAAGAGATTATCTGGTTATAGGGCTCCACCATTCACTATTTGTGGTCAGCAATATCTTCATTGGGCTCCTACTGGACATGCAAGTTATTTAAGAGAGATAAGAGGGATAATTATTTGTCTCCCTTTACCATCAATTGTTAAAGCTTATTTTGAGTTTAGGCCCTTCAAAATGTCAACAAATCAGTCATCTAAATTAAGAAAAACATAGGTCTGAAGATAGAGAGTGGTTTATAATCCACAATAAAGTCAACCTGGAAGAACTGCATTGATTATTGCTTCAGAAAAAAGTGTAGTATTAAGTAGAAAAAAATATGCATAACATATACATTTTTTTTTAAATGATACTTTAAAAATTCATAGTAGAAAAAGAAACATTTGTGGAATTGATTGTTGCACATATCACCACTTCAGATAAATAATAGACAATTCCATTTTGGTAGAAGAAAAAAAAAAGAGGAGTAAATATTAAGAGAAAATAAAGGCAAGAGAGAAAGGGAGTGAGGAAATGACATCAGATTCTTATCTTCAGTGGAATGAAGAATGAAAATAGAGTAAAAAGAAAAAAAGATAAAGAAAAGGAATAGATTAATTCAGAGAAAAATGAGTAAAAGTGAGAAAGGAACTCTAATTTAAAAAGATTGTATTCAAGAAAATGACAGGTTTTCAGAATTAATTCTAAACTCTTTTGAAAGTCAGCAAAAATATTCAATTTAAAAAAAAAATTTCTGTACTTCTTCATTAACAGAAACAAAAAATTCACTGAACCACAAATCAAATGTGGTCAAATTGATTAACATATTTATTTGTTTATTTGCAAAGAATTGAGAAATGATCAATAATAAATAACCTATGAAATAATTTACTCAAAAAATTGATAAAAGAGGATATAATCTAAAGGGAACATTTTTTAAACATTCAATAAAGTTTTCTTTGGGAGTTTAAGAGAATAAGAAAACAAAAACTGATAAAAAGTAAAATTATCACAGGTACTGTTAGTTAAGATAATTATTGCAATTGTCCTGAGACATTTAAATTTGACAAGTATGCATGAATATAAAAGAATATAATATGCTTACTTCAGAAAAGTTGCTAACTATGCCAATGATAGGATCTAATGGCTGAGCTGTGATATCTGTCCTTTAATACGTTATCTCTAGTTGAAATACCCGAGGTAAAACTTTATAAAAACAGTATATAAATCTACTTGTATTATGAAGCTCTTATATAATCCACTTAAATCTATCTGCATAAAAAAAAACAAGCCAGATTTTATAATGCATCATATTTTTCTAGCAAGGTTAATATTACAACAAAAGAATATTCAATGTAAATTGACAAAGGTTTAAAAAGCATAACTGAAACTTATCACCAGCTCTCCCTTTATTATAATTTCTTACTAGGTGTTTTTCATTTAACACAAGAGTGATAATTTAGAATTCTTTGATTTATTACTTAAATAAAGGTCATAAACACTATTATGGATGTTTTTTTATTTCCAACTTATTGTATCACCACTTAAAATCATAACAGGAGGCATTCATAATTGCATTGCCATTTTAACTTCTTTACATTTATTTTTTTTCCGATGAAACTTGTAATTAGAGAAAAACGTGACAAAGATATAAACATTCTACCAAAATTCCAGTCAGCTGGGGATACAGAATACCCTGACAGCATCTCTACAGAGATGTAAGACCTTCCCCAAAGAGTGTTCTGAATATAACACTAAGCTGTCTGAGGAAGTACTCCTTCAGTGATATTACTCCCAGGTTCACTCAGAGCTGGAGTGGTTGTCCCTGATAGGGTCCCATCTATCAGTCAAATAGAACTATTTCATCATTTAACTGTGTGCAAAAAAATGACTGATGTTAAATTAAATTGTTAGTGTTATGTAGCAATACTTGGAACAATTTTACTGTATGCAAATGAATGAGTAATGTTGAATAGAATCATGAGTGCTGAATAGCAATACTTGAAATACTTTAACTGTGAACGAAAATGGAATTATTGGTATTATATAGCAATACTTGGAACCATTTCACTGAGTGAAAATGAATAATGTTGAACAGAATCAATAGTGTAAGATTGGAATACTTGCAACCACTTCCCTGTGTGTAAACAAATGATTAGATAGCAATACTTGATATCATCTTTCTGTTTGCACACAATCTCACTAACAAACTATTCACTTACAAATCATATGCATATCCATTTAACTGCGTGCAAATAAATGACTGATGCTAAATTGCTAGTGTTACATAGCAATACTTGAAACCATTTAATTGTTTTCCAAAAAGTGAGCAGTTATCACTCCAAACTATGCATCAACAAATCCCATGCACACATATACACACACACATGCACGTATATATAAACAGAATTTGGCATTAAATAACCTACAAGAGTGGTAATATGCCATAAAACACAACCAATCTAAACCCATTCCACCAAATTAGTTTGCTCATCTTAATTTCTCTTCAATCTAAAGCACAATGTCACTTTATATTCTTCTATCATGTAAGCTGGTCTTGTTAGATCGACCTCTGCTACCTCACAATGGCTGATAATCTACTGGATCACCATACTATGTTTGATGATGATTGTCCAACTTTGGTTTTATGTAGATCCACATTGTGTTTTCAGCAAACTTTCCTAGCCAGGAAGAATAACCAACAATCTACTTTGGAGCACATTGTAATTTATCATTTTTTTCTATATGTAATACCTGTCTATATTGGGTAGTGGTTCAATGAATGGAAAAATTATACACACCCATATTATAAGTTTGCTAGTCGATGTCTCAGAACCAGTTGGAGAAATTTTAAACCGTTTTTCTAAACTCTTGAACCATTTGGTCATATGATTGAAACTATCCAATCCACTCAATGATCTCAGATTTATCTGAACTTCATAAGCTTTCAATCATACTAAATTTATATAATTGTGGACGGATTTTTTTTATATTATCATTTTTCGTTGGTTATATCTTATCATTCGGTTTGGTTAGGCTTAGAACTGTTTGGCTTAGTGCATGTGCAGGTGCACACATTGATTGCAGGTGTTCACACTCGTGCGCAGAGGATGGGACAATCACAAATGTCATAATAAAAACCCCAGATAGGAAATTAGATTGGGGGTGTGAATGATGTCATGCCTGGAAGCAAGGGGCTGAGAATTTTGGTGATTTTTGAAAAAAGCAGTTAGTTGAAATTTGGACCTGGGCGAGGTCAATTGAGTTGTGGTCTACGTGCTGCACTGTGCATTTGTTGGGTCAGTGAGATGAGATTCTGACTCTGGGCTGAGAGTTCAGCTGGGGAGTTGACTGAAGGGCAATGTAGGAACAGTCAGCATAGTAAAAATTGTGTCTCTCTCTCCTCATGTCAAAAAACCTAAAAGTCAAGAAAGTAATAAAAGTTTTGTACCTGTACTAAAGAAAGTCTTCAATGTTTCAAGTGTTTCGGGATTCCGCATGCATATGGCTATGCTACAAGCCCAGCCTTGTCAGCTTTGGGTGTAGAATACACCAACTGCATCTCTGCAGTCAGAGTAAGGACCCCCCACCAATGAGTGTTGTGGATATGATATACAACCCTCAAATGGTGAGGATCAAACCCTGGAGCTTTGGGGAATATGGAGAATCCCTTTATTGGCATTGCTCCCAGGTCCACTCTGATAGGGTCCTATCTGTAGGTCGAATATAAATGTTTGGCATTTAAATCATGCAAACAAATGACTGATGTATAATTGAATAGTTAGTGATACATAGCGATACTTGGAAGAATTTAACGGTGTATTAATGAATAAGTAATGTTGAATAGAATTATTATTGTTGATTAGCCATACTTGAAACTCTTAACAGTGTGCCTATATTGAATTATTTGTGTAACATATTGATGCTTGAAACCATTTAACTGTGTGCAAATAAAATATCTATGTTAGATAATAATATTTGAAACTGTTTGAGTGTAAACAAAGGATTAATACTAAATAGAACTATTCAGGTTAAAATATTTAGAACCATTCAACTGTGTGCAAACAATAGTAATACTTGTATGCAAACTATTTTGCTCTGAAATTTAATTTTCTTTTTTTTTTATTTAAAAATAAGATTACCTACAAATTTTTGAGTTACAAATCATATGTAGAACTATTTTAACTGTATGCAAACAAATGAGCTCTGGCTTGTTTAAAAATATACAGCACAAACTGTGTTTACAAATCATAATATGTATAAAGATGATTTGGCATTAAATAACCTGCAATTATTGATTTGTCATAAAACTAAATGAAAGCCAAACATAGAAAGTTGATGCAATTGTATTTGAGTTCAATTTCTGATTCAAACTCTATACTTGATGTCAATAATAGATTTCCCCCAATCTGTTATGTAACACTTTTATTACTAAATGATGAAATAGTAACTCAATTGATAAAAGGTTAAGTATGTCAGTATGTTTATTTTCATATACATCATCATCATATTCTGCTGTTTGCATGGATTTCCCTGACTCTCTCTCACCATACACCTATATTATCCATCACTTCCAGCAGGCCCTCTAGATTACATCCTGTGTCTGTAGAGAGCTGTTATAGATGTTCTAGTTGGTCATCTAACACTTGCACATCTGTGTGTAGGAGTCCATAGGAGAATATTGCTTATGAGCTCATCCTTACTTCTCCAACTGTGTCCCACATATTTTGTCCATCTTACATGGATGGTTTTAGAGTTGGGAAGTAGCTGGCTGTACAGCTGCTGTTTTATGCAATGTTTCTTCCAGGATCTGATCAATATAACTCATAGCATCTTGTGCAATTCGCGTCTAGCTTTTTCATCATATGTTTAGTTAGCATCCATGTAGTGCATCCCTATAGTAGAATCGAAGTGACCACTGCTTGGAAAAAAATTGCGTTTTATTTAATTAGACAGGTTTGACTTCCAGATGATCTTTCATGCTTTTTCTAGTCGCGTATTGATTTTCAGTAGATAAGACATTGCTTCTGAGGTAGGTGAACTTATTCTCTAATTTCAGAGAACCACCATTTAGTGTGGAGATGTTTCCTTTTACTATGACTCTCATTCAAACAATATGATTATATATATATGTATATATAAATTAACCATAAGAATCATTTTAGATTTTTTTTTTAAGAAGGTGTTTTACTTAATTCTATGTTTGTTTTATACTAAATTATTCTATTTTCATTTTTTTTTTAATGCTAGATTCTTTTTTTTTTTTAGATATAGCACTTTGTTTAGCTGGATACATCTTATAGGTCAACACAATGTTTTAACCCTTAGAACCCTGAGCATCTTTTACTCTTAGGTTATTCAACTCTGATCTCCTGGCTGAAAAATTGTGGAAAAATGTAAAATATTGTAATAAGTTTTTTAACAGCTTATCAGGCTATTATTTATAGGCAATAGCATTGATAATTAAATAATAATGAAATAATATTAATTACTAGCAAAAGTGATGCAGAAAAAGAGATTCCTGGCAGGAAATCAGGCCATCAACATATATGTACTTCTAGGTACCAGCACAAATATTTGCTACTCAGGTTCTAAGAGTTAACTTTTGCTATTTTAATTTAGATTGGAGACATTTTTCTTCCGTGATTTTGTGAATTATAAGATGAATTTTTTTTCTCGCTCTCATTATATAACTTATAGACGGCTAAGAGTATGTTTATAAAAGTTTTAACAAGTATTTTCTAAGAGGACACATGGAATATGTTTTTCACTTAATGATTTTTGTAACTTGCAAAACTTAAGGTTTTAGCAGGAGTGATCAGTTTATGATATATAGTCCTAAACTGAACCATTATTTAGTCTTTCAGGTTAAGTAAATCAGATGTTTTTCATTGAATGATATAATGTAGACATTGATACTCTGGCTACAAACCAGTTATATCCGTTTTTTATATAACTTCCTTATGGTCATTTGAATTTCAAGACTTTAAAAAGAAAAATGTTAATTTGCATTTGTAGTATGGCCACTGAAGACCAAGGATCCATAAATATTAACTTCTTTGTGATATTTATAAATTAATAAGTCTTCACAAAAATCTTTCTGGCTACTATGCCAGTTAATATTGCGATAATAAAAAGTGGGGTAGATACATTTATGGTCACAAACTTAAGATCCATCTTTAGCTATTTTCTATAAAGTCCTACCCATGTGTGTATGTGTGTGTGTATGTAAATGTACAAAGATGAAAGAGGAAGGTATTCATTGGATGATTTTATATATAGTTTGATTTTTATTGAACTATAAATAAAATCATCCTCTGAATACCTTGTTTTTTTATATTTATACATTTACATACTGTTAGATTTATTTCCATTTTCCTAGATATATATATATAATTTAATATAGCTTTTATCATGATGTTTTCATGACTATATATGGATGACGATTTGACTATCTATCTTAAAAAATGTCATTCTCTTTTATCCTTTTTTTAACAAGAAAAGTACAGTTTAAGGTAATTCACAAAGTCCTTCAGATGTGGTTGGATATGTCATTTTTGTATAGTCACCAGCTATGACAATCTAATAACCTTTTTCAAGATACCATGCCAATAGTTCCTCAACGTCTCTCAGGGCAATGAGAGAGATATGTAACTGTGCCCACCTCCTCTCCAAGTAACATCTGGCAGGTTTTACTGTGTAATATAGTACCCGTAGCAAGGAACAATCCCTGACATGGCTTTTAAGATCCCTGACTTAACTTGTCAAGTCACCCTGGAACACTAACTTATTGGTAGGGGTTTGGATTCCTTCTCTTAGATTGGTTTGCCAATCTATAAGGTTAGAGAGCTCTGTCTGCCCTAATATTTACTGATAACTGGAAAGAAACAATATTGATTCTTGCCTTTCCTAAGGACATAAGTGTCAAGGGAAATGCGAACAACCAAATATTTGGTTGTTTGATTTTTATGATTTGAACTTGAGACACCAACGGCATATCCTATAACTAAAAGCACCCTGTTGGCTGGGGCTGTAAGAATATGCTGACTGCACCACTGTAGAAGAGTAAAACCCCGCTGATTACAAATGGAGACACCTGTTGGCCATACGTGATGACCCATGATGCTTGAGGATGGAATTCTGGTGGTTGATCTGTCCTTCATCTAGCAACTAAGTGGTCATGTGACCTGCAACTCACCACTTTGGCCCCAACTGGTCTAGACGAGTGGTCAGACAGGCCTGATCCAATCAATTGGCTGGTCATATCAAGCACCAGCATCTGTATATTTAGTCCTGACTTTATTCAAATTGCACCTGTGGCAAACAAACACCCAACCCTTTTTTATCATATAAGTGCTTGAAGGTAGTGGCTGAGGGTCATTTGAGATGAGAGGATGGGACTTCGACCATTGTTGAATATGCACCAAATATGCAGTACTGGTGGCCTAGGATTGGCAGAGGTTAAGAACCCTCTTCTTGCTTTGAGTATACCGGTAGTGTATCCCTGTCTCAACCAAGGTGAAAGGGGTTTCCTCTCAGTTAGTTCCCAACATAAGTTGGACTCCATGATTGGTGGTGGAGCACAGAACTGATGAAAAGATGACCAACAGACATGGCTCATCAAAAAAACAAATTCCCAACATATACCAAATAAATTAACCAAGAGACCCCATCCCAACACAGTGACAGAGATATAGAAGAAGTTTCTACCTCTTTCTTGAGCTTTATAGTTCTCAAATCAATACAGGAAAAACCCATCACCAAGCTCTCACCTTTTGCCTTAGAAAGATTTCTCTCAGCTAATGTAGCACCCGAATTAGCAAAAACACTTGTGAAAGTTACAAAAGAGAAATATACTGATCTACTGGTATACATGAAACATTAAGTCCTCCCACATTGATCCCTCAACATATTTCAAGGTGGAGTAAGAAGTTCAGAACTATCTCCCTGTTCCAGTGAAGAAATCAAACACAACCTGAGAAAACAAGTGTCAGAGACAAAAAGGATTACAATAAAAAAAATGACCACCTTATTACCTTCAATACCCCTAAAGTCCAACCTAAACTTAAAATTGGGTACATGATAGCAAAGATTGACACTTATATTCCCAATCCCCTCTGTTGCTACAAATACTAAAAGTTAGGGCACCATGAAAGTTTGTGCACCAGAAAGAGAATATGTACAAAATTTGGAAAGGATTGTTCTGACCACCCAGAATCCACCTGCAAATTATTTAAATTTGCTAACTGCAATGGAGATCACTCAGCTGACTCTAGACTCTGTGTGGCTTGGAAAAGAGAAAAAAAAACCCTGAAAATAATATACACACAAGACATCCTTTTTCCAGAGGCAAGAAAAATTATTGAAACTGCCCTCCCACATTTGTCTTACTCAAGAGTAACATGGCCCATTCAAAACCCTTCCACCCCTGAGTGTCATAAATGCAATCTCTTAATAGAAAAACTCCTTCATCTGAAACCAGAAGAATTCCCAATCCTCCTAAAGAACTACAGGCTTCCATACCTCAAACCAAACAACCTCTGCTTTCAGAATTGGATCCAATGGGAAGCTATGATGAAAAGCTATCAGTTTGTTAGATAAGATAATAAACACATTCTCTATCACACTTAAAAGGTTTCATTTTCCTTTTTCATAATAATTTCAAGATACAGGTATAAAAATTATTCACCCTGTCAGCAGAGTTTAGAATATGCTGAGTGTATCTCTTGCAAAGAGGTAAGAAACCTGCCCTCCAAAAAAGGAGTGTCCTGATATGACACTAAACTGCATCTGTGTTTGAAGCTATGATTCTGGAGTTCTGTGTAGTAGGGAGTACCTATTTTTGGCCATTACTTCCTGGTTCACTTTGACCCAGAATGGCAGTACTTGTTAGGGTAACATAGGTACTATAGGACAAATAGATCTATTTAAAAATTATTCATGTCATAAAACCAAGTGCAGAAAAAAACCCAGCTTCACAAAATATATAACTATAAACATACAATAAAAATATAAATATAAAAATACAATAAAATATATAAATATAAACATACAATGAATCTCATTCCCTAACCTTTAGGCATAAAATAATCCATTAAAATCAATTCATCAATCATATAAAATTAATCTTTAAAATTTTGCAGAAAACAATCAACATTATGAGTGTCTATGCCACCTGTGAAAAATGTTTGCATTTTGCTTTATTATTTCCAGAACACTTATTAGCATGTAATATATTGATCCTCCAAACCTTGTTGATAATTTACATCACCAACTATAGTGGTTTTAGTTGTCAGTAAGAATCTGTGACAATCCATTGACAATCATATCTTCACCAAGAACTCCATAAATGGATTTCTGCTAAGCTTGGATCAGCTTAATGAACATCATGTCTGCCTTGCACAATTCCTGTTAATCCAGATGCATTAACTGGTACACTTGCTCTTGCATACTAGAATGTTCCAAGTCCTTGTGTATATAGGGAAGTAAAGATAGGTGGGGCAAAACTTGGAAACACTTGTTGGTCATGATGATTCAGAAGAAAGAAATGTGTTCTGATACAAGTCATAATAATTACAACCAACTGCATTGCTGCATCTTTATTTCTCCCAACAAGATTCTAAGTGTTAATTTTAAAGGCAGGAAGCTTCCACTATGCTTAAGAGATTAGTGAGAGACTCTTTAATTTCCTTGGGTAGCCATTACAGGTCCCTTCATAAAATCAATGATATAAATTTATACTTGCACATTTTTTGAACTCTAATAAAGCAATACTTTTCAGTAGTAATAGCAAAAATCTTTGTCAGTTCTCAATATTCTCATAATGGATGCAGGAATTAGAATAAACAGACTGTATGCCTTGCAGAATAAGTAAGACTCCTCAAGTAAAAAAAGAGTATCTTGGGTATTAGACTAAACAGCATCCAGTGATAAGGCTCCAGTTCTGTAGGGTGGTAGAATGTGGAATACCCATTAGTCACCTTTATTTCTAGTTCTACTCAGAACTGGAGAGATAATATCAAATAGATAGGTTTGAAAATAAATTATTTGTATTAAGAATAAATGAAACCATATAATTAGGGATATTCATTAGTAAGCCAAGTGTGATTGCTCATAAACTTTGAAACAATGTACTTAGAACAGAACAAAGAGGAAAAAAGGGTGATTTTAAAAACAAAATATAATTGCAATGTGATACTGAAAATATAAGTATTTATGATTATAATCAAACATTGAAAAATTAAATTTTGGCAGTAAATAGCTCATGAGTCGTTGATATGCCATTAAAGCAAACCAATTCCTAATAGAAGTTATAACAAATCTCTTCATAAAACTTGAGGGACTTCACTCATATAGATGTGTACTTATTGTACATTTTTTTAAACTCAGAAGTAATTAGAGTTGGAATGAGAAAATTTTTTTTGTTTTGTTGTCAAAGCTCTAAAATGGTGTTCAGTGGTAATAACAGCATGAAAAGGATGAATTTTTTTCCCAACCCCCAGCTATTGATAAAATAGGTAAATGAGGATCTCCAGCTTTGGTAGGCAACCATTCTAGGAGAAGGAGGATCATGAATTTAGAAAATGGTGTCCCTTAGGCTGTTGATTGTCTTCAACCTTTACTATGCTCTATCGGCTCCTTTCCTTCACTTAGACAATATCATTGACCCGTAGAAGACTTGCTGCATGAGCAACAACCAGTCTTACATAAAACCTTACCCACACCTGGATTCAGATCCATGATCTCATAAGGCTAATAGATGCTACTGCTTTATGTATCTTTCATTCATTTGCATATTGAATCCCTTTGAGATTTTATGTCCATTGTTATAATCAAGACAAGAACTTCTGTTGAAAACATTTATCAAAATTCAGGGTGTTTCAGAAAAAAATATCCTTTTTCTAATCTAATAATTTGACTAATTCTAGTTCAAATAATTTCAAATTTTAACAGCATGTGTAGAAACAACTCATAATCCTGTTTAATTTTTTCTCAAGCATAGAAATGCTATTCACTTGAAAAGAAAAGTTGTTGAAACATTAAGCATAAAATTGAGTTGTTTCTATACAAGCTGTTAAAATTTGAGATTATTTGAACAAGAATTGGGTCAAGTTTTTAGATCATAAGATGATATCAATTTTTTTGAAACATGGAGAGATTAGAATTTTTGTTTAGGAATAAGACTGAGTTTTTATGACAGTAGAAACCTTTAAGAATCTTCCTTTATTGTTACCATTTACAGCACTGATGTTATTTTCAAAGAATTTGAGAATCCAAATTTGAATAATGATCAGGACTTTCAGAGGTCTAGAAATAGTCATTGTTTTGATTTCAGACTAGCTAATTGCCAATAATTTTCTATTTGTATCTCTTAGCATAATCAATAGGAATTTAGAAAGTTGTCAGTCATTAAATTAGAACATTTTGCTAAGTATTTGAGAAGTAGTATTTTTTTAAATTCTATTTTAGTCCCATCAATATCTCTGATCTCTGTAAATGAGCAAAATTAAAAACATTCTATTGGTTTATAAAAATATCAGGTTATATTTAAGTTGATAGTATGATGATTATGAAATCATATATATATATATATATATATATATATATATATATATATATTTATTAGCAGACATGACAAAAAATTACATTTCCTTCATACTCAAGATGCTAATCTTTTCAACATGTTTACATACTTATCTAAGTTGTATATAAGTTATGATATCACGGACCAGATTCATAAAAAAATATGGTACAAGTTTCATTTTCTCTAATGATTACATAAATGAAAGTAAATTAGGACAGAAGGAGGGAAATTGTTTTTGTGGTTAAAAATCAATGTTTTGACCTTTGTATACTCCAGCCTTCTTCTTGGAGCTTTCATATTTGGTAACATTTGGGAAATTTCCACCAAACACTTCAGTATATTTGTCTATTTTGTTCTCATTCTATTGTTCACCTTTGTAGAATATCTTAAATTGGTTAATGCTTTCGAGTTAATTTGTACTTCTAATATCAATTGGTTCTTTCTCCCTTTCACTAAAAACAGAACATTTGAACTTTTTCACAACTCTTTGTAATTTCTTGAATTATGATAAAGTAGTTTAAAATTCCTATTGAAGTTTAACAAAGAGTAATTATTAGGTAACAAATGCTGTTTGAGTCAAAATAAATCCATTCAAGTCTTTTCAACCAGCGCTTAATTGCTATCCAGCTGAGGAGTCTTTAATATGTACTTAGATTCATTTTATACGTTTTTGTTATTTATATACACTTTTATTTTACACATTTTAGTTATAAACATATATTTTCTTAGATAACAACAAGCAGCCAATTCCACATAATGGCTCAGTGAAATCCTTATTTGATAAACAAAGAGTTTTCAATTTCTATTAATGTTGCAGAAAGTTAAAGCCAAGATAAAAGAATGAATTCAAGGGTTGTTATTTTTTCTGAAAGATGTAAGTAAAAGAAAATGATGAAAGTTAAATGTTTTGACTGAGAAAATATCTAGAGGAGAAGCTGTTAATTTATATATTCTAGGATCAATTTTCTATGAGAAAGCTTAAGACAAAGTTGTAAAATCTTAGTGGTGATAATCATTAGGACATTTTCAAACAAGGTTAAACTGTGAATACAACAAAAATACATACAAAATTAGTTTGGGTTTGGCTTGTCTGTTAAGTAGCATTTTATTTCTTTGTTGGGCATTTAAGGCCAAAACTTTAATTCAAGTTGAACTTTTTATGTATTTATAAATATGTTTTGTAAATATCGGTTTGATATTTTTTTCAAGAGGGTTTATTGTTGAATTTAAATTGTTAGGTATATTTTAATAGAAGCCTACCTCCTTTAAGGATGATAGAATAATGTTTATTTGAATTTTCCTCTAACAGTTCTTTGATACTGTTTGTATTGATGTAGTTTTGTTTTATGGATATAAGATCACAGCATTTGATAAGAAAATGTTTTCATTGGTATTGTGTTTGGCACATTGTGCTGCTCTTGTAAGGAGGAGCAAGTTGTCTTTTTGTGGCTAATAGGTGGAACAAGACAACCTTTTGAAACCTTGTTTACACTCTCACAGAGTAGGTTTTATTAAGTGGAAATTGTGTGGTATGTTGTTATCCCAATGTTGCTACTATTTTTAAGGATAAACCTAATTATCTTTGTTCCAAAAATAATTTCATAAAAATTATAAGCGTAAAATCAATCATTATCTGAAGGTAGTAAACAGCAACCATAGTAATTTGTTCTTTCACTCAGTTTTAGATAACTATACCCCACTAGAAATTCTTTTGACTTTTCAAAAAGTTTTTCTCAACTGTGATGATTAATGTCCTCAATTTGTTTTTTTATGGTCATAATGTTTTGATCATGAAAGACCCCACCCAATTATTCAGAGGATAGTTGCATTCAAGGGGTTATGAATTAAACTTTTCATTCAATCCATGAAGAGAGATAGCATTCATTTTATAATCCTTGTTTAAAGGATATCTCATATCTGTTAAGTTTCTTAATTAGTCTTTGAAACAGAAGATATGTGGACACCAGAATGAGAACAGTTAATCTACTTTGATTGAATAAAGTCTGTTTCAAAATTCTCAATTTAACAAATATAACAGTTATCCGAAGATGACTGAAAATTGAAACTATAATAACAGTTAAGATGTATCCCTCAAAGACATCATGGGTCAATTTCTAAGGAAAGAGAAAATCTCAGGTTTTGAAAGTTGATTTTAAACTTGAAGTTTAAATTCCTTTTCCCATTTTCCTCAATTTGACCTTACATTAGGCATTGAAAATTTTAGTGATAAATTGAAATCCAAAGACTGATTTCTACAGTAAAAAATATTCTGTTTATCATTGAGTTGTTCACTGGTATCCTCATCTTGGTTATCATAGTTTTAACTTTCTGGTGACTCAACCTACAGTCCTTCCTCAGGTATCTCTCATAGTTGGTAACCGTTGGGAATTTTGAACTGTGTTCCTGATACTATCTACAGAAATAGTTAGTTTCTGTTCCACTGCAAATGATTACTGGATATTTTGTATCAGTTAATTATTCTAAGTTAACAGAGAGCACATGAAATGTATAACCATTGGCTAGATCTAATCTGTGGCTATGTTTAATCTGCCTTACTATTTAATTCTATAATGAATAAGAATATTTGTTAATTTTGAAATATTCTATCAAATGTATATTTATACAGGTTTTAAAACAGTTTATTTTTAACCATTAAAGATCTTCAGCCTTTCTATATTGTCTTTTGCTGTTGTCAGTAACGTTAACTTTTGAGTCCATTATACCAGTATACCGATAATACTTTTATTTTCTTCCCGCACCATTGCATCAGTTTTACTGGTGTGGACATTATACTCAAATGGCAGAGAGTAAACTGAGGCACAGGATCTCAGGGTTCAAATAGTTAATGTTATTTTGAACTGAATCTTTTATTAAATTCTGAAAATAGTTTTAAAATTGCCAGCAAGTTTGTTATTCTTATTGTACAATGTTTTATCAAATAATTATTGAAATTTTTAATTCAGTGCTATACATTGCATAACTTGTATTTGTTTTCGCTCTGAAATCTCTTAGTTGCAAAGATAGTGGAGTTTTTCAAACACACCTCCGCATACACTTTCTTAACATCTCACATGCTTTCCTTTATTTATTGTAAATAAAGTTATGTATATTGACCCCTTTTTTCATTTACCTCTGCCTATGCTATAAGTAGGGGTATTTATAAATAATTCTCTTTATCTGACTCACAAAATCTTCTTGATACTTCAATCTTGCTCACAAAGCCAACTGAGTTACACACCTCTGGTTTATGATAAGAATGATTCTTCATGTCAGTAATTTAAAATTTCTTCTTGAGTTCTAATTTCTTTTCTATAAATAATATCTGTCATTGAAGGTATTCATCACTTTATTTTTCAGAGTTTAAACAAAATCTAATGATGAATGTTTTTATCCTCCCACATTTTCCAATTTGGCATTGAACAATACAAAATATATTACTTTGGCATTAATGTTTTGTTCCAAAAGTTTTCCAGTTAATAACAAGGTGTGTATTTATATAATAAACTAAGTTTCTTATCAGAATAATCATTCCACTAACCGTTTTCCTTTTTCATAAAATTTCTTTATTGGTGGCAGCTTTGAAGATCATAAAATGTCAACTGCTGATACTGTCTTGATGCAGATGTAAGATAAAACTTCTCAGGAATAATAAGTAATAATTTAACATGACAGAAAGCTGTGCACCTGTGCTGATTGCATCATTGCAATTGTAAATATTTATATCGTTGATTAAGTCTTCCAGGTTCGTGGCATGCATTAGGATTGCATCTTTCTCTTGAGTGACTTTGATTTTATTTATTTAAAAATCAGTCATCGATACTTGTCTATGGATATGTATAAAAGGGAACATATCATTTTGGAATTTTTTTTCTTTATTTTTATGCACAGATGTTTAATGTATTTAGTTTAGTATGAGTCAAATTGGAACAAAGATTTTATAGGATTAATCAATTATACTAATAGAGACTTGCCTCTATGTGGTCATATGTTCTATAAAAACAGATAAAACTTAAGTATGTCAAAAATAGTGCCAATTAAAATATCTTAAATACTAAAAAAAAATGAGATAGTTTGAATTCAATTCGTATAAGGAGTTTATCAGTTATTTGTACTTATTGAAGTTTGGCTCTGAGTATATATTGATCAAAACAAATGTTTATATATACCAGATGTTCATAAATGCATACACCAACATATTTATAAGCATTTGTAGGCACCACATTCTGGCATAATAATTAGTAAGTTTGTCTCAAGTAATACTGAATAAAGAGTTTTATCTTCACTAGGAGTTGAATAATTTTTGCCCTTTATCAAATCTGAGCTTCACATAGTTTAAGGGTGCCTTACATAGAATAATGGTTAGTGAACTAGACTCGCAGATCATTGACAGTGATTTTTGGCTTGGTTATTTTTTTCTTTTTGATTAAAAAGTCCAACCAGTTATAATCTTTGTCATTACTCTCATTTAGTATAGTCCTTATAATAGGAAATAAAATCAATAACTTGTGTTTAAATCCTGGACAAGTCTGTTGATATTTTGCTTTATGCTAATGCTCTTGTGAATGGCATGAATCAATCTGTTCTCTCACAAGGCAAGAAAAATTGTAGGACATACTGGATTCTTTAATACAGCAATCAGTTTTAGAGAAAAAACATCTAAATTCAAACCAGCTGCAAGCCAAGTAAAAAATGACCTTATGTGGCATTCTGCCCAAGGGGTTTGGTTAATACATACACTCAAAAACTTTTTTAGATGGATCTTTTCTCTTAACCCTGTCACAGACTAAAATTATTCAAGAAAAAAAATATTGAACTTAATTAGCCTAGAGGTCTTCCAAATATTATGTATACTCAATTTCAGATTAGTACAAATATTTATTTCATGCAAAAGTTCTGTGCCATTTAGAGCCCATGAGCAGGATGTAATTTGGTAAATGTTCCATGAATGGAAGCTTATCTGGTAATTTTTATAGGCCAAATATTGTTTTGCTCTTTGAAAGGAATTTATTTTGGCATTATTCTAGTTATGTCCACCAAGAAAACATTTGAATTGATCTTGACAATTATCTCAGCATTCACCTCTAAGGATGGTCATGGTATTAGCCTGGAAAACATGGTGTTTATAAACTAAATTAACTTGATTTACATCCCAGTTTTTTTCATCCTGCTTTTATTCATTTTCCTTGACTTAAAAATTGAGAGGTAATAAATTGTTAGCACAATGTAAAATAAACCTTTTAATCGTAATCATACACTAACTCTATGTTGAAGCATACCTGCATGAAAAGAATTTAATAATACTTTTGAAAGAAGATTGAATTTCAGTTTGTTGTGATTAATTTTTAAAGTTTCAATTTGTATTTTTGCTTTGGATTTTAAGCTTGACAGATTGGTTCCATCACCCAGAGGGGAATAGGGGGAATTGCTATACTTGTATTCATCATGACACCTGGAAGAAGTTATTAGCAGGTGTAACTCTCCTCTCTAATATGTAACAGGTAGTCGAGGGTTACCCAGTAACATGAGCCTCTTTCCATGTATAAACTATTGTGACCTTAAAGTATCAAAATGCTTTCTCAAAGAACTTAGAGAAAATAGTGTGTGTAACCAGAAATTACAACATAAATCAATCTTTTAAGCGTGAAAAAAATCTCTAAAACAATAAGAAGTCAACTTAAATGGCAGGGCCAAAATCCAAAAGTTTACCAATGGCTGATTACTTCATGGTAGAGATTTGGATATTAGCCCTGCTGTATAAGTTGACCACTAGTTTTATAAAAAAAATTTCAAGCTCAAAAGGCTAACGTATGCTGTGATTTAGATTAATACTTTTCCCAACTTAGAGTGTAAAGTAAGGCTGACTTTCTTTTCTTGATGAATGTGAAAAGGTATGATCTTCCATTTTTCCCTGGATATGGGTTAAAAAGCACCACTGCTAATCTATGAGGATGGATTTGGCATTGAATAACCCACAAAGTTCGAAATTCCATTAAAAAAAATTCTAGTTGCTGCCATCTATTGAGCTTTATTTTAATTCTTATTGGGTTATTTAACCCTTGATTCCTCAAACACTGAAGAGCTTAAGCCATACCAAGTGAATACTATTCTCTAAGAACATAAATATGGTCAAACTTTTACTGCAGCTGAATTTCATTTACAATTCATTTCAAGACTTTGAATGTTCAATAACGAGATATAAATACAATGCCCACTGATTAGAAAATCAACTCAATTGCATTAAATGAAAATAAATTAACTTTTTAATTCTATATTGCTGTCATTATGAATTACCCAACTTTTTGTCTTAAATCAGTGTGGTATTGATGAACTCTGTCTTATACATTTTCACATCTGTATAGGATCAGAGTATCTACATGCTCTGCCAATAAACAAATTCTTTATCCCCAACCTTTTGCCTGGGATCAGTGTTCTATTGATAAGCTCTGCCTTTGTATTTTCTAGTTAATTTTAACATTGTATTCAAGCAGTAGAATACTGGCATATTTCACTTGTCTGTTTAACTCAAAAGAAAGATAGCGAAAAAATCATACACTTAATTATTATTATATTTGGAAATTGGGTGTATTCTTGGAGATTCATGAAGGAAGTTACATGAAATGAAAATTAAATCAGTTAAAAGGATTTAAGATTATATTTCTTCTGAAGCAAATAATCATTAAGCTGTAAAGTTAAGTCTGTCTACCTGGAAAACTGAGAGTAATTTAAGCAATATTTATTTGTTTTATTATCAACAGTGTCTCTCAGTAAGCATGAGTGTATATGTGTATGTACAAGACTGGATCAATAAGATCATAGCCTGACAGTTATTGTCTGAATTTGGATCAGAAATTTTCACTGAATAATGGAAAAATAGTAGATTAAGTGCATTTGGAAGAAAGGAAATTATTGAAAAATAATATTTAAAAAAAAATTATCATTGGCCTATGAACTATACACATATGAACAATTCTGGGGAATATTAAGTCATCTTTTGATTGCCATCACTCTATAGTTCACTGATCTGGAATGGTAATACCTGTTCAGTCATATCTAAAATTATAAGTATATAAATGCAAATTATATTTATGAAGAATAGTCATTTTAAGATATAATAGTTTTCAAATGATTATTATCAGTAAGTTGAAACCATATAATTTTAGCCCAGTTGGCTATGGCTGTAGAATATGCCAACTGTATCTTGGTGGAAAGATTAGACCCTAACCACTAATGAGTATTTTGGATATGACTCTAAAGCATTTGATGATTAGGCTCTAGTCCTGGAGCTTTGAGGAATGTGGAGTTTCATTTTTATTGCCATTACTCTAAGGTCCTTTCTAACTCAAAGTAGTTGTATCTGTCAAAGTTCTAGGTATAGGTCAAATAGAACTGTTTCATCATTTGCTATACAGGGAACAATCTAAAAGTGGCAAATAAAACTATTAGTGTGAGAAACCATTTAACTGCGTACAAACAAATGAGCTCTGGCCTACAAACTATTTATTTGCTAATCATATATGTTTGATATATACGTACAAACAGCATTTGGTATTAAATAGCCAACAAGGTTTGATATGCCATAAAACACAACCAACCAACCAACCATATAATTTCTTGTAGAAAATACTCTCATTGAATAACTCTGCAACTGTGAACATTCTTTATAACCAAACAACACTTTATTGCCATTACTCCCTGGACCACTTGGATTTGGAGTTCTTTGGCCTGTTAAGGTCTCATCTATTGGTCAAATACATCTATTGAAAAATTATTGAAGTTAAATAGTATAACAGAGTTCAAATTATTTGTATGGATAATTATTAGTTGACACAATGTTTGTTAACAAAAGATTATCATTGGTATCTAGAAACCATATAAGTGCTTGCAACCCCCACCCCACCAAAAAAACCCTGAATTTGGCATTCAGTAAGCCAAATTGGGTTGCGGCAACAAACTTTGTGCACTTTGCTGAATAATATGTAAATCATTACGGTACATATGTAAACTTATAATATTTTTGTAAGAGCTGTAAAATTATTTGCCTCTATTTTTGAGATGAGGAATTGTTATTCTCTACACATTTTACTCATCTCGGTTGCTATACTCTTAATGTTTCATGTTAAGTTTGGAGTTCCTGGAAGGTTTCTGAGTACAACAAAAGGCACCTGAAGGACTAATGGTAAAAGTCTTTTCAGAATTTTGTCATTCTTTCCTCGATTCTCCCCTTCTTTTTCTCAACTAGAACATATTTGAAAACTCCCTCGCCTCTTCTACTCTATTAGATTTTGTTGAATTGTGTAGTCGCTCAGAAGCAACAGTATGCATATTTATAAATAAAAGTGTAACCAACAAATAATAGTTAAAAGCTTATTAGTGTATTGATATTTATGAATTCTAAAAAATTGTTATTACTAAATTTCATGAATTATTTAGAAAGAGCTAATTTCAAAATTAAGAAATAAACTGAAATGGATTCAAATAATGTATTTTTCACTTTTTTCTTTAGCCTTTTAATCTGATGTTAAGGGATTTTTAAAGAAGATATTACAAATAACACTGAGAAGTTTTGGTTGAACCTTATGAAACTGAAGAACCACTCATTAATCTTGGCTCTTTATTCCAATAACACGATATCAATAAATAGAAATAATTTTGTGGAAATAAAGAGAAAAAAAATTAAATTTCCAAGCTTGCAGAGGACATTATCTCCTTATGTTTTTGATGAGTGGAAAGATTTGTTGAAATTTCATGTTGCTGCTTTAAGAACAGAACATGAAATTATCTGAATAACAAAGAATAAATAATACTTTAGAATTTTAAATGCAATCATTTTGAAATTATATAACAAAAAAATTTCTAATCCTTATCCTCAATTTCTTTTAACATGAGGCACAACTTGGTAGTTCAGGATGCTTTTGCTTATGCTGCAAACAGAGAATCAACCATACTTGACAGTGAGAAACCAAGCTCACCCGATACTCTCCAACTGCTCCTCACCAGATTCACCTCTATGGCTTGGAGCATGGCCTTAGAATTCATTGTTGCCTAAAACCATGAATTCTATGTGACCCTGCCTGATTTTTAAGTTCTTGTTACCTGAGCAAAATTTCTTTAAACATCTGGTTCTGTGATCAACTGTGCTTCCATCTTTGTCACAACAAATGTAATTAGTTAATTCCACAGTTTTATTGACCAGTTTGAACTAATCATGTACAAGTTTGTGAATTCGACTCACCTGGAATGAAACATTACTCACAATGTGTCAGTGCATCAACTACCATGATACCTGTAATGACAATGGGTACCTTTCATGGTTTGAATTGCTTTGGTTAAATGATACATGTGCTGCAAACTGTCACATACCAAAATATTGCAAAACTTTTGACTGGTACCAGTAATTTGATTGGCAGTTCTTTTTTGCTATTTAGCCAAACTGTGGATTTAATGATTCTTTGGATTTAGAAAGGAACATAATTTATGGCTAAATACAAACTGTGGCTTATTAATTCCAAACCAAAGGAAAGTTTAGCCTTGGAACTTATTCATTGTCATTGAAAAGCCTTACGTTTTTTTTTCTCTTCTTCAGAAAAATAATCATGAATGTGGGGTTAAAATAATAACTCAAAACTAGAGAGAAAATCTGCTTTAGAGTATTCTTGTGAGATAGTAAATATTTGAATAGTTTCTAATAAAATTTTTGTGATGAATATTGGAAGTATTATGCACACATTTAGTTGGATATAAAGAAATTCTGTAACAAATATCTGTGAGCATATTGTATTTTCTGTTCAGGAACTAATAGACCAATCTTCAGCCTAATTTCTCTTCCTGATTGAAAAAAAAATAAAACAAAAAACAAACTGCACAATCAGTGCAGTCTGAGTTCATTTTTCTTCTCTACTAAAGGACAGGATGATGGCTTATATTCGACCAGCAATGAGAGAGAAATTTCTTCTTTAATGACAGTAATTAATCTCAGTGATAAAATTGAGATGATGAGCATGATGACTATAAGATAATTTTCTTTCAGCAACCTTAAAATTGTTATTATGTTCATGTGTTTATAAAGAAAATTGTGAAATCAATGAACTGATAAATCAAAGGAGAGGAAAAAGTAATACAAAAAAGAGAGGGATCTACTTGAACAGATATTTTTACTTTAATGTCTAAACTACTGTTAACATAATTGAATTCCATGTATATATTTACCCAACCTCTCAACAACAAACTAGATGTGACACAAGGTCAGTTTTTAAGCAGAGTAGTGCTGATTTGGATTTAGTTTTTCAATCACTTAGATTAATTGCCTAACGAAAGCTAAAGTACCGTTCTGCCCTACTATTGTCCCATTGCTAAAAACAGATGGATTTATGCCTTTCCCAAAGGCATTTGTATGAAATGAAGTATAAACAGATTTATCCAGGATTTGAACTTCGGTTACTGATTCCATTTCCTGTGACAATAACAGTTACACTGAGAGCACCTTCTCATTTAACTTTATCTATGGATGATCCAAATTCTTCCATGGGCTGGGTGTGACATTGTTTATCTTTGAATTGAGTATGGCTGGTTTAGATTAAAAGTTTTTTTCTCTACAATACTGTTTTCCATATCCAGGCTGAAGAGTTCAAATTATTTTATTTACTAATAACTGGATTATGTAGAGGAGGATTTATGCCTTTATCAAGAGTATTAGCACTAAGTGAAACAAAAATAACTTAGATGTTACTGAATATATGGACCAGTGAAAATTTAAATGCTTTTCACATCCTAATATTCTTAATGATTAGCATACTGTTTTCTACTTTATATGCTCAGGAAAAATAACAGTTGCATTTTGTTAGCCAAAAATATTCTTAGAAAAATTTTAGAAATGATGTAGTCAGTAACACAATTCAATAAATGAGGTTCATATCCTGGCTGACATTATAAAAGTAGATTGTGTAAGGATAAATGTCTTAGCAACATTGTACAATCAAAAGAGGCCTTGATGCATGTCAGAATCCCATGATAACCAAGTAAGGACACATTTCAGGTTGCTGATGTGGATTTCACTTGAGAATGCATATAAAAGTAACAAGTAAATGTTTACACCCAGGTTCTTTTTGGTGGCTTTCAATGTGATAAGAAATATGGTTTGATAGTTTAAAAGTTTTGCCCCAATAAATTATTCAGAACATATTATCAACTACAAAATACAGCCCAATTGGCTGGGGCAGTAGAATATACTGACTGCATCTCTCCAAAGGGATAATAATTTCTTCCTACAATGTACATCCTGAATACAACACTAAACCATCAGATGGTGAGGCTTCAATTCTAGAGCTTTGGGGAATGTGAAGTACCCCTTCATTGCCATTACACCCAATTTTGCTCTGACTCTGCAAGGTTGTACTTGTTAGAGTTCCATCTATGGGTCAACTAGAACTATTTAATGATTTACAATACTTGAAATCATTTAACTGTGCACAAACAACTGATATATATATATATATATATATATATATATATATATATATATATGATGTTTAAACAGGATTTGGCATTAAATAACCATCAAGGGTTGAAGTACCATTAAACAAAAACTAGATAACTTAGTCTAACCAGTAAAGTTCTTAAGAAGCCATACCTGCTGTGAGTGATTTTTTTTACTGATAGGATCCAAGCACTGCAACACTGCAAGAAATATATGGACCTCAAGAGGAACTATATTGAAAAATAAACCTCATTTAGTCATAGCCCAGTCACCTGGAGCTGTAGAATACACTGACTGCATATCTGCAGAGGGGTAAGTGTTCCGGTTATGACACTAAAGAATTTGAAAGTGAAGCATCAGTAATGCTGGAGCTTTGGGGAAAGTGGAGTACCCTTTCATTGCCAACACACCCAGGCCCACTCTGACCTGAAGTGGTAGCACTTGATAGGGTTCTATCTATGAGTTAAATAGAACTGTTTGAAATTTAAACTGAGTGCAAACAAATAAATTACACAAGATTGAACTGATGTATCATTTAACTATGTAAGCAAATGACTGAAGTTTGATAGAATTGTTAGAGATACGTAGCAATACTTGGAACATTTTAACTGTATTTAAATAAATGAGTAATGTTGAAAAGAATTATTTGTGTTAAACAACAATTCTTGCAAGCACTTTACTGTGAGCAAATAAATGATTGATATTGAACAGAATAAGTGTTAGATAGCAATAATTGAAACCGTTTAACTGTGTAGAAACAAAAGAAATATTAGAGTTAAAACAAATTAGTTCTAACTCATTTAAAAATGAAATTACCAAAAACTTTTCACCAACAAAGCATATATGTATATCTATTTAAATGTGTACAAATAAATGACTGATGTTACATTGTTACTGTTACATTGCAATACTTAAAACCATTTAACTGTGCGCAAATAAATGATTAGAGTTAAATAAAAATATTTATGTTAGATATAAATACTTGAAACCACTTAACTGTGCACAAAAGATTGAGCCCAAGCTTGTTTAAAAATGTATCTACAAAATGAGTTTACAAATCATATATTTTTAATATATTTGTAAAAACCGGATTTGACATTGAATAACCACCAATGGTTGATTTGTTAAAAATCCAACCAAACACATTTTGTTACATTCCATATAAGTATATTGGTCAACCAATGAACTTTTCAGTCAACCCTTGTAAATCTACTGTGATTAGTACTTATTTTTACAGCAATTTATTTTGTAAAAAACTAACCCAAATTAATGAATCTCATAAAAAAGCAATTTTAATGTGCGTTAAAAAAAGATTCTAATAAACATCTGTTTTATACTTGTGTTCAGTTAGGTAAGTCAATTTTTTACCAGTCTAAGGTGAACAAGTAGATCTGAAAAGTATACAGGTGTGCCACTTGATGAATCAACATGAATTTCTGTCCATCTCCTCTGGCCTGACTCGGAGTGAAAAAAAAAAAAAAAGATCTTAAGAAAGCAAGAATAAATCAATCACTTCTAGACAAGCTGATTTTTATGTACATTATTGTATAATTTTCTTGCAAGTATAATTTTTTTCCTCTAAGATAAAGTTATGTAATCACTGTGTTTGTCTCTTAGGAAATAGTAGAGAGTGAAAGTCTATAACACATTTTCTTTCTCTGACATTCACTTGTATTTCTTCCCTTGAGCATGATGGTATTAGACTTGTGAGTTCTTATCTTGTATTGCTGACTCTTAGCTAAATGTGCACATATTTTTCTTAAGAAAGTATTAACAATTTCAGTGATGACTACACTCTATATTAATAAAATTAGCATAATACCTGTCAAAAATGATGGGATTATGTATAGATTTTCACTTCTCTATAGGATCAGAGTATCTGCATGCTCTGCCAACAAACAAAATCTTTATCCCCAACCTTTTGCCTGGGATCAATGTTCTATTGATAAGCTCTGCCTTACTTAGTATTTTCTAGTTAATTTTAACATTGTGTTCATGCAACAGAATACTGGCATATTTCCCTTGTCTGTTTAACTCAAGAGAAAGATAGTGAAAAGACACACACCTAATTATTATTATATTTGGAAATTTGCTGTATTCTTGGAGATTCAGACATTATGGAGGGAGTAATTGAAATGAAAATTAAATCAGTTTAAAAGAATTGAGACTGTATTTCTTCTAAAGCAAATAATCATTAAGCTCTAAAGTTTAGTCAGACAACTAGGAAAACTGATGATGATTAAACAATATATATTTGTTTCATAATCTATATATAGTGTCTATCTGCAAGCATGAGAGTACATGCACATGTGCAAGGGTGGATCAATATGATCATAGCCTGACAGTTATTGCTGAATTTGGATCAGAAATGTTCACTGTCTAATGGAAAAATAGTAGATTAAGTTCATTTGCAAGGAAAGAATTAGTTAAAACATAGATATTTAGAATACTTTATTTATCGTATAGAGATTGAAATGAAGTGTATATTAAATTCAGAATAGATTCATATTTGGTATTAATAAACATAGGATCAAAACCAACAATGGGGAGGGAGTCCCTGTGGCATGGAGGCTAAGATGCTGGACTGCAACATGATAATTCAGTTGCATTATTATATTCACTTTCAGACTAATACTCTTGGGAAAAGTATGAACCCCTTTATTCCTCCAGCTATGGGTTAAATAAAACCATATGGACATTCTACACGGCTTTGCCATTAAATTATATACAAGTGTTGATATACTATTAAACAAAGAAACCAAACATAAATGATTCTTTTTTCAAGGTTACTTATCAAAGCTATAACAAATTCTTCTGTGGGAATTGTGTCCTGGGTATGACATTAAATTGTGTCTGGAGATAAAGTACCAGTTTTGGAGCTTGTAGACTGTGAAGTCATCCCTTTATTGTTGTTAATCTCCAGGTCCACTTTAACTGGGGGTAGTTTATCTGTGTGGTATTTGTTTGAAAATTAGTAGTACTGAATAGGTATACTTAAAACCATATAACTGTGTGCAAACAATTATTATTATTAAATAGAAACAGTTTAAACCATATAATTGAGTAAAAATTATAAGTATTTGATAGGATGAAATGATGTAACTGTGCAAATTATTTGTATTAAAAATATTTTCTTGGGGCTATAATTATTTACTTATGTTTATTAGTTATCTGAAACCATATAATAGCTTAGAAAAATTAATTTGCCATTAAATACCCTAAGAAGAGTCGTTATGTTGTCAAACTAAACAACCATCTATTATCAAATCAATGTCAAAGATGTCATCTTTATGGTTCCAGTTCCAAGTCATATTCAGCTTTTGGTCATAATTATCAGATATAATAGCTCATGGGATTTAATGAGCAAAAAAACATGGCAAACTATTTCTGATCCTTGTGAGTTTCCATCACTTATTGGATTTTTTAAAAATTGTATGATTTTAGAATTTATTTCATATGCAATATATTCATGAATAAATGTAAATTTTTTCTTTTTGTCTTTTCTTCAATATGAAAGTGATAATATCTTGGTTAAATAACGAAACTTCAATGAATTTTCAATCAAAAAAAGAAAAGAAAAAAACAAAATTCCACATGTGATGTCTTTCCAATTCTTAACACCAGATTGAGTAACAAATTTATTGGTTTCTTCACAAATTCAATTTAACTGTTCTTCCTCAAAATAGATTGATGAAATCTAAGTTGGTCATTTCACCAGTTTTTACTACTGGAGCATAGCCAAAAGGAAACCTTGAAAATGTAGGATCATAATGAAGGGGTTCACAATTCATTTTATACTATTGTTGACTAATGAAAAGGAGTCACCTTCTTTCTGTGAAAAATCATCATCATTTAGCCAATTGAATCACTGATAAGAATCACCTGAAGTCTTTCCATCTTGTGAGTTATTATCTGACAAATCAATAAAGTCATTTTCACTTTCTTCAGCCATTAGAAATATTTTACTCTTATTAAAGTATCCTGTATATCTTTTCAAAAAAGTATCTAATGATGAGGCCTCAGTTCTGGAACTCTGAAGAGTGAAGAGTCACAACTTTATAGACATTACTATAGTGGTAATATTATTAACATCTCAGGAAAAGCACTAAATGAATGTGTTTTACATTATGTTTAAAATGATTTCAAACAACAATAATACAGTGGCTCTTGCAACTAAGCATGAAGTGTTTACTTGAGTAAAATGTTTGCGAAGGTATATTTTTGCATTGTGTAGCATTACTGGTACCAAATCAAAAGTTGTAATGAAACACAAAACAACTCTGTTAGCTGCAGGATACAAAAGTTTATAATTGGTAAACGAAAAGAGAGAGGTTGTTAGAAATATAAATCAGCCAATTTGAATAGACTGATAAACTTAGTCATTTCTCCATTGACTTCCATAATCAGCCACCCCACCTTGAAGCCTCTTTATTGCCTGTCATCTGGCTGGTTTAGTCTCTTTGCCTTGGGGTCTGTGGATTGTCCAAGCACCTTCATACCTGTTTCTTATTTATCTTTCAGAAATTACTCTTTACCTAATCTGTTAATCACCCATCATTCTTAAAATTTTAATACACATCATTGCTGAAAATCAGTTGATACCTACCTAATTGTTTATTTTAATATATTTTACTTATTATGACATAAATTGACATGTGTATGAACCAAAGGCCAACTCAAGCCTTGACTTTTGCTAAACAAAATCCTGTGACTTCAAACTCTAACTGGAAAAAGAATTCATGACTTAAATAAGTAAAGGAAAGTTGACGACCATAGTCAATGGCGACTAGAAGGCTCCCTTTTCAATATCTACTACACTGAGGTGTAGGAGAGAGTGCTACCTCTTTCTCTAGATTACTCCACTTTACCCTCAATACGTACCTTATATTGTTGAGTATTAAGCACGGAGGTATCAAGTACCATTTTTAAAGTCTTTTGTATGACACGACCTGGGATTGAACCCAGGTCTCCCAGACCATCAGCGAACACTCTACCCACTTGGTCAATGAGCTGGTTACTAAAATCCCTATTTATTTTACAATTGTATGGAGACTATAATCGTTGAAATGACTTCAGTATAAAATAACCCAACATGGATTGATGTACTGTAAAACCAACCGACTGAACCATTGCAAATTCCATTGTATGAAAAAATATTCTTTGAAAGTTAACAAATTCCAATAAGAAAATGTAATTGAAGGGCTATTGTAAATGCTCCAATAAAAAGGTGGAGAAGAGTGAAGGAAGTAGGAGAGAGAGAAAGAAATAGACTTCATAAAAGGGAAAAATGAAAGTCAAATCCTGCTAAGTAGAGTACAACTGGTTTGAATTCAGAGCTTTCATTTTCCTTAACTAGTTACTTTACCAAGACTGAATAACTCAGGTAGCCCTACTATTTACCCTTGGATGGAGAGAGAAGAAATAGATTCCTGCCTTTACCAAAGGGATTAGAACAAAGTAAAACACAAACAACTTCATGTAAGACTTGAACTTGGTTCACCAATTCCATTTCTTACAATGATAACCTATACACTTAATGTGCTTCCTAAAATAAATTGTTGAGATTCAGACATTTATGTCCAGGACTAGGGAAATTCTGGTAAGAATTATCAGAAAAATCTGTTAATGAGGTGAATTTCATAAAAATATAGTTGATTGGTTTTAGAGTATATCTGTTGGTTTATCTAATTCTCAAATCAGTCTTTTTGTTTCACTCAAGATACAATGATATGGTTTCAAGTAACTAATAATAATTTGCAATTATAGCTTCTAGTCACTCTTCTTAGTAGAAATAGTTTACACACAGGAATACTTGGAACTATTGAACTATCTAATTCTAATAAATTTCAAACAGAATTGTTGGACCCATAGATGGGATATTAACAGAAACTACCATTTCATAAAATAAGTGAGAAACCATTGCAATGAAGAGGTGACTCCACACTCCTAAGAGCTTTTAAAACAGAAGCCTTACCACCAGATGAAATTTAGTGTCATACTGCGCGTCTTGACTGAGCAAGTTTTGCAATGCTTCAAATGTATTTGATGTTAAAATTTTAGTGCCTAAAGTAATAGTAGACTCGAAAAGGTTTTTGCGCTTTCAAAAACTAAAAAAAGTACGGAATAATCTATAAGTTATAGCACTTTGAAGATAATACTTGAAAAAAAAATTTAAGAATCTTATAAAAATCTATTAGTTCATAGCTTTCTAAATCCATGTAGATATCAAACCTTATACTTATGAGAAATGTAGAAAAAATTCCATCACTAAAATGACTCATTAAATATTCAATTTCAAAAAAATTTAAACCAATTTGCCATTTTTTCTCAGCAGATCATGTTTTTAAAATGCCACAATCCTACTAACCTAAAGTGCTGGAGCAAATTTTTGAAACAATTGGTTTCAGTCTTCTTTTTCATAAAATGAAGTGCTGTATTGTTTTAAAGACTTGTATACTGAAAAAAAATCAAATCAACCAAAACTGAAGGTGGTTTGTGGGCAATGTTTGGTTTTCATATTTCAATAGTACTTAAAGTTTAATGTCTATCATAAAAATCAATATGCTTTTTGCACAAGCAAGGGTATGTACTCCATTACATAAATATAACTTAAATGGCTTCTTGAATTACCAAAAAGTAGATTTAAAAAATAATTGTGTCTGAATAATTGAGATTACTTTTGTTTGTACAGTTCAATGTTTTCATATATAAATTCCTATTATTTAAAATAATGAAAAAAAAAAAAAAACCCCTGATGTACATAATTATCAATCACCATTATAGATTTCTAGTTAAGCAATTTGAAATTGATTTTCATACTTGTTTAGATATGGGTTGCCTTTTTAAAAGTAGGTGATATGAATATGAATAGAGACCTGACAACAATGAATGATACCTGAATTTTCAAACTAATGCCTTTATTTATCTAAACAATTAAGATCATTGAAAATAAAATCTAATTGAGTTCACATAAGTAGATTTTAGTTTTTATCCACAAAACTTATAAACTATAAGCCTGATAATGTCAGGATGAGAACTATTTTATGATACATTAAGAGCCCAATATTTTGGTCTCCGAGAAGTTACAAGAGATACTACAAACAAAAGGTTAATATAGCAACCCTTTATAACCTTTCTTAGAATGGCATGATGAGTGTCTGTTCCCTGAAGAAAAGTTTGAATGTGCTTTTGCTTCTTGATTTCTTTGTGAATTTAATGAGATTAGGTACAGGGTTTCAGAGTCATGGGACTAAGGGTTCAAAAGATTAAGGTAAAACAGTAAAATATTGTACCTTTTCTTTTGGTATTTTTCAAAGCACAAACCAAAATATACCATAGATGCAATTCTGGAAATGTTTCTTTTCTTCCAAGAAACAAATGGTTCACATACATTTGATATGATTCTGTTCAACAGTTTTAGCTGACCATGGAATTCACTTTAATAACTTTTCAAAGTATCATATTTGTTTTATTATTGTCTTTCCTTTTCTGTGTGATATCCTCCATGAAAAGATAAATATCTTTTTTTTCTTTCAAAAATCTATTAGTAAATATGAAGAACTCAATTCTGCCAAATGGATTTGAAGAACCAGTATTCAAACTTTTTTCTACATTCCACCAAGTCAATTTGGCTTAGAATGTATGGACTGTATCCCTTACAGAAGGGTAAAATCCCATCCCCACAAAAAGGGGTGTACTATATATGATACTAAACCACATATGGTGGTGAAGCAACAGTTCTGGAGATCTGAGGAACTATGGAGCACTTCTTCCTTGCTTTTATGCCCAGGTCCACTTTGCCCTAGTGTGGTAATATTTGTTAGTGTTCCATCTATGAGACAAATAGATCTGTTTGATAATTATTAGTATTTGGTAGAATACTTGATATATCAATGTAAATTATTTGTGTTAAGAATGGTTACCTGAAGCAATAATTATTTATGGAAGATTATTATTACTTGATTGAAATAATATAACCGTGCACAAATTACTTGTATTTGATTGGAATACTTTATTTCATATATTGCCCAGTCAGCTGGGGCAGTAAAATACACAGACTGCATCTCTGCAGAGTGGTAAAACCCCATCCCAATGAGTATCCTGGATATGAATCTAAAGTGAAATTCCTATAATACTTGAGCTTTGGGGAATGCGGAGCACCCCTTCAATACCATATCTCCCTAGTTCACTCTGGCTGGAGTGGTAGCACCTGGTAGGGTCCTATCTATGGATTAAATAGAACTAAACTTTGCTCTCAAGCAAAACAGAATTGCTTGAAATAGAATTGTTTTGACATCTAAACTGCATACTTATGCTACACTGAATTGTTTGAAATAGGATTGTTTTTGACATTGAAACTGTGTACTTATATTTAAAGAGCATACTTATGATAAACTGAATCTGAAATGGAACTGTTTTTGTATGCTAAACTGAATTGTTTAAAAGGGAACTGTTTTTGACATTGAAACTGTACTTACGCTAAACTGAATAGTTTGAAATAGAACAGTTTGATATCTAACTGTGTGCAAACAAAATCTATACTTATACTAAACTGAATTGGTTGAATTAGAACTGTTTGACTATACTGAATAGCTTGAAATAGAAATGTTTTTGACAATTAAACTATGTACTCATGCTAAACTGAATTGTTTGAAATAGAACTGATTGTTTGAAGGAAAATGGATTTGGCATTAAATAAGCTATGAAGGATTATATGCCATAAAACCCAAACAACCAACCAATCATTTATTTCATATAACTGTGTGCAAAAAAAGCAATGAAATTAGTACAAAAAAGGTAAATATGAACATATGTATGCAGTTTTCTAACCTCTCAACATAACCATAGGCAGTTTGATATGCCATTAAACTAAATTTTCATATAATCCTCTCAAGTCAACTATATTTGATAGTGAATTGTCGATAGTTTATCCTCTTACATATGATATAAACAAATCAATGACTGGATGCATGTCATATGCCAGACCCAAATATAGTAGTACTTTCTCAGTTACCTGAGTTAACATTTTTTGTGGCAGTGTTAACCATTCTCTTCACACTTATGCTCATGAATTCATCTCTTCTCTACCAAATTAGGGTTAAATAGAAGGGCATACTAGGTCCTTGCCTTCTAAGAAGGGAAACTGATATAGGATAAGGAAAGCTATGGATTTAAACCCTCTACCAGGGTAGCTTGTATTGATGAATCAGAACAAGAAACGGAGATGATTCCTCGCTAATGGTACCATGTAACCCAGCACAACTAGTCAAATGTTACTTGGAGAGGAAATGGGCACTGCCAAGTAACCTTCCTATAACTGTGAGAGGCTATAAAGAGGAGTTGCTTAGCAGAGTAACCCAAAGTCATAAAAAACGGTTATGGGGATAAAACTTCTTTGATTAAATGTCAAATATAAGTAAAGTGATAATGTTTATTTGCTGATGTCATGTCTTTGTCAAAATGCTTTGTGAATTCTGTCACCTTCAACTTCAACAGCACTTAGCAGCCAATATTCTGTATATCTTTCTATTCACTCATAAAACTTATCAATTGCTTTAATCATTTGTTAAAGTTTTATCAGTAATTGCAGCTTTTATCAAAGTTTGAAGCAAGAAGTTCTTTCTTAGCATTTTCTCTTCATTGAGATCTTTCATTTATCAGTAAGTATTTGTCTAAACAGATGTTCAAGGTTATAATTGATTAGAGAAAGTGAAATTCATCAAGCTCATTTTTAGATACTCATCTATTTCATGTTATGAAATAAAAAAAGTTTGTCATGAAAGTTGTCATGTGTGGTAGTACTATGGGATATCAAAAGCATTTTGATATTTTTTATCAACTTGGACTTTAAGGAACCTCTCAATGACACCTGTGTGCTTTTTGAAGCTTGCACAATCTCTGATGAAATATATGAATTCACCACTCTAAGAAAATGTTTCCTCCATTAATTCTAATCAATGTAAAATAAACTAAGCATAAATTAGAGAAAAACCTACCTTATTTAAAAGCTTCAAGGAAAATATCTCAAATTAATTAAAATGATTTATTCTAATTGATAATCAAAATATTCTTTTAAAGATTTGGGAGTCCATATTTTTGCCATCTCACGTTTCAAGAACAGCTTTAGTCATTGTGAAAGAAAAGAGACAGTGCAGCCATAGTCCTTAACAGAAGCAGCACCTCCTTGGACATTTTTCTGAAGTCGCTGAGGCTGGTGCTGCCTATCTTTTATAGACTTCATCAGTCACCAGCGTGCTTGCACTATTCAAGGAATGTCTTTAAGAATATTTATTTATGAAGGAACATTAAAAAAGGGAATTTCAAAATATATGATCCTGGAGGAGTGTAGCATAATGGTTATTGTCAGAGGAAATGGACATAATGACCCAAGTTGAAATCCTGGATGGATCTGTTTGCATTTCACTTTGCACTAATGCCCTTGGGAAAGTCATGAATCCTCCTGTTTTCTCCCCAGCTTGAGGTAAATAAAACAAGGCTCTTTAGCCTTGATATAGCAACTAAGAGAGGAAAAATTTTGAATTCATAATTTGCAATATTCCACTAAAAAATTGACCATGTGCCACATCCTCCCAGAGTAAGTTTAGGTAATGTGATCATATCTCTTCAGAAAGTGCATAGAGTTAAGTTTTTCCCTCCTAAGATTTTAGAATACATCATAATGGATAATTGATGTCTGGCTTGTTTAGTTGGTTTTTGTGTTTTCTTTTCAAGGGGTAAGTCACCATCTTACACTTAAATAATCAGTTTAGGGTAATAAAGTTGAGCAATGTTTCAGTACCTTCCATTTCTCAAATTCTGCTTGCAGTTTTAGTGGCTTTGTGGCTTTGTTTAAAATAAAGCAAGAAAATTACCTTAAATACTATTATTATTATACCATCTGAAACAAACTGTACTGCTGAATATGATTAAAATACAAATGATAGGGTCAGTTAAAAAATTCATAGGTTCACCAAGATACTCTCAAGGAATATGACCAAATAAAGTTTATTTTTCAGCAGTCCCCTTGAGGTCCTCACACATCAACAGTAGATATGATATCATCATAGGAACTTTTCCACCTTCCATCACATAGTAAGGTCAGTCTTTAGATGTATACATGAAATAAACTTTGAAGTAAAGGTCTGGAAAAAAAAAACTTTTAATACACCCTTATATGTCTTACTTTATCTTAGTATCTGTATTAAACTAAATATTCTACTTACTTAAAAATCTGTGCTCACTCTTAATATAAAAATAATGATATTCAACTTAATTTTATGATATTGTCAACGATTGATTCATATATTTACTTGGTAATAATCTTGCTTTAATACTGTTTAGAAAGATCAACATGTCAGAGACAACAATGTCTGAACTATTTAAAATTTATAGAGTTCATTGATCTCTCAAACCAAGTGAAATTTTCACTCTAAGAGCTTTTGAGATCATTGATCTCATTCTTTCTATTGCCAGTAAAATGGTTTAGGCTATACAAAAAACATAAATACATAATCATTAAAATACCATCCTTTTTTTTAGTGTAGGTTTCAGGTTTGTAAGACATACACAGTAATTGGGTTCACCTAACCACATTGACTCATATTGCAAGTTTGAATTCAGAATTGTTATTTGAGTGTGGTCATCCTACAAAGGCTAGAGAGTTCTACCAGCTATACTACTTTGAATATAGCCGGGAGTAGGAAAGACAAATTCATTCATTTCCTAAAAATTGAATACAAACAACCCCTGCCGAAACTTGAACTCTACCTGCTGATTCCATTACAATACTGATAACTGTTACATCACAAGCACATTAACACCTTCTTTGCTTGTTAGATGATGACTTTATAAATTTTGAATTATTTTGAGAAAATCAGAAAATAATTCTAATCATAAAGGCCTCTAGACATAATAACCCACAAAAAGACAATCAAAATTATTATACTTGAAATTAGCCTTTCATTCAACTGATTCAATTCAAATTTTACTGGAGAGATGTTAATTAGAACTACTAATTGCAAAGTGAAAATTCATCAAACCTTTGACACCATCTGCTGCATTGGAGAATACTCATATCTCTTGGTCAGTTTTTACAAATAGTTAATCTGCAATGTTTAAATAAGATTTAAACACCTTCTTTAATGTTTGTCCAAATTTTACTCATTTTGTTTTAATTTTGCTAACAGTTGATAAAATCTGAGATGAGGAAAAAAAATTTGAATAGAGAAATTTTGATCAAGATCAAAAAAGGAAAAGTAATTTCCAAGGAGTTTCTGCAACTTTTTAGTCTAACTTACACTGCACATCTTTTTTTTTTCTGCAGCAAACTAATTTGAATAATTGTTTATATAATTCTTCTAAGTTGAAGACTAAAAGTATCTTTTATTTTTAAAAAATATATTTGAAGAAGAAAATTTCCATAAATTTCTGAAAACTGATTTGGAATCTGGTAAAAATGTTGTTTGATCAAATATCTGTCAGAATTGCAATACCAGAGTGAATCAAAAGTATTGCAATATTTTAGTACTATAAGGCTCAATTCAGCAGCTTTGGATACTTTTGCTGTGTTTGGTAAGGTGATGAAACTCATTGGATTTTTTAATGGAATGATATATAATCAAATGGATAGCATTAAGTATTATTTATTGCCAAACACTCATATACTCAAACAGTGTACTCAAAAATTATATATATATATATATATATATATATATATATATATATATATATATATATATATATATAAGAAGGGTGTGCTTATTTATGGACTACTATATATATGGTTACAAGGTTTTAATGGTGCTGAGTATGGTTATAAATAATACCTAATGATATCCATTTTGATTGTATAATCTTCCTCTAGAAATTTGAGAATTTAGGTATTTTATGAGATAATTAACTTTTATTCAAAAATAGATATCAGTGGAATACTTATTTAAGGGCAATATCAAATGAGAGGATGTTTTTTCTTGTAATCTAACAAAAAGAAAAAGATTCCTCCGCAAATCTAAAAAAAGATATATTCAATCTTCTTTTTTTTTATCAGTTTATTAACCTTTTTGATGGGGAAAGCAACTTAAGTCATCCAAATATTGTTAATTTGTGAGGGCAAGATATAACTTTCATCCACCATACTTAAAAAATTTCCAGAGTCCCAGCAGTATAATAGGGACCTCAAAGCAAGCAAGTTAAAAGTCCAATTATGATATTATGTTGATTTTTGGACTTATTCCCTTGGCAAAGGTTTTGAACCCCCTTATCTCAAAGCTATAGGATAAATAGTATCACTGTCGTGCTTCTCCATGGATGACTCTGTCATTAAATGACCCACAAAGGTTGATATGCCATTAAATAAAGAAACCAAACCAAACCTTGAAAATTTTATGTCTTGTGTAATATATCCACCTAAGGTATCTCTTGTTTGATATATCTCTACACTGAAATTTAAAAAAATGCTTTATTACTTCTGAACACAATTGTTTATGGAAGTAATGACAAATAAAAAAAAATATTATAAACACACTTGAATGATATACCCCCAAATACCAATAGTGTATCATAATTATGAAATATTATTATTTTTAAGCTTTTTTTATTTTATGATCAAACATGCATTCCTGTCTTTAAATCAATTGCCAAATGTACCAAACCAAAAGGGATCTTTAAAAATCTGTCTTCTTATGAAAATACATATTTGTGACTGGAGTTGAGATCTGAAAAAATTTTGAAATTGAAAGCATAAAATGTAAAAATTTTATGTATATTAAGAAATAGTGAAAAAAATTTTGAAATGCTAAAAAACTGTTTTGAATAGAATAAAGCCAAAATTTACCTCCATAGCCAAATTCTTTTATCAGAAAATCTATATTCTAAAGTCCTGCTGTGTTTTTAAAAGAACTGTTCAAAGAAACATCCTGGGAAACATCAGGAAAAAACTTTTTCTTGATGAATTTGCTTGTTTGCTTACATCAAGAATTTTATAACTGTATTCTGTTTGAAGCAGGCTCTTATTAACAGCTTTATATAAAAGGTAAAACCTATAAGCTGAAAATTGAACTTTGCCAATAAAATGTTAACATTATTATAATGAATCTATTAGTAAACTTTTAATATTCTAAACAATACAGTATTTAGTTTTATTCAGGTTATTATTGAGTGTTAGGATTATACCCTTTGCCTTCAACACATGACCAGTAAAAAACAAAACCTTTTGTCACTACTGTAACCCATCCAGTTATAAAAAAACTGGATCAAAGAAAATTCTTTCACTTCATCTCACAAGAAATGATCAAGGCTAAAAAAAAAAAACATTGCACAAGGCTGCTTCCAACAATGAATTTGCAGATTATAGTTTCATTGTAAACTCAAATAACTTCTCACAACATAGTGAAACAAACTTATAAGTAGGAACAGAAATATTTCTGAATTTCTTTTAAAATCATACCCTTTTTGTTTGCTAGATGAGCATTTTTTTTAAATTTCAAGGACACTTAAGATTTAAACATTCAGAATGTTTTTTTCTTCTCTGTTAGATTTATCTAAGCTAGAATATAATGTTGCATAATTATCTTGAATAAAAAAAATGAAAACTTTTTGTAAAACTGAAAATTACCTACAATTTCTATTATCTCTCAATTGAAACAATAAAATGAATAAGCAAACAACTAACCAGGGTAATAAATATTTTTCCCTGTTTGGACCCAGGGAAAGTTTTAATTAAAAAAATTCTTCTTCATGAAGAAAGGAAAATACTCATAGAGTGTTTACTGAACAGTCAATAGGAAGCCCTGTTTCTGTATGACATAACTAATTATATAGAATTTGAATTTTTAAATAAAGCTAATCATCTTACTAGAATAAATGCTTGGATTTAATTGATAATTAATCATTGAGTTTATAGTTACTTTAAATTGAAGATGTAAAATAAATGTTTAACATTATTGCTTTGTTAGGACTTGACTATAAAATAACAAAAGTGTCAATCATTTATTTTATTCTTTTAGAATATCATTTTACTAATTAAACCTGATTCTAATTTCTTATATGGTATTAACAAGTAATTTATCTAATAAGCTGGGTCCAAGGAAAACTAATTAACAAAATGTTTCATCTCATTAGACTGGTCACAAAATTATTGCATCTTTCCTGGTTTATTTGCTGTCAAATTTGTTTCAATAAGAGGTGAAAGAAAATAGACTTTTATACAGTAGATTCTTTTAAAATAAACTTTCTCTCACACACTAGCTTGTAGTGTTTTTAGGTAAGTTTTATATAGAAATTACCATTTGGAATTTCATGAGTGCAAATTTTCTTAGTTGAAAATTTAATTGTTTAATTCAATTTTATTATATGGGTAATGGAAATACTCAAACTGAGGCACAATAGGACATAGCATTTCATTTTTATTTTTCAGTAAAGTCTTGTACCAGACTTAAACTATGACAAACCAATGAGAACTCTCTACTCATTTCATTTTAGTTGACTGAAAAACATTTGGCAAATCCCTTGGGTTTGTGACAGTTAATAAAAGGTCTTAATCTTAGCTTTTAGGCATTGAAGAGTTGAGTCTTTTTTGTTTGTTTGTTTTGACACCTGACAATGTGATGACTCAAATTATCTGCACTAGGAAAAGCCATCTCTAATTACAGATCTTGAGATGCATCATTGGTTATTTTACCAATACAAAACATGTATTTGAAAGCAGTAAGAATTCTAGTTTATCTATTTATGTGCCCTTAGCTGTCAGCATCATTTCAATCAAATTTTGGAATGCAATGAAAGTAGATTCAGGATAAAAGAAATGAGAGAGTTAGTTCAGTGGAGTAACTGGAGAAGAATAAAGTTAAGAAAAAAAAACCCAGAAATAAAAGGTTTGGGAAGGAAGAAGAATGAAGGAGAGAAATCAAGATGGAAGAGATGATGAAAGAAGGTGATGGGAAAAGGGAGGAAAAGAATGTAGAGGGAAAAAGAAGGCTTAAATCAGGAAAAAGAAAGGGAAAATTTAAGTGAAAAAATGATTGGGTAAAAGCTAAAGGGAGATTACGAAAAAATGAAAGTAAAAAGGAAATTTTTGGTGCAACTTGGAAATGATGAAGAAAAATAGAATAAGGAAATGAAATGGAAAAACAGAAAATGAAAAAAAAAAATGAGTTCATAGAATTAATGAAGAAAATGAGTCAAAAAGTCAGGAAAATAAACATTTCTTTAAGGGGAAAGTCAAATTTGGCACAAATGGCTTAAATGAAAAAAAAAAACAACCAAGAAACTGATTTTTAAAGGAATGTGGGAATAATATTTGAAAAAAATAAAACAGAAAATTAAAAATTTTAGAAAGCAAACTTCAAAAAGAAAACTCAAATAAAATGAGACAAGATGAATCAGGCTTTGGGAAATTTTGCCAACAGGTGCTCTGTTATCAATCCATATGAAGCTGAAATCCTGATTTTAAGAGAAGAAAAGAAGTCAGATCAGAGCAGGCAATTACATAAACAAATACTAATAATCACCTTTCACTCGAAAAGTACCTCTTTGCAATCTCTTAAAGGAAATTATCTATTAAACTATTAAAAAAATGAACTATTTTTGAGGGTATATGAGTCTCGAAACTCCCAGTCATAGCAATCTCTTCAATTTTCATAGCTGTTTATTTCAAAGTTCAGTTGGTAACTTTCTTATCATAATTGTAGATATTGGCATAGAATTATTTTAAAGTTAGATGTGCATTTTATATACTGTTAAATATGGTAATTCTGTGCATAAAATTGAACAATTATAAGTTCATTTAGTAACTTTTGTTTAAAATATAAGAAAATGGTATTCTGTATATTCGGCTCATTGGCCAAGTGGGTAGAGCGTTTGCCAATGGTCCGAGAGACCGGGGTTCAGTCCCAGGTGGCGTCATACCAAAGACTTAAAAATGGTACATAATACCTCCTTGCTTAACACTCGCCAATATAAGTATGTATCAAAGGTAAAGTGGAGCAATCTAGGAAAAGGAGTAGTGCCCTCCTCTATAGCAGCTATTGAAAAGGGAGCCTTCAGTTTGCCCTCGACTATGGTTGCCAACTTTACTGTTATCAGTAAGGAAAACAAAAGGAATTTCGTTCAAAATGTAACTGAGACTGTTAACTCTGGAATAATTGCCTTTGAAAAGGCATGAACCACTTCTTCCACTATTCTATATCCATACAGTTATCAGTAAAGAAATTAGAATCGGCAAAATTCAAGTTATATTTGAAGCGGTTTTTGTTCATATCATGTTCCCTAATATTTTAAAAAAATACCTCTCTGGACTTTGACACATCACCAGATAGATGGTAAAATATATCTTTTCTTTAACAAGCATTCATATAAAAGATAGAATATATCAAAATTAGAAACAAACCAAATTTTAGAAATGCATCTTTGATAAGTAAAAGCTCCATAATTGTTTTAAATTCAACATCAAGCCATAACATAGAAAAACTAAAGTATAAGGTGAGCAATGGTTCCATCATATAAAGTATCCCTTCATTACCATTACTCCCAGGTCCACCCTAACTCAGAGAGGTAGTACCTGTTAGAGTCCCAGCTATAGGTCAAATTGATTTGCAGGAAAAATGATTAGTAATACTCGATACTATATAGATCTGTACAAATAGAAATTATTAAATATGAATGATTGAAACCAGATATTTGTGTATAAATTATAAGTATGTGATAGAAACATTTGAAACTATATAACAGTAAATTATTTATATTTTATAAGAATATTTGACACAATATAACTGTAAGCAAATAAATGTTTCTTATTGATGAATTTTAAAAAAATGATTGTATTGGAACATTGAAAATGTAGTTATGATTATAATCAAACATTTACTAATTGATTAGGTTTCAACATTAAATAATAATTAAGGGATTGATATTCTCTTAAATAAATCAAAGCAAGTTTCAGGGATTTAGTTTTTAGTGAGAAAGAATTATTCCAGTCAGAGTAAACAGTATTGAAAATATTCTTAAGGTTTGGTATAGATATTGATATGTCTATATGTAATGTCTATATTTGCCATTGTCTGTGTTTCAATTGTGAACTTGCTTAAGAGATTCTGTTATGCAAGTACATGAAAGCATCTATTGATGTCTGTAATGTCATAATGCTGTATCTAGTATTCTTCAAAGAATTCTTTTAGGGATGACAGAACAAGAAAAAGAAAGTTTTAAAGGAGGATAAAGAAGCAATGGAGGGAATCAATGAAGAAGAGAAGAAAACATTGCTAAGAAAGGTCTGATGACAGGTGAAAAAATAAAAAACAAGACACACCTACCCATCCCTTGCAAAAAAAGGAAGAGAAGCAGCAGTATCATTTTTGAAATATTGGAAAAATCTCTTAGAAAAGAGAACAGTGTCAGTTTGAGTTCAAGTGCAAGAAAGCAAGAATAAATAAAAATATTTGGTAATTTCATGTTCACCCTGAATAAAAATAGGGAATAGAAGTGAAAAAAAATTGATTAATTTCTATTATTTTAATTTTTAGTAATAAATAAACTAGATTTCCAAACTATCACCAAAGGAGTAATTTTTAATCTCAATAGGCACTCAGCAAATCTGGATTTTTGTCTGACTAATATATACTTACAGTAATGACAGCATTTGATGTGAGACAACAGCCTGATTGTTCTTCTACTTGGGATATAAACCAGTTTAATTTTTGCAGGAAGTGAATTAATGGGATGTTTTTATTCTATTGTATTTTCTGTTTAATTTTTTTAAAACTTTATTCTTTAATTAATACCCACAAACTACTATTATTTATTTTGAAAATTTAACAAAAGTATGAATTTATAAGAAAAACAAAGTGGAAAAAGTGCATTATGAATCAAATCTGATTAGTTTGTATAAAACTAGTTTTTCCAGAGCCCACATATAAGACATCTGATCTTATCATTTTTTTTCTTGTCTCATTTTTTAAGGGCAGTATGTTAGTTATATATGAATTTTAATAACATGAGTTAATGCTTTCATGGGTTGAAATTTAGTTTGTAAAACTGTTTCAAGTTTCATTAAACCTACTTCTTCCAACTTATATTCAAAGTCAACAGAAATTCTGCCACTAAAAAGTTGTGAAAAAAAAGTAATAACATAACGAAAAGATGATCTAAAATAATTTACAAGAATACCTAATCATAGAATTCAAATAATTTAAGATCAGATCTCAAGAACAATAAAAAATGTACATTGGGAATTAGAGTAAAGCAATTCGAAAGTAGATTTATGTACCAGATAACCATATGTTTAAATAGCTCAGATATCATCCATGAAAGACAAGGTTCCGGATAATTGAATGCTCATTCAGCTTTTGTAAAATGCCTCTTCATTCTTACGAGACATTATTCAGTTCAATTAATAGAGAGCATTCAATACAGAAAGTTTAAAAAAAGAAACAAACTGAAGAAATTATTAATTGAAACTTAATCAACATAATACTTTGTATCTTTTTTACTTATTCTTAAAAATAGTATATCAACCTTTGTGGGCTTTTAATATTAAAAAACATCCTTTTAGAAGAACAATAGTGGTAATATTTAACCTATAGCAAGGGGGATAAATGTTTCCTATCTTTCCCAAAGGTATGAGTCCAAAAGTGAATATTAGAGTATATTATGATCACACAGTCCACCACTTGAGCCTTTATGCCACAGGAACTCCCTCCTTGTATCTTTTCAAGTAAAATGAGAAAATTTGTCCATTATTCAAATATAATGTCTATATTGTCACGTGATATCCCACTGGGAGGAGGGGAATAAAATTACTACTCCTCGTGTCTGAATTAACAGTATCTAGCCGTCAAAGAGTGACTGTTAGAGAAGAATGTAGGTCACACAGGGGAGACCAGATGTTGGTACTTGGTGACCTTACCCAGGTCACAGGACACCAAGAGGATGAAGAGAGAAGCCAAATGATTGGCTGGGACCCCAAAACAGAAGTGGGGACTTCCTCCCCTCAGCGGAAGTAAATAATAAGAAAGTCAGTTGTTTGGCAGGGTTCGTAGTGGGCAGACGAACCATAGCCAGTATTCCGGGTTGAAGACAAAAGAATATCTGAGACACGAGGGACCCCAGGTTCTTCAAGCCAGTGTAAAAAAATAGAATAAAGTCTATTAGCCCGTGAAAGAAGAAAGATTCTCCAGTGGAACCCCGTCGAAAAATAAGATAAATAACTTTGGGGCCATTTCTCCTTTATACCCAAACTTTATATACCTCTCTCTCTCTCTCTCTCTCTCTCTCTCTCTCAATTTGAAGAAAAACAGAAGTCAAGAAAAGACATTTATATTCATGGACTGTCCATTTATTATATATTTGACACTTTGAAAGTGTATCTCTTTGTATAGTAAAGGATTGATGTATTTTTATGTTACCACGTGGTCTAAGTTGTTCTTTGCCGTATCTTCTACGAATTTGTTACCTCATGCTTCCTTTTCAGCTTCTATTCGCCTTATGTTATCTTGCTTAGAGTTGTCCTATTAATTCCTTAAAAATATCACACGGGAAACCGGAGTTGCCGACTACTACAATATAATATTATTACGACTAAAACCTATAGGCTCATATCCTCCATTGTCTAGGGGAAGGAAGGAAAGCGGCCTGGTGGGTGTGTGGATAGTGTGAAATTTGGAACCCCTTGCCAGCGGCGGTCAGTCTAGCCCTAAATTAATCCCTCACGTAATATGCCAGTTCTTATATGCCTGAGAAAAAACTCTGAACGAGGACTTATTCTATAAGGGGATCAAGTGTCAACCTACCCCATCTTCACACGTGCGAAAATAAAACCCCGTTGTGGGATAAAAGTAAAGTTTTCGCGTCACAATATGTACAAAGCTTTGGCTTATAAAAAAGTCATTTTTTTTCTAATGAAAATTAAATTTTCTTTATTAATTTGCACTTCCTAATGAAAATTCTGAAAATATTTCCACATTGGCAAGAAATGAAAAAGTATTCATTAAGTTCTTTGAAATTTGTAGGAATAATTTATAATTATAACCAGAGGATATATAACGAGTAATTAGCTTAAAATAGTGTGTAAGGAATTACAATAAAATTGTGAAAAAATGTATAGATACATAAGATAAACTCAGAATGTTAAGAATAATAAAGACTGAAACTTCAAAATGAGCTGGAAAAATAACTTGCATGTTTAAATCAAAGAAAGGCAAAAAAAATGATCATTTTTGATAGCATGTAAAACCTCATTTTAATCTCCTTAACTCCAAAAACAGCAAGTATAGGGTATGACACTAAACCTTATCTGGTTTTAAGGTACCAGTTCTAGAGCTCTGCATATTGCAGTCACACATTTGTTGCCATTATTTCCAAGTCAATTTTGACCAGAAGGAGTGGTACCTGACTGATCTATGGTCAAATAGATCTTTTTGGGGAATTATTAGTATTAGAAAAGAATACTTAAAACAGTATAATTGTGTGCAAACATGATTATTATTAAAAAGAAATACTTATAACCACTTACTAGTGTAAAAAAACTAATATTTAGAATAGTTACTTGAAGCTATAATTATTTGCAAATGAATATTATCATATAATTGTTGGCAAAAAAAAATGACTAACTTTAACATTAAATTTCCAAACAAGGGTTGACGTGGTGTGAAACAACTCATAAAGAAGGCTTAAATATCTCCCAAGTCTTATATGTAAAACTGAGGTATCTTATATCCAAATGATAGAATACCAGAACTTGTACTTTACCTCACTCCAATACTCTTAAGTAGATTGTCTACAAAAGAAATTGACATTTAAAAACAAATAAAAATCTGTTTAAGACATAGACATTCAAACTTGAAGAGAAACACTTAAAATTTATCACTAAAATTTAGACAACTTGTAAAAAAATATGAAATTTTTTTGTTGTCTCAATGCTCCAGACATTTCTAAAGAAACCACTTGTGGTTTTGTCCTGGTCACATAGACTTTATAATAAATGCAGGTTGTAAGATAACTTTTGCAACAATTTCAGCAAAATTTTCTGAGCAGCCTGGTGTAGAATTTATAACTTCTGATTAATCCTTATTATGGAATTTATTTGGCTGTGGAGATAACTAGCATGAATACATCCCAATTGATCTTCACATATTGATGGTCTCCCAAGTCTTGTTAATATATTCTGCTGTTTCAAATTTCGTGGGCCAATGAAAATGGATTGTCTAGTTGGTGGTGATTTCCCCAAAAATATTTTCTAAAATGCAACTGTACTAGTAAAATCATTTTGCCTTATTCAAGCATGCAAAATACAATCTCAGCAGCAACACCAGTTGGCTGTACTCACTCAATGACTCCACCATGAGCAGGGTGTGATTTAAGATAAATTTCTTTGTGGAGGACAAATTTAAATTCAGAATTTTACTTCTTTTAGAGTTGTTGTATAAATTAAAAAGCTCAGTCAGCCCTATTATTTACGCATATCTTGGGAGAGAATAGTCGGATTCATACCTTTCCCAAGGGTGTTAGTGCAATGTCAAATGTAAACAGCCTCATGTAGGATTTGAACTTGGATAGCTGAGTCCATTTCAAATGTGGATTACCATTATACCATAAGCTACTTATGTTGGTTGCCTAACAATTGAGCATATGGTATTTTTGAAAGCTTTAATGATAAATGTTGAACGTTTCTTGATAAAACAATATATTGTGAGAATCAATAATCATTTTAAGTATTTTTTTGAAATTATTTGTTTTGTAGATATCCCCTATTAACCTTTTATTTATCCATCCTGAGATTCCTCATACATTAGACTGCCTAGTTGGCTGGAGTAGTAGAATACACTGATTGTATCCTGTGGAGGGGTAAGGAACCCTCCTTCCATGAGTGTTTTGCATATGACATTAAACCATTTGATGGCGAGGTTCCAGACTTGGAGATTAGGAGTAACCCTTCATTGTCATTACTCCCAGGTTTACTTTGACCCAAAATGGTAGCACCTCATAGGGTCCTATCTATGGGTCAAATAGAACTGAGTGCACACTAATAACTGATTTTAAATTGTGACTGTTATATAACAATACTTGAAACTATTTTCCTGTGTGCAAGGAGGACCTCAGGCTCGTTTAAGAATGTTACCAACAAAATATGTTTACAAATCATATATATATTCAATATATATGTATAAACAGGATTTGGCATCAAATAACCTACAATGGTTGATATGCCATCAAACCCAACCAACCAACTCATACATAAGAGAAAAATCATTAGCTTCACGGAAATTACAATTACATAACTCATAATTTGGAAGTATCGTTTTTCTAATCTTCTAACTTGATAGACTACATCTTTATAAATAAGAAATGGAATGCTTAAGCACAGACAGACTACGTCTTTATAAATAAGAAATGGAATAATAGTGCACTGAATTGTAAGGCGTATTCTTCTTTTAAGGGTGTGTCCTCTGATCACCGAATTGTCACAGCAAAGATATGACTGAGCCTACAAAGGAATGCGGTCCAAATAACAACAACTGTACACTATGACTGGTCCCTGCTTAACAACAGGGATATTAGAGATAAATATATGTTAACACTAAGAAACAAATTCGATGCACTTCAGAAGATATCAGAAATGCATACTCTGAATGACGAATATGAGAATTTTGTCAATGCCCACTAAGAAGTGGCAGCAGAATGTATACCAAATAAAGAAAGAGCTAAACCTAGAGTCCCATGGGAGATATTAGCAGTTAGAAAAAAGCATGCAGATGTGAAAACCGATTCCAAATGCAATAGGAGGAACCCAACTAATATCAACCAAAATGGCTTTCGGAGAAATCAATCCACAACATCACAAATTTTAACTTTCCATTGAATTCTAGGTATACGAGCAAAAAACCTTAAGGTAACAATATTTTTTGCTGACTTCTCCAAGGCCTTTTACTCCAGTGGGAAGATGGAGCAAATACTACTTGCCTACAACCTAACCAAAGAAACTGTTGCAGCCATTATGATGCTATAAAAAAACACAAAAGTAAAAGTCTGCTCCCCGGATAGAGACACAGACTACTTTGACATTGTTGCAGGTGTGCTGCAAAGAGACACATTAGCTCCATACCTTTTTATCATCTGCCTAGGCTATGTGTTTAGAACATCTATTGATAAAATGAAAGATAATGGTTTCAAGCTAGCAAAGGAAAGAAGTAGATGATACCCCACACAAACAATTATGGATGCAGACTACGCCAATGACATAGCACTTCTGGCAAATACACCCACCCAAGCTGATACCTTGCTACATAGTCTGGAATAAGCAGTTGCTATTATTGGCCTCCATGTCAATGCAGAAAAGATGGAATACATGCTTTAATCAAAGAAGGAATATCTCCACACTAAATGGTAGTTCATAGAAACTAGTAGACAAGTTCACCTACCAACTGAGAAAGACATCAACACATGACTAACAAAGGCATAGACAGCTATCAATAGGCTATTAGTCATATGAAAGTCAGACCTGACTGATAAAATACAATGCAGTTTTTTTTCCAAGCAGTGGTACTACTATATGGATGCACTATACGGATGCCAACTAAACATATGCAGAATAAGCTGGACAGCAATTACACAAGAATGCTGCAAGCAATATTGAACAAGTCCTGGAGGCCGCACCCCACAAAAAAGCAGCTGTACAGTCACCTACCACCCATCACAAAAACTATCCAATTTAGACTAACCAGACAAGTGGAACACTGCTGGAGAAGTGGGCATGAGCTCATAAGCAACATACTCCTGTGGACCCCTTCACATGGACGAGCAAAAGCAGATGACCAGCAAGAAGCTATATACAACAGCTCTATGGCAATACAGGATGTATCCTTGAAGACCTACCAGGAGCGATGGACAATAGAGATGGTAGCGGGAGAGGGTCAGGGATATCCATGCTGGTGGCATGACATGATGATGATGATGATGATGATTAACTTGCAAAGCATACAGATTATGGTTTTAAGCTTGCACATTTAGTTCTAGGGTTATTTGAGCATGTGGTACATAAGAGGTTAAATGAAAATGTAGAAGGTTTTATATAATATCAAATACAGTACAATGCTTGATTTTTATTTTTAATCAATTCTCTTAAAATACTTACAACCTCAATGCTAGTTTTGATTTTAATATTTTTTTTAAAGATTGCTATTGATAAGAACTGTTTGCCTTCTTGACAGCTTCATATTTTCAACCACATTTCAAAGAGTTAATTATGATTTTGGATAGCTAGAAAATCAATAAGTACTTGCCGGCATGCCACCTGTGGTCTCATCATGAGGAAACTAATTTTCAAAGAGACAGTAAGAAGGAGCATACATATTAATAAGGGCATTTAATGAAATAACATTAAAAAGCCAACTGGATAACCCGGATATTATTAGCCTTAGTGTGTAGCCAGAAAAATCAAAAGGTAAAGATAAGCCAAATATGATAATGTCCCCAACCAATGTTGTTAGCAAAGCACTGATATGCTTGGGTTGAGCTGATTGAATTTGATAATGATCAAGTTTCAGAGTTAGTCGTTTTGATATTCTTAATTAAGGAGTTTTATGGCCTTGTTTTATACCAACTCCTGATTTTTTGGCAAAAGTAGAAGACTATTTTTCAGTAAATAATTTGGACTGGACAATTTTAAAAGAAAAAATGAAAATTCTAAACTGTTGAAACTTTTATGATATTGTCAGTGATGACAGCTCTCTGTGAGGGCTTGTGATTCCACTGACCAGAAATGCTGCCCAGTTGACTGAGATGGTAAAATATGCTGACTGTACCTCTTCAAAGGGGTAAAACCCTCCATCCAGTGAGTTTTCTTGTTATGACTACTGCATCTGATGGTGAAGTGTCAGTCCTGATGCATTGGTGCATATGGAGCACCCCTTCATTACCATTACTCCCAGGTCTACTCAGACCCAGATTGTTTGGACTTGTTGGCATCTCATCTATGGGTCAAATAGAACTATTTATTATTATTTGTTAAGTGAAGCCATACAACTATGCAAATCGTTTATATTAAGTAAGACGATTTGATAAAGGAAATAATGTTGAATAGCAATACTTGAAACCATTTAACTCCAAAAACTAATTCAAAGGTAAAGTTACTATTTGCTTGCAAATCATATATATATATATATATATATATATATATATAGATAGATAGATAGATTTGGCATTAAATAACCCACAAGGGTTGATATACCATGAAACAACAAACAACCAACTGACTAGAAGTAACTGCTGCTATGAGAATCATTTTAGTTATTGAGGAGAATTTTGAATTTTTCTCAGCTATATAAAGACAGGAGCATGTGAAAAACACCTTCACAAACCCCTATACAAATAATGAAAATATGAATGCAATTCCGTAACCTATATATATGTATATAATCCAGGACATGGCTTATTGTGTTTTGCTGTGCCTTTAAGATACGAATGAACCAATCTCTAATTCCCTCAGCTTTGGGTAAATAGAGCAAACTATAGTCTTTTGCCTTAGTATAGCAACAGATTTAGATGGTAAATTCTGAATTCCAACTGGCTGTACTCCACAAAAATTGACCATGTATTACATCATGCTTGTAGAAGAAAAGTTGGGTAAATACACAGACTTGTGTTAGTCACTGTCTCATCTTTGTTATGTAGTTTTAGTGTGTATCAAATTTTAAATATACGTATATATGAGTTTGCGTATGTGTGTATTTATATATATTTATATCTATCTATCTATCTATATTGTGCAGGTGTTTTCTTTTATTATCTCTTAGTGTTTCCTACTTAATACATTTTTGTATCACAGAAATTGTATCAGAATTACTTGATATAAATTGTCTCCATTAAAAGGAAGATATTTTTTCACATCTTCTTAAAGGAATTATGTTTAAAGAATTGCTTTGGTGATAAACTGTAGCACTCTCAATGGTTTAAGTTGTTATGAACTGAAACAGATATGACCAGACTCAGATAGATTTTGGAATAAATAGTTATGATGCATGAAAGATACTGAAGTATATAATGAAAATTTATTTAGATACAAGCCCTATTATTTTACAGTGTCCAGGTGTTTTTTTTAATCTTTCTAATATTATTTTCAATGCTTCTGTTATGTTTCAGAGCAAACAAAAAACTATAAATTCTTTTTTACAGTTTTGCCAATTTAAGATTTACTTAGCCTTCTAGAAATCAGTGAGAAGCATTTTAATTTTTTTGAATAATTTTATGGATGTGCATTTTTTCTGATTTTATTGCTTTATCATTATTAGTTACTGTGTCAAACTCAACCAAGAATATAAGGAAAAAAAAAAAAGAAATGGTAACTTTTTGTTATTTTTCCTAAGGTGGACACAGATTACTTCCTAAAATCCTGGGCATCTTGTAATGTATAATTGTGTGTTTTATTTAATGGCATATCAACTCCTTATGGGTTGTTTAATGCCAAAATTTCTTTTGAATAATTTGCAAACAGTTGTTATATTCTCATGTGCCGTATCATAACGACACAATAATTAAACAGACGCAATGATAATGACACACGCAGTAAGACTTCTTTAACAATATTTACCTCTCACTTTATTGCAAGGGTTCGAAAGGGTTGTTCAAGGTTTGCATGTGAGAGGAAGTTGGAGACCGAACATAACTGAAATATTTTGACCCCCACTGTTATGGCCATCAGTGTTGTGTCTTTCTCGTTCTCCAGGGCTGCTCAACCAGAGGCCCAGAGGCCACCCTGCTGGGTGATGTCTTTCCTTACTGCATCTTATCAGCATCTTCTCTGGACCCCAACTCATCAGGGCTTCCTGAGGGCCCCCTTGGCCAGGTGTGGTTTTCCCTACCACATCTCGTCTATAACTCCGTCCAATCTTCAACTCCACTGGCTCGTCGAAATCAACTGAATTATATAATCGTTCGAAACCCACTCGATCTTTGAAATCGAATGTTTAATCGTCATCATGCGGAAATAACTGTCATGCAGTTCAGAGTTTACTCTCTTCCGGTGCATCTGTCTATGAGTGTATCATGGGCTTTACCTTGTCCCATTTCATCAGCCAATTTCCACCCACGCGATTTCCTCTCATAACTGCCATTAGAATGTGTCACCTCCCTCCGGTGCATCACCTTGGAATGGCATTTTTGGGCCGGGTCGAAGGTCAAAACACTACCCAGTTATATGGTTGCAAAGATTCCTATCTAATACTAATGATTTCGAAACAGATCTATTTAACTCGTAGATAGGGCCCTAAAAGGTACAATGACTCTGGGTCAAAGTAGATCTGGGAGTAATGACCATGGAGCACTTAACACTGGATGCAATTTAGTGTCCTAACCAAGACACCTAATTTTTTGGGGGGGGAGGAAAGGGTTCTAATTTCTTTGGAGGAGATACAGATTATATATTCTAAGTTTTCGTGATAGAGTTGATGTGTAGTGATCAGAACATTGATATCAAGTTTGATTTTCAGTGGGTGCTCCATATTTCTTGCCTTGAGCCAGACTCATGAGAATATAGGACTATTGAAAACTTGGATGAAAGTGATACATTACTCAGGTCTACAACAGGACAAAAAAATGGCTAAAATAAAATCATGTAATAAATTAGATTCCAACATCTATACAAATTCACAGATAATGAGGATTTGACAAAAAAAGTTTATTCAATTTTTAGGTTTGCATCATAAAGTTAAACTGATGGCAGTAAATAATTTCAATTTTACCTTAGCAATTGATACCAAAAATATTGACTTAGGATGTTCATTTAAAGATAAATGAAAAATTATGAATTGCCAACTACACTAAGAATTTATATTTGGGCTTCGATAATTCATACGTGCAACTTAGCGTAATGGTTTTAGGAAAACCAGTTCAGTACACTTTAACTAAATGAAGTGTAAAAAAGACATCACAGTTTTTGTAGAAAAAATCACTTCACTGTTTGAAAGTGCCGTCTTTAATTACTGCTATAATAATTTAATTTGATTTTTCATATTTGGGGCCTTTTTTGTGATGTTTAAAAAGGACTTAATTGCAGAGTTATTGTCTAACAAAATTAATGTAGTGATAATATGACAAGCTGTTATGCAAAAGCATATATAATTTAGCAATGCAAATCATAAAAATGCACATATGATTATACATAGATATAAAAGTATACAGGGTATTTGATAAATGATAAAATACTCCAGATGTAAAACAGGAATTTAAGTGCACACCAGTTTTATGTCTTGTTGGTGTTGCTTTGAATATGCTGACTGCAAAGGGGTAAGACCCTACTGAAAAAAAGGTGTTCTGACTATGATGCTAAACTCGATCTGATGGTGAGGTTTCAGTTCTGAAGATCTGAGGAGAGTGGAGTACTCCTTCATTGCCATTACCAGTAAGTCTATTTTGACCGGGTGAGGTAATATCTCTTAGGATCCCATTGATGGGTGATGTAGTTCTGGTTGGAATTATAAGTATTCAGTAGGAATACTTGATAACATAAAACTATTAATTACTTGTATTAATAGATACTTGAAGCCATAGTTGTTTACTAAGGATTATTATAAGTTTTATGAAACCATGTAACATGTAACTATGTGCAAAGATATAACAATTTTGAAAGAGAAATCATCACCATCATCATGTCGTGTCGCTAGAGTGGATATCCCTGACCCTCTCTCGCCACTTCTCCCTATCATTAATCGCTTTTGGCAGGTCTTCAGGGTTACATCCCGTATCCTCACATAGCTGCTGTATGTATGTTCGAGCTGGTCGTCCTGCTTTTGCTTGGCCATGAGCGGGGGTCCATAGGAGTACATCACTGATGAGTTCGTCCTTGCTTCTCCAGCAGTGTCCTGCATGTCTGATTCGTCTAACTTGTATAGTTTTCATGATGGGAGGCAGGTGGCCGTATAGTTGGTGTCTTGTGGGGTGTTATCGCCTGGACTTGTTCAATATTGCTCTCAACATTCTTGTGTAATTGCCGTCTAGTTTCTTCTTCAGCCATTTTGTTAGTGTCCAAGTTGAAACCAAGTAATTAGTATCTTATATCATTGAAATCATATAATGATGCAAATTATTTGTATTAGATTAGAATACTTGGTATCATATAAATGTATGAAAAAAACTCTTAAAAAACAACTAAACAAAAATTCAAAATTTAAATGGGCAATGGACACAATTCTCTATCCTCTTCATATAAAATAATCCTAGACTAGTTAACATGACATTAAAATCAATTGATCAAATCAGCTGGAATATTAGGAGAAAACTATGCTAAGTGATAACAATATTTAGCATTAGAAAGGATTACATCATGAACTATCCCCATTGGAGCATCCATTTCTTCATGCTCAGTAAGTTATAACACTTTCCAAGAATTCATATATCTTATTCATAAATCTCATAAATATCTGAGATAAATTTAATGCAAAAATTCCCCAATGTACACATTTCCATAAGTTGACAATATCATTTGGTTCATAAATTGTATGAAACTAGGAGTGTGTAAGATCAAAGAATTTGGGTTTGTCCTCTTTGTCGACTATTAAAATTCTTAATATGTCCTAGTATTTACTTCACTTACTCAGAAAATCTCTGAGAAAGCCTTTTTATTCTTGACTGGAATTTGAATGTATAGTGTGCAACATAGTGTTTATGTGTTTAGTCTGCCATGAGGTCCATTAAAAATGGAAACTCTGATGGGACAAATGTTGCATTTAGTCATTATGCCAAACAGTAGAAAGAGAAAGAATCATCTTCATAACTTTTATATCATGATGCATTGCTATGGTAACAGAGGGTGAATTTTTTTTACCTGTGGTGTGAAGAAAACTAGGGAGTGAATTCCTCAATCAACAACTACTATTTTCATAGTTACAAAGTTAGGTCACATTAGTAAGCACCAAAACACTTAGACTTTAAGGCTCAAAAAATATTTTTTTCAAGTTTTATTCTTTTTTTTCTTTCTTCTTCATAACAGTGCTAAAATTTTTTTGCCCAGCCAAGAAGACAATGTAATGTGATTAAAATTTCCCATATATTTCAGGGCACAGGACAGCAACCACACCATATCTGTGATAATAAAGTGGTTTTGTGGCAAGTAGGCTTTTATGGGGTGGATAATGAAATAAAAATGGATTAAAAATTCCAGATGGGGAAGTTCTTGTGGTGGAGTTGCTAATCTGTTGGACTGTGACATCATAGTAAATGTATTTGAACTTCAATTGTGCTATTACATTCACTTTTGGACTAATACTCATGAGGAAAGGCATGAACCCTCTTATCCATACCAGCTGCGGGTTACATAGTGCTACAACTGTTATTCTACTAGGGTACCTTTGATATTAAATAACTGAAAAGGTTGATATGCCATTAAACAAACCAAACCAAATCAGAGCATGAAGGGAAATTAAAGAAAAGTCTTGATGCATAACTAGACCTTACCAGAAAGATGAATGTAACAGTGAAACCAATCATAGCTGGAGCCTTTGAACAATCCCAAAGAATCTAGAAAGTGACTGAGGTAATTGGTGATCTAACAAAAATACTGACAAGATTTCTAGAGAGCTAAGGAGACTTATTATGACTTAGAATTCAGAGAAAACCCCAGTTACTACTGGTTTAAAAACTCCCAAAAAGTATAGTAATAATGATGATGATAATGATAAAGGAAAAATAAAATAAAGAAGAAAAGATTGGTACATTTCTGACAATTATTTATAAAGATTTTATACAAAAATTAGAGGTTTGGTTTAGTTTGGTTTTATGGCATATCAACTATTGTAGCTTATTTAGTGCAAAATCTGGTTTTACTTAGATATATATGATTTGTAAACTTAAGCCCACAAAGTTAAATAGTCCCAAGTATTGCTTATGTATCACTATTAATTCAATTAAACATCAGTCATTTGTTTATACACATAAATGAACAAACAGTTCTATTTCAAATCATCAGTTTTGCTTAAATCATTTGCTTGCACACAGTTTAAATGTCAAACAGCTCTATTTGACTCATAAATAGGACCCTATCAGATGCTACCACTCCAGATCAGGCTGGACCTGAGAACAATGGTAATGAAAGATTACTCTGCATTCTCCAAAGCTCCAGCATTACTAGAACCTCTCCATCAGATTGTTTAGTGTCATATCTAGGACACTCATTGGGGAAGTTTTACCCCTCTGTAGAGAAGCAGTCAGTGTATTCTACCACTCCAGTTGAATGGGCTAGCAAACAATTCAAATAATATATTTAAGGTTGACTATTGCACAGAAAACAAGCTTGAAGGAGTTTATTCAATGTATAATTTGTTTTTGAAAGCTAGCCAAGGAATGAAGAAACACAGGAGAATGGAAGGATCAGTGAGAGGAAATTTGATATAAGAAAGGGAGATGGAAAGCTATTTCTTGAAACATCACCATAGTAGCGGTGATCACGAATACAATTAATATGTATTTCATTTTTTCAAAAATGAGTGGGAAAGACCTTATGGCATTTTGTTACTTTATTTATTCTATCACATTATCATGTGAGGATGTCAGTAGAGTTGTTCATGCCCTTAAGGCTCTAAGTAATTTATAGAGGTATTAAATAAAAATAAACAGAGGAATATCAAAACGTGTATTAATATCTTTGAGACAAGCAGCTTTTTGTTGTTGTATAAAAACTTCTGCTACTACAATTATCATCATAAACCTACTCATCCTTGTTACTTTGTTCCATCTACCTTTATTTATTTAGAAGTTTTTGTTCCAATAATTACTTATTGTATTCTAACAAAGATTCTAAAATGCAGTTACCTGTGTGAGGCGATTATTCATGTTAAAACCTATGCACAGGTATAAACTGTTGATGCAACAAGCAATAAAATGTGATGAGAATAGAAAAGAAAGGTAATGAAAGGAAATTAATTGAGTTACCCTCCTTCTCAAATATATATAAATATATATAAAAAAAACTCTAAGTAATAAATAAATAGGCAGTTGGTACAAAGAAATTAGGGAGGTAAAAAAAGAGAAAATATTCATTGACTTTCTTCCATTACCATAACTGACATTATCAGAAAGACTCATATGAAAATGGAAGAAGACATTTTGTTTAACTCAGCAAAGGGAAAATAAATATCCATATTTTTTTCCCACCTTTTCCTGAAAACAGCAAGAGAGAGAACAACATTTTTTTCTTTTTCTTGAATTGGGAAAAACTTTGTATTTTCATACTATAGAAAATACTATTTATCAAGAAACATTTTTACTTCCTTGATTATTCAAGTAAACACCTCGGAAGAAAATTCTTTTAACTAATGTTCTTAATTTTGTTTTTTTATGGCATGCTTCATTATTCTTAAAGAGTAGTTCTTGTTCATATATTTTAAATTCAGTTTCTTAACCAAATGAACACATTTGTGTTACGATACAAGAAATAGGTTACTTTGAAAACAGATACTAAAACACACATTTAAATTAATATTTTTGTTTGATGACTGACATTTTTACTCATTAATGAAGGAAGTTATTGAGAGATTCTATGTGAATTTTCTTTTCAGATATGCTATATCTTTTATGTATTTTCTTACATGAATTGCTCAAGGATAACATATTCCACTTAATTTAATATGGAAAAATGTAAAGTATTACATATTGGATCCCAAAACATTAAAGCTGAATACAAATTAAGCAACTAGGAAATCAAAAAAGTAAATGAGGAATGTGATCAATGGATTGGTTTTGATTATTCATTTAAAGCTAACAATTATATTTTGTCCATTGTATGCAAATGGCAAATAGAATAATTGGCTGGATGGAGAGAAATTTTTTCAAGGGAGGCAGATTTTATTCTAAAAGTATATAAAACCCAAATAAGACCACCTATAAAATATTGTATTTAAGTCTTAGCTCCAGAGTTTAGACATAGAAATTGGAGTGTAATATTGAAATTGGAGGGCAAAAATGAAGAGTGACAAGAATAATAAATAGAGTAAAAAAATTACAGTTACAGGGAGAGATTAAAGAAACTAGGATAATTGACTAGAAAGAAGAATGAGAAGTGATCTAACTGAAGTTTTCAAAATGATAAATCAAATTTCTTATCATGATTGACATTTTTTAAAGATCTAAAAACTAAATCTAGAGACAAATTGGATTTTTTAGTAAACAGAGTTATATATTTTTGGAACAAATTGCGAAATGAGATCAAAAACTGCAATAGTAAAAAAAAAAAATAGAAAATTTAATTGAATGATTTCAGAGTTAATGTTAAGAAAACAAAATATGATTGCAGTTTTGGGAACTATTGAATGAATTTTTTTTTCTTGGTGAGAAGATAATAAAAAGGGAAGGCATAACAAATAATGAAAAAAAACCTTATGTTGTCTAGAGGAAAATTATTATGAGGGCAACATTGTTATGCCTAGATCTCTAGTTTATTTCCTGAAATTTTATCACAGGCTGGTTGTTACTGACTCTATGAAGTTATGTCTTGCCTTCAGAACTTATTTTATCAGCGTGTGTCCAAATGCTGAACACCATCTGGTGGTGAGGCTCCAGTTCTAGTGCTCTGGGGGAGGGTGAAGCATTCATTAGTGGATATGAAGTGTTCATGTTGACTTTATATTCCATAATTCTTTTAAAAAGACATCTATCTGCATACTGGCCCATCACCAAATAGATAGATAAGAATATATTTTCTTTAACTAGCATTCATATAGAAGGTAGAATATATTAAAATTTCCACCAAATAAGATTTTACAAATGCATCTTGAATTAAAAAGGGCTCTTTTGCAGATAAGTTGTAGGTTTAACTTTAAATTGTAACTCTGAATAATGAAAGTACAAAGCAAGCAAAGGAAGTTTGACTCTGTCAATGGAGATAAGAAATTATTGATTGCATCCTCTACAGAGAGGTAAGACTTCCCATCACACAAAAATTGGGTATCCTAGATGTTACACAAAAAGGCAACCATTAGTGAGTGTCCAGTTTTGGAGTAGCGGGGAGAGTAAAGTACCTTTTCATAGGCATTATTTCAGGTCCACTCTGACTGGGAGTGGTTGTACCTTTTATGTTCCCATCAATCAGTCAAATACTTAAATTCTTAGTACTGGATAGGAATACCTGAAATCATAACTATGTGCATACAAATAATTATTATTAAATAAAATTATTAATGCACAAATAATTAATTATTATTCAATTATAATAGTTATCTTAAATGCGACAATGATGTACAAATTATTAGAATTAGTAACATTTGAAACTATACAGCTATGTGCAAGTTGTTCATATTTGGAATATTTGATATCAGAGAGCAATTTTTTTAAAAATTCAGTGAACATTGAAATTATAATCAAACATTTACAAGAGAATCAAATTTTCCATTTAGTAACCCATAAAGAGTTAATAGGGTATTAAACAAATAAACAAAACCAGATTCCTCCAGCTCTTTGTTCTCCTTTGAGAGCTCTGCTTTCTAAGTCGGAGCCTGACTCCCCAGCCTATGCTTTCTTCAGGGCTTTGATCATTCAACAGAGCTTTGCAAATTCTGCAAAATCTCCTTAATCTATTACCCTCTTAAATAACTCTGCAAGCCAATATATATATATATATATATATATATATATATATATATATATATATATACGAGGATCATTAAATAAGTTTCCAGACTTTTTTCGTATGGGCACTTTTATTGATAGTACACACATGAAACTCTAGTCCCCTTTGAAGTAATCTTGTCCAGTTGCAATCCACTTGTTGTACCATTCCAACAACTTCTGGAAGGCCCCATGAAAGTCCTTTTGTGAGAGCATGTCAATGACCTTTGTCACAGCCAATTTCATCTCCTCAATTGTCTCATAATGTCAGCCTCTGAGCTTAGGGAATAACCAAAAGTCACAGGGAGCAAGGTCTGCATTATAGGGAGGCTGAGGAACTGTCTTGATGCCCATCTTGGTCAAATAGTTATTGACATGGATGGAGTTATGGACTGGTGCATTGTCCTGGTGGAAATGCCACTGACCCGATTTGAAGAGTGCTGGCCTCTTCCGACGGAATCACTTCCTGAACTCCCCTAAAACCTCAACACAGTAACCCTAATCCTAACCCTAAGTCTTTGGCCAATCAATTCTGGTGTTCTGACTTCCTTACTCCTCCCACACCTCTCATCATCCCTCACAGACTCCCTGCCTTCCTTGAATCTCTTATGCCACTCAAAAACTGATGTTTAATTCATGCAAGATAGTTTAAAAAGCAGTCTGAAGCATTCCATATGTTTCTGTGGCATTTTTTCCAAGTTTAAAACACAATTTTATTGCATATCATTCTTCCTCATGTCCAGATTGCATTTTTGAAATTCACCAGCTGTGACAATCAGGCTTTTGTAGGGTGTATTCCAATTGCTGCTGTAGCTGTTCATTTGAACCTGAATTCATAAAAATTGGTCAGTCATCTCATAAGATGTATAGCAATAATATACTGAATTTTCAAGTCTTCAACAATTTTAAATGCCTGTACAAAAAAAGTCTGGAAACTTATTGAATGCACCATGTATATATATATATATATATATATATATATATATATATATATAGTTCTGATAAAACGAAACAGTCTGTCTCTGGATGACAATATATATATATATATATATATATATATATATATATATATATATATATATATATATATATATATATATATATATATATATATATATATATATATATATATATATATATATATATATATATATATATATATATTGTCACTCAGTTTACATGGTTAATGGCGTAAGGATATTTATATTGAAAATCTCGAGATATTCCAATTCTGAGTTTTAAAATTCCTCTTAAATACAAATATTCTTGCTTACACTAGTGTCACCTATCAATGGATTGTCTGAGCCCACTTGTCCGTGGTTATATTTAAACTATTTTCCTTGGGAGGTGTTCTAAGCATAATGGTTATCATGAGAAACTTGAAGGTTGCTTAGTATAACAGTTATTATCATTGGAAATGGAATTGGCAATCAGAGTTCATATCCTAGCCAAGGCTATTTACATTTCATTTCATGCTGATATTGTTGGGAAAGGCATGAATCCATCTGCTTTCACTTAAGCTATGGGTAGATGATAGAGTAGATTGGGTTCTTTAGGTTTTTTGGGGCAGTCAATCTAATAGAAGGAAAACTTTGAATTCAAACCAGCTTTACTTAACTTAAAAATTGAACTTGAGGTTATCCTGCTCTTGGCAGAGAGGCTGGGTAAATACATATATTTAGTCCATATGTATTAAACTGTCAGCAAGATTCAATACATCATAACATTCTGCTGGCAACAGTGATTACAGATGATAGAAAATTGTATATTTTGAGATGAAATTGTGTATAAACAAAATAATAATGGATACAACTTTGGCCCAGGGGAGTGCGGAGTTATCCCTTTATTAAAGTTTCTCCCAGGTCTACTCTGATCAAGAATGGTAGTGCCTGTTAGGGTCCCATCAATAGATCTGTTTGAAAATTATTTGTATTAGATTGGAATATTCTATACCATATAGCTGCATCCAAATTATTTGTATTAATAGTTACTTGAAGCTATAATCATTTACTAAGGATTATCATTTGTTAGTTTGAATCAAATAATTGCTTGCAAATCATTGGTAATATACAGGAATACATAATATTATAACTGAGTGCAAACAAATAGAAATAATTACATTAAATCATATAATTGAGTGCAAATTATTTGTTTTAAAAGTACTTGATATCGTATAACAGTGCACAAACAAATGATTATAGATAAATAAAAAAAGAAAAGTACAATTAAAAAAATTAAACATTGAAAAAAGTTACAATTGCAATTAAACAAATAAACCAAATAAATACAAAGATTTATCCAACTGACACAACTTGATGTGATCTAAATCTTAAACTTTTAGCTGGGTACTTCAAATAGTTTGAAATGTATATTCACATCAGTATCATAGCTTAAGATTAGTAAATGTTTACAACTATAAAAGACTTCAGATTGGAGGTTATAATTGTTAGGTATAAATTGTTAAGATAATTTGCTTTTTATCTGGAAAAGACAACTTGTACAATTAGTTTTGCAAAACTTTGACATTTTAAATATAACGTTGCAATCATCTTATGAAGTCAACATTGTCAGTAATTTTCTTTTTTAATACCAATTATTTTTCAAATTTAAAGTTTGCCAATATCAAGATGAATACAAGCTCTGCTTTGCTTTGATTTTTTTTCTCTTCAGTGTGTAATAACAAAGTAAGTTTTCAAAATGAGAGTAGATCTTTATTTTAATTTGATTTTTTTTATTCCATCATGGTATAGAGTATTAAAATATTTCTTCTCTCCATGGAGGTCAACAAATTTAGATTATTTTCTTGACCCAAAATTTTCAGGTAATAAATTCAGAGACAGAATTTTATAGTCACATTTCCCAATCTCAAGTTGGAAAGAGTCCCATAGCATCACTGACATTTTTAATATAGTGATTTTATGCAGTTTTGTCAGACATTAACAAAAACATTTTGGCATATTTTATTTTTGTTTTAAATGAAATTCTAATGCAAAGTAATAGAAAGAAAACTTCCTTTAAACATTTTAAACATTTTTTTTCCTTTTAATATAAAAAACGATGATGATAGGTTTCATTATATTAAATGTCCAAGAAATTTTCTAGAATTTCATTGTATATTTTACAAGAATTTTCCTTCATGTTACCTAATGTGCATCAGTAATCTTCAATCAGTCTCTTAACATCAACATTATTGTTTTTAGTACCATTATTTTAAGTTACTGTAATTTTTTTTTCTCCAGATTTCAAATCCTTAGCCTGTTAGTTCTCAGATATCAGATACCTGAGTTCAGGAAAGAATGTGATTCAGAGTACAAAATGTTCGCTCCAAAACACTGGTATATTTAAAAGTATTTCATAATTTGCTTGCAACATTGCACAAATTATTTATTTTATAGTACTGAATTAATTTAGAGGGCTATTGCAATGTGAAATAATAATTATTTGACTCTAAGTTATATCAAAGTAAATCTTTATTCGTCAGAGACTTTTTTTTTTTATAAATGAATTTTCTAGACTCTTACTTCACCAATAACTAATGAAGAAAAATCACAATACTATTACAACATGCACTCTAGCCAACTGCCAAATAAAGAATCGAAACATATGCCCCAAAACTTTCACTATTTATTGTTTAATTTGCTTAAAATGCCATAATTTTTATATAGGAAGTACAATCAGACCCCTCCACATCAGAATCAAAGAACACCTCAACACAAGGGCATCCTCATTCCATAAACATTTAATTAAATGAAAAATAATGATAATAATTTTTCCATTAAAATAGAAGCAGTAGTATGTAATGTTGGTAATCTCAGAATTAAGGAAGCTTTATTAATAGTGGTTTATTGGCCTTATGAGTAGAGTGTTCACCAATGGTCCAAATGAATTGGGTTCAACCCCAGGTTGAGTCATACCAAAGACTCAAAAATTGATACTTGATGCTGCTTTGCTTAACACTCAGCAGTATGATATAAGGATCAAGAGTAAAGTGGGGCAATCCAGGGAATGGAGTAGCACTCTCCCTTACATCTTGGTGTAGTAGCTATTGAAAAGAGAGTCTTAGGTTCACCCACAACTAAGGTCGCCAACTTTTTTTACTTATTTATAGCTAAGTTACACCCTCAGATTAACACTTGGTTAGAATTAAATACTGAATATATCATTAATTAATATGCACATTTTAAATACATATTTAAATTTAAAAAAATAAAATAAGTTAAAATAAAATAAAATTGATTAGGACAACTGATGTCACATCTATTCTGCATGACATTTAAACACCCCATGTGGTACCATGGTCACAACACCCAACATGATGTTCTAACACCCTACATGACACATTTACAATGTTTAAAAAATCTGAACTTCCAACACTGTATTCTTTAATAAAAAAAAAGTCTCTAATGATGAAGTTTTACTTTGAAATTAATTAGACTCAAATAATTTTATTTTACATTGTAATAACCCTCTAAATAAGTTCAATACTATAAAATAAAATGGGAATATTTGTTTAAAACTGTTCTATCATTCTGTTTAGAGAAAGTTAGTCAATAATCACAATGTTAAGCTTTTTATCTGTAGTATCTGATGTGATCTCTTTAAGTCTTCCAGTGTGTATATTTTCTCAAACCCTCTGTTACAAGCAAGATGAAATAGTAAATATTTAAAGCAGAGTACTGGTGGTTTGAAATCGGTTTTCCTTTTCCTAAACTGGTTGTCTTACAATAGCTACAGAACCCCATCTGCCTTATTATTTACCTTAGATGGGGGAGAGAATAGATGAATTAATGTCTATCTGAAGAGCATTAGCTTAAAGGGAAATGCAAACAACCTCATCTAAGTTTGAACTTGGGTCACTGATTTCATTTCTTACAATGATTACTATTATGCTAAGACATTCTATTACGAGCTTACAATGTATTGTAAAATAGATCTAAATCCCAAATATTGATCTAGGTATGTATTGTAAAATAATGCTTTGTTTGAAATATCAGACTTATGGAGTCAAAGGGTGAGTGAAGATATTTGTTACATGTGATTGGAATGGTTCTTGTTTAAATGGTTAGAAATTTTCATTGGATTAGATTTTTAAAAAAATGTTTTATAACAGTTATTTTTCAAATGTTAAAAAAATTATTTCAGAGAGAAGGTGATTTTGATTTTCAAGTTTTTTTTTTCCTTGTTTCTTTTCCATTGTTCTCAGCTTCAGTATTGTACAGATAATCCATCTTTGTAAAATCTAAGTGACACCTGCTTTTAGAACAGATTACCAAATTCAATATTCATTAGGGCAACTCTTTAAATACTGCTGATTTTTGCAAGAATTTAAGTTGGAAGTGAAGAGTTGCCACAAGGTCTGGACATACAAACAATGCTGGGAATTGAATTGGAGTTTTTTGCTTTTTGTTTCATTTTGTTTTTTTTTTAAACTGTTTTTTATTAGAATAAAAATAATTTAAAATCTGATAATTTTGTGTATGGAATTTAAGTTTTGTTCTCTTTATATATTTCAGGTGAGTGGCATTATTCTTAAGAGGACCAATTCATACAGCAAGAAGGTGAAGTCCTTTAATTCTTTAAATTGTAAGACAAAATAGCCTGTCCCGTAAATATTAAACTATTTAATATTAAATAAAAGATAATCTACTTTGGGCAATGCTGCCTTATTCTCAGCAAAATACTCTTCCTGGAACCTTACACTATAATGCCAGTTCTATCTTGTTGGCAGGGCTTAGAATATGCTGACAGTATATACTGTAAAGGGGTAAGACTCCCAAAAAAAAAGTTTTTTGTGTATGACGCTAAACTGCATCTGATGATGAAGCTCCAGTTCTGGAGTTTTGGAGAGTGTAGAGTACTTATTCATCTGCATTACTCCCAGATTGACCTAAACCTGTGATGTTATAACTTTTACAGCCCCATCTATCAATCAAATCGATCTGTTTAAAAATTATTTGGACCTTGTGTAAAAAAAAGCACTTAAGGATCAACAACAAAAATGATGTAAATATGAATACAATTCTCAAACCTCTAGACATAAAATTATCCAGATGGGTTGACATGCCATTAAAATCAATCAATCTTTATTCAGAATTCTTTTAGATTTTCAGTCATCTGCAAAGTTCTCTTTTCAGATAACAATTGGCTTGTCATATACTTAATTTCTTTCAGTGTTTCTGCAGTAATTTTTAGCTTTAAGGAATAGCCAGATGGTGCCAAACCTCAACTAAAAATTTCTGGTAAACTTAGATTATGTGAAATCTGCACAAGGTGTTAAGGATTTGCTTTTTCAGTCATTGTATATGTGATAGCCACAATTACTCACAGGAATTTCATTGACTATTGACTAACCCCCAGTTACATCAAAATGGTTCAGATTTTTTTTCACATGAATTACATGCATATATTTTTATCTAGCTAAGACACTTAGTACTAAGATGCTGTTGACATAGCAAAATAAGTTAATTCTCTTTTGCTGCACAAAAATATTTTTGTTTTTAAACCTCTTTCAATAACCTATACATCAAAATCATTTTCTTGATATCTAAAACAAAAATCAAGCTTGTAGATAATCTATTCACTTTAGAAACAATTTATGGATGACATATATTTCCATTTCTATTTACATCATCATCAGAATATGATGAATAAAAGTGACTTCCTCTGCTTATTTACTCAGGGATCATCCAAGATTTATATTCAAGGAACTCTACTCTAATTTTATCTCCCTCCAAATCAAAAATGTACATGGAATAAGAAAAATTCTTGATCTCAGAAAATAAGAAAATTTAAAGGTTGAATATTTGTTTGTTCATCAACATTAACCATGTTTTGTACAGTTTTATTTCATTTCTTTTTTTTACAATATTTTTTCTTTTGATTCTTTGGTACTTTTTTTATTCTTTAAATGTTATTTCATACATATATATATATATATATATATATATATATATATATATATATATATATATATATATATATAATGTTTACAAAAAAGGGAGATTCATCAGAAAGTTTTCTCTCCCTCTTTCTCAGCTTATATGAAATGTTATTTTTATCAATAAATATCAAAATAGGATTTAATAAATAATAGGGATAAATTGGGATTTTATTTTTTAGAGTATCATACATTCAAAGTTTAGTGGAGATCGGAATAAACATTAATTGCCTAAAAATACCTTAAAAGGTATTATTTATTAAAAGAATGTATTTTCCTAATTTGTTAGGGTATTGAAATTGAAATTATGTACAGATTGTGCCAAATTTGTAAGAATTTATAAAAGAAGAATTTTCAAACAAAATCAAAAGGAACATCCTAATGTGCTTTTGAGATTGACTAAATATATTTTTAAAGAGCTTGAATTTAGAAATAATTACTTTCCACGTTGTTTCATTTAAGTCTTCAGAAATTTTAAAGGATTTCAGTAAAGTCTTTATATATGAATAGACTCGGTTAGAACATTATACCAGTTAGATCCTGGAGGTTGTCTATAATTTAACTAGTGTGCATGGACGTGTAGATCTGTGTTTATACAAATAGCATTAGTGTGTGCATGAATATGATCATGCCTTGAATTTACTTTTATAATGTTTTTACAAAATTTTACGACCAATTTGTCTGTAATATCAACAAACTAATCAATAAAAGTGAGCAACAATAAGAAACTCATATCAGCAGAATCCCTAATGACAAAATAAAGAACAAAGCAATATTTTACAGACCCTCTTCTCACTTTGTTTTGTATTGATTTGAATTGACTGAGTCTAACCTCTCTAGCAAACTTGTATGGACTTGTCACCTGAATGATTTACAGTACACTACTTTCTTACCTGTTCAAGAGCAATTATTAAAAAATATATCATCTTCACATGAGTGAACAAAGAAAAATTGATTATTTTCTTCTTTTGATCTTTGTGCCTTGTTTTGTCTTTTACATTTTTTAACAAAAGATCATTTATTGTTATTTTATTTTTTTATCTATTTATTGTTGAAAAGATGTCACCCATATTCTAATAGCTGCATCATTATACACATATAATTTTGGAGTTAAATTGGTGTTGATGCGGGAGAAGTAGAAAACATAAAACATAAAAAGAAAAAAGCTGTTTGAGGATGACAAGATCTCTCTTGAATTATTGCTTCAGTAGCAGACTTTTATGACTGACATCTGATATGCCTTTAAGTGTTTTTGCCTTGGATAGTATTTTGAAGCAAAAATATGATTCTCTTAAATAGAAGGTAGGAGGACCATGCTTTTCAGCTTTAACTTATTAACTAATCTTGTTATATTGACAACTTCTTTGATTGCCCACATTTATCTTCATTGTTTTGATTAGTTGTCGGTTCAGTTTTTCAATATTTCATCTTTGAACACAACCTATTATCTTGCACAATTTATTTTATGAATAGAATTCATATATTTAGAATAATTCATATTCAATAGGACTGTGTGCAAAAAAAAAAAACTCCTAAGAAACAATTATGCAAAAAATGTAAATATGAACATACAGTAAGCACAATTTATTTTATGAATAGAATTCTCAGCTTCAAGAGATAGGTGTTCAAAAAGAAAGAGGATAATAAAGGAGCTGTTAGTTTCAAGGAAGGCAACTAGTAATGACCTAAACTTCAAGGGCAAGTAAAGATGGTCCCTCATTGGAGATGGACTGTGATTAACCAAAGAATAGATGTTTCCTGGATCATCTTGAATATGGGACTTCATGTCTAGCTTTTGAGACCAGTCCTGAGAAAAGTTGTAATATTTAAAGTCAGTGGGATTTTTCAGTGCCCACATGTCTGATTCTTCCTTTTTTTCATTTCTTTTTTGTCTGTTCATCTTCACCAATTTTTTTCAAGATGTCTGCAACAACACAATAAGTCACTACTCCATCATAGTTCCTGACACCTCTCTTGGGATCCCATAAGGAAATATAATTATTTGAAGATGGATCAGGTTCAATTTTCTTAATTGAAAAATGGTTGCTTATACACTTTTGCCATTGTAAGAGAGAAGTTCATTGTTATAAAGATCATACAATTTTTCAAAAGTTTGACTCAGGATCTGTAATCTGTCCAATCTGCTCTGTCAGATAATGTATATTGTAACAACTTTCACGAAATATTCGGCTCAACTTGATTAAATTTGACAGCATAATATGTTGCAGTTCCCTTATCTCTACTTCCTTGATGACCATATAAAAATATGCCCACCACTCCTTCAAGCCTTCAAATATCTTTCCAGTGAAATAATTTTAGGTTCTGCTTCTTCATAACTCATAAGTATTTTGGGTATGATACTAAAAGTAAGTAAAGTTGGCAACCATAGTCGAGGGTGATCCGAAGGCTCCCTTTTCGATAGCTACTACACCGAGATGTAGGGAAGGGCGCTTCTCTATTCCCTGGATTGCTATACTTCACCCATGATCCTTACCTTATAGTGCTGAGTGCTAAGCAAGGTGGCATCAAGTACCATTTTTTGAGTCTTTGGTATGACTCGACCTAGGATAGATCTCCAGTCTCCTGGACCATTGGTGGACACTCTACTCATTAGGCCAATGGCCCAGTTGGATATGATGCTAAACTGCATCTAATGGTGAGGCTTCAGTCGTGGGGAGTGTGGATTACTCATTTATTTCCATTACTCCCAGATCCACTCAGGTTCAGAATGGTAGTCTCTTTTGGAGTCCCATCTATGGATCTAATACATCAGTTTTAGAATAATTCATATTCAATAGGACTGTGTGCAAAAAAAACTCTTAAGAGACAACTATGCAAAAAATGTAAATATGAACATACAGTAAGCACAACTCTTTTACCTCTCGGAATAAAAAAAACCCGTGAGAGGTTCTGTTAAAATTTTCAATCAATCAATCAATCTAATTACTCATAAGGAGCCATTATAGATCCCATTTGAAAACATTGATCTCTGTTATATTGTATATTGCTTGCAAATGTGTGTGTGAATGTATGTGTATATTGCATTCTAAAAAAATCTTTAAAAATGATGGGAACTAAATGTATGGGAACCATCTCTATTTAGCATTAATTTTGTTTAATCATCAAAGCCTGGAATTTTCCAGAAAATCTTATTATTTAAAATAGTCCATAATCTGAAACTAAGTGATATTGAACTCTTGATTTCGCAATTCAAGGAGACAAATTTTCTTTCCAAATAAAGATCTAATCTACCTAGTATTAATTCCTGTGGCATACACTGTTGGATCAGCTTTAAAGCTCTTAACAAAACCTCATTTCTAAGCTGCAAGATTTGATTCCTTTGTTTTATAGGAGCACATCAAAATATTTTGATAATCTTTTCCTAACATGCACAAACAAGGGATCATGAACAACTAGACATGAGCCTAAACTTGAATAACACAGAAACACATAAGCCATACACAGAGAAAGCACAAAATCTTAATCCCTTTACAAACATATTGAAACTTATTTCAGTGCGCACATGAGCAGGTGCCTGTTACATTCATTTGTAGAGTTGATTTATTCGCTTATCTTTCATTTCAATTCACACACAGCAACAATGAATGGATGACAAGCCTCAAGGGTTATCAATGCTTTAAGGCAGAAAGATAGAAAATGATAAACTTTACAAGTCGGAGACTCTCTCATCTACTCAATCATTTCTGGCATCATATTGTCAGTGTTAAAACACTGGGAGAAGGGAAACTTAAATGTGTCCCATCCGGTAATCTTCTACGTAAATATCTTCTTTTTTTTTTTTATTTATGCTTATTGTTCAAAGAAAATGCCTTTCTGACCTTCAGTAGATGATCTGTGTGTGCATGTGTGCACTTGCACATAAATTTTAAAGGGATAGAAACAAAAATGAACATAGACATATGAACATAGATTGAATCAAAAGGCTTATGTTCAAGTAATCTTACTTTGTCTTTCTTCCTATCTTTCTCTCATACATATATATATATATATATATAGCTTAAGAAATGTATAAAAATCAATGTATATAGATTTATTTTAGATATATAAATATATTTGATTATATAAAAGTGCATAAACTTTAAATGTGTTGAAACCATAATATCCTATGAACATAGGTAGATAGAAAAAGCTTAGGTACTAGTAATCTCTGTTGATCTTTCTCTCTCTCTTTTATGTATAATTTATCAACAGAGCTTAGAAATACACTGATTGTATCTCCTGCAGAGAGGAACAATATCCTGCCTGCAAAAATGAGTTGTGTAAAATAGCACACTAAGCTTCATCTGATGGCAAGGCTCGAGTTTTGGAGGTCTGGGAAGTGGTGTGTAGCCTTTCATTGCCATTATACTCAGGTCTCCTCTGACACTTAGTAGTAGTACCTGTTAAAATCCCATCAATGGGACAAGTAGATCAGTTTAAAAGGTATTTGTGTTTGATAGGATCATGTGAAAAAATACTCTTAAGAAAGAACTACACAAAAAATGTAAATATGAATGTGTAATGAATATGATTCTCTAACCTCTACACATAAAATAAACTGAAATGTGGTGATATATCCTTAAAATCAATCCTTATACATAATATATATTGATATATATTCATAATGATATAAAAGTCTATAATCCCTTGTAATTGTTTGGATATAACATCCTATCCTAATGTATTTTATTATATCTGAGATGTATCTAATTAGGTTAAATTTTATAGAGATTTAAGTACTATCTATTTTGTAATATATTGGTGAATATACATTATAATATATATCTCTGAAGATGTAGGATACATTCAAGGTTTTATTTCCTAAAAAGAAGTACCTTTCAAATGCCGAGAAATATGTTACATAAGTGTTAACAATACATTTGCAGTTCATATTAATTCCTGCCCAGTGCTGGAACAATGTTCAAAGGTAGGAACCTTTACTGATATGCAAACACACTCCGACAAAAGTTATGAAGGGAAAAAGAAAATCAATATTCATTCATAAAATATGTTTTATATGCCTGAAATTGTTCAGCCAATTTAACCTCTTCTTCCTTAACAGAATTTTTCTGCTAGAATGATTTTTTTTAGCCATTATCAAGTGTATAATTCAAGAAAAAAATTTCCTTGGAAAAAAATAGCACAGAGAATGGGCACTAATAAACTAATATATAAATCTACTGTAACAATACTAGTTACACCAACTAATTCCAAATCACTTTTATAGTTCTGCAATAATCACTTTACTGGTCACTAGTAAATTCTTCTCTTAAGTTGCTGATGTAAACAATAACGTACAGACACAAAAATGATCTGCACAAATTACTTGTAAAATGTGTTGGGCTATATTACATCATATAAATTCATGGCCTTAAAATATAATTTTTTTCATGTCATATATTTTGTATTATAAAATATTGATGTTATGGAATGAAACTCTAACTTTTGAAAATGAATAAGCGAAATTGATGTTTTCCTGCGCATGAAAATATATCATTATTTCCTGAATCTCAAATAAAGTATATATATATTACATAACCGTGGCATGCTGTTATCAACTGGTCTTAAGTAGCTTCTCAGTATTTTCTTCTCCCCAATTAGGAAACAGTCAAATAGAAACACTTGACAGTATTTTGAATTTGCTGTGTTAATGGAGACAGACAGCATTAGAATTGCTCCACCAATTCTCTAAGAAAGGAATTAGCCTTTTGTTGATTCCTGTTAAACAAAACATTGAGCTAACTGTGTCAAAGTTCTTAAAATAGTTTGACATTGGCTATGAATAGAAGCTTTAATTGCTTAATTTAGTTTTCTGAGTACTGAATATATGATATTAAAATCTACAATCTTATTCACTAAGACACACATTTTTATAAGCTTGTTTATAGAAATCTTCTAAATTTCTTGTGTTAGATTTTTATTCAATTCCAGGAAAATTGGAGTGTTCACCTTTTTCTTTACACCATACCAGATTTATTGATTCAGTATTCTTCATGTGTGTTCTTTCAGCAGTGGTTGATTTGCTCTTATTTGTTAAAAGATTTTGAATGGTAAGTTGCGAGTGTAACATTGTAAGCAGGTGGTACTTGGGTGTGAGTAGATTAGTTATTTAAAAACTCCTGCATCTTGAAGAGACCTGTTGACAATGTTCAAATTCTCATGTCATAGGCTTTGTGTAACAAGATTTGCTTGCTCTAACACCCCTGAGTGAAAACAGCAGTTAATCAGGACATCAAATTGGTAGAAGGGGTTGGCCAGACAAAGACACTCACATAAAGTAGAAGCTAAGGTTATGTGTTCTGTGATTCCCAGTAAAAATACATGTTTTCTTCTATTTTTTCTCCTTTTGGTCGTCAGGAACATGAGGAAACCAGCAGTTGTGTGAACAAAGAATGATTGCACTGTTCAAAGATATGAAAAGAGCTGGTTAATTGTAGAATGAAGAAGCTACTAGACATGCTGTCTGTTATTAATTCCCACAAACTTCCATAGAATGAAAGAAACTAAAACAACAGAGGTCCTAACACTTGAGGCATGTTGTGCATGGGTTTTTCCACTTCCCTATCAGAAAAGTGACCATCACTAACATAACTGTCATTGGTGACTATGCTACAATAGCATTCCAATTATAAGCTTATAAAATCTAATGGGTTTAGTCACAAGACCAAGAAATTTACTTGTTTAGTTTTCAAGTTTGAATTATAACTTGTTAACATGCAAAAGGTAGACTATTTCTTCAGTCTGCTCAACAATTTATGCAAAACAAGTTTTCACTGAGAAATTTATTGACAGAACTAATAATAAGCACTAAAGGTAGGATATTATTTTGGTGAACTTAACATCTTCATAATATCTCTTTCTGAAACAAAAATCATACATGTCATGTCAATCAGTAATGGGAGGTATGAACACTGCAGCCAGCAACAAAAAGTCTTCCTTGGTTATTGCTTGGGGACAAAACACAATTGATGATATAATACCTTTGATATGGCTTCCATCAGTGATATCTTGATTCCATAAGAGCAATTAAACTGCTCTTGTGGGACCATAATTCTTTTACAACTGCTCTTTCTCATTTTGTTTTTTCCCATGATCTGAAAACTGTAAAAACAAACCATTTTTAGTGATCAGACCAAAGTTTTTTTCTTTTGAAATTGACAAATATCCATGCCAGGTGGTTCTATAAAAAGATTGATAATTTCATCCCAGAGTATTTACCTCCAGGCAACATTAGCCCACTCATCAAAAAGTGGTTCGGGTGGGTTTATTAAAAGCTGAATACCATTGGAACTGAAACATTTTTGAAATTGCATCCCACCACAGGAGTGTTTTTTTTTGTTTTGTTTAGGTGTCCATTAGACTTTTGACTTTCGATCCGAAACGTTCTTCAACCTGTGACTGAGGAATCATACAATCAAGATGATTTTCATATCACCTAATCAGAAAGCCAAGTATTTATACCAAAATGATGGTGGAAATACTAATAAAAAAAGAAGAAGTAGCATTAGTTTTAAGGCTCTGTGCAATAAGTGCAAGTAAAACTTGACTGTAGACATAAACATAATGTTTTCAGTCCTTGAGAAAGTTCAGAAATGTATTTCATCTCAAAGGTAGATGATGAATGGATGGTTGAGAGTTTTTAACTTACTCAAAAAGAATTCTAATAAAAGAAAAAGAATCTGCATACCCACTTGGAAATTTAGGGTTCCATTCAAAAATTCCAGAATGTCAAAGGGTACACTAGTTGATACATTATGATAAAAACAAAATTGACGAGAATGCTGAATTGATGGATAAAAACAGCTGCATTTTGGCTAAGGCATTAAGACAAAAATGGATTTTTCTGTATAGAAACATAAACAAAATAAAAGCATTCACTTCAGGGCCTTTTATTTATAAATAAAGTGGCTTCTTTCAAGTTGTTTTTTTTTAAATAATTTGGATTTGATCAAAAAACCTGTTCTGGGTTTCCACCCTGTTGGTGCAAAAAGGAAAGACCTCACCCCACCAAAAAAGGGGTGTCATGAGTATGACAATAAAATTCCATCTGATGATGTTTTGGAATTCTAGAGATTGTGGTGTACTCCTTCATTATCATTACTTCCATGTCCACTCAAATCCAGAGTAGTAGTAGTAGTAGTAGTACTTGTTTGGGTCCTATCTATGGATCAAATAGATCTGTTTAAAAATTCTAGGTATTTGATATAACCATGTACAAAAAAAGCTCTTAAAAAACAACTATATAAGAAATGTAAATATAAACACATAATGAATATAATTCCCTAACCTGTTGAGAGAAAATACATTGAAAAGCTGACATTCCATTAAAATCAATCCATCAATCTGTTATGAGTTTGTGATCAGATGGCATCAGGAGCATTAGTTAATGTCATTTAAAAAGCTTTTTATTGTATTGTGACAGCTTCTAGTCTCAACCTTTTAACCTATAAAACCAATATTTTAGACTGAGCAAAGTTTGAATGTAATTTATGCTTGATAATTTGTAAGCTAAAGTACTGACCATCTGAAAGTGAAGGTTTGTTAACTCTATTCCAACAACGTAAAATCTTTTTTTTTTTCTTTTTTTTTCAATTTCCAAAAGTGCAATATTTATATTGAAGATAGAAAAATAAGAATTTCAGCATCCTTATTTTTTCTCAAATAGGTAAAATTGTAACACAAACTCTTAATAATCTGTGCCACTGATAGAAGTTAGTGTGACTGAGGGGAAATTTTGGGCTATTATTTTCTTGCCGAACAATTCTCATAATCACGTATACCATGAAGTTGATAGCAATTAAACTAAGATCTAACTTAAAAATAAACATTATACAACAGATATAACAACCAACATACTTGAAATATTCAAATCAAATTTTCAAAATCCTTTTCCATTTCCCAGTTTGGTTGCCTTACCAAGGATTGAGAACACAGTCTACCCTACTATAGTTGAGAGGGGACAGAAAAGATGGATTCATACCTTTTCCAAGAACATTAGTACAAAATGAAACTCAAACAGCTTTGTCAAGGATTTGAACCAAGGTTACTGATTCCACTTTCACTGATGATAACTATTATACTAAGAGTGTCTCCATGTCACTTTGACGGGCAAAAATGTTCCATTTTGAAACAAATTCTGACAGGCAAAGAAAACTGTATAGTTTACAATATCATTACAATTATCATAGATAATGAGTCAACTCGAACTATCAATCATACTAAAGTATTTAGGCTAGTCTTTATCTAAAAGTAATGCCTTGTACATCGCAAGAATTAAGGGAGGTCCACATCTATAAACTCCATCTGGAGAATGAAAGAGATTGATTCAAACTATTACTGCTTCCAATTAAACTAACTGAAAAAAAGCAATCTACAAAAACCATCCAGCTGGAATTAGTTAATGATAGAAAGGGTGTAATATTCAATCAGAATAACACAAGAGGGAATATTTCATTAGTAATCAGGCAGAAATTGTTACAGATTGGTTGATATGTTTTTACTCATGTGCCATGTTTACTGCTGTTGGCCTTTTAAGCTTGTCGTTTATTTCAAATTTGTAGAATTTATGAAATAAATTTAAATCAATTCCCCAGAAGACTTTGACACAAACCTGACGGAATTATAGAATAGCCTGATAGAAAACAGATGATCAAGGACAAAATAGTAAACATGTTCAATAAAATTATTTTTAAATTAGGGAAAATAGTATTTTATTTTGACTCGATAAACCAAATGAACTTTTTTTTACATTACTCTTTACAATAGATTTTCTATACAGTAATCAATCACTAATATTTAAATCTATGGGTGCCTAGAAACAAAGTGCAACTCTGATTTTATTGACAGATCAGTTTTATATGAAAACTCCAGTTCTTTTAGGCCTGACTTAAACACATTTAACTTTTTGGTGGTTCATGACAGATCATCACTTCCAGAGTTGTCTGTTATCTTCAATGAATGATGTATATATTCATCATGAATAGATTATCTATTCTCAGAGGTGAATGGAAAATATATTTATGTCTCTAAACTTAGCTGATATTCAAAGTTTTTACTAACAGAAAATGGACTGTGGAATTGTAGAAAGCGAGTACGAACTCCAGTCATGCTACAATGTTCACTTTCGTACAAATACCCTTGGGAAAGGTATAAATCCCCTAATCCTCCCAGCTATGGGTTAAATAGTACCACAACCCTCCTTCTAAAAAAAGATAGATTTGGCATTAAATAACCCAAGAAGGTTGATATACCATTAAATAAAGAAACCAAACCAAACGTACCGGCAAAAGGTTTAACAATTTAAACAGTTTTAAAAAATCTAATTTGATGGATCTACCATAAACACACAAAGTTGTAAAATGCTTAACTAATTTTAATATCACTAAAGTAAATTTGTGAATTACCTTTGTTTGTACGAGGATACATTTCAGTCTTGTGAAAGAATAATATTGTTAGAAAAGTTATCACATAAGTGGTATGAAACTGATGACTTGCTAAAATAAGTTTGCTCATTCAAACATGTGTATAGATTAAAGGTCCTCTAAGAAAGCATTTTGGCCACAGACACACCAAAGAAAGATTTATTTGGAGAGAGAGAGAGAATGTATTAGTATTCTTCAGATGGAAATTGGCTGATTGTCACAGGAAACTTGAAATTGATTTGAATGTATCGACAAAGATTTCTACTACTTCTATTTCATTATAGTTGGTACATTTTAGTCTATTAAAGTTACATGCAAATTTAACAATGATTATGGGACAAAGTTTGTAACATTGCTTGGTAGACTGATTGATAGATTCATTCATTTTAACAGCATGTTGACTTTACTTGAATTATATTATACCAAGATGCTTGGGAATTGCATTCATTGTACATTCATATTTACATTTTTTGTGTAGTTGTTTCTTCAGAGATTTTCTTTTGCACATGGTCCCATCAAATGTAAGTAATTTTTAAACAGATCTATTTGACCTATAGATGAAACCTTAAAAGAGTGCACCTGTGTGCAATGGCAATGAAGTGGTACCCAACACTCTCCAACTTTACAATCAGATGCTGTTTAAAGTCATCCCCAGGACATCTTTAGGAGATAGAGTCAACAGGTGCTAAGGCCTGCTGACAGGGTGTATATAACTTTGAAGAGTAAAATAGAGAAATCAGTAAGCATATAGCCAGATAATTGGAAAAAAATTATATAAATGAACAAATATTTATTTTTCAACATAATCTCATTTCTTTTCAATGCTCTGAGCCAAATGCTTTTTTATAAACCATATAGATTAATTATCATATAGTGACTACTTTAGATCAAATTCTTTAAGTTACCCAAAATTTGTCACCCTGTACAGCTGAGGCTCAGCTATTTTTGCCCCCATGTCAACTAAACTTTGAAGAATTACAAAGTCATGCAAGAAAATTTTGAAAAACTGCATAAGGAAATGCAGCTCAGACTGTGTTTTAGGTGGAATCAATCTCACCTTTGTATCATACCGTTCATCTCACACCAACATACGTAACCCAGTCTCTCGGTAATCATTAAGAGATGGCTCTTTCATCATCACAATATGCACTCAGACCCTCTCTGTTATGAACAGATATTGCACTAAGGGTTTGGGTGTAACTTATGTTATCGAATTGGAAAAGTTGTTATCTCTGATTATATCAATGTCATCAGTGATAAATTTTTTGTTAAATGTTGAATGTAATGTTTCTGGGTATTTTTCTCTCCAAAATTTCAAGGTCTTTTTTCCTAATTCATTGGGTATATTACTATATAAGTTGGTGGTATCAAATGTGACCATGAGTGAGAAGATTAAATTTCATGGTATGGAGTTTAAAAAGTGAACGTCATCTCTAATGTACATATTAATATATATGTGTGTGTGTGTGTGTGTGTGTGTGTGTGTGTGTGTGTGTGTGTGTGTGTACTCACACGTATATAGGGTGCAACAGGTAAAATGTTGCCATTTTGAAAAATTAATTTTGTGCATGTATGTATACACTTATATACAAAAATATACATATGTATACATATATATATATACTAGATTAAAAAAAAGAAAAAAGTCTTGAAAATGATTAAATTAAATAGTTATTTAAGATATTAAGTTTTAGTTATTTTTTTTTTTTTTTGGTTATTTGAGATCTCCAAACAAAACCTAAGCTGTCTTTCATATGTTTCTCTTAAAACATCATATAATTATGAATACTTATATTGAACTTTAATAAAAGCTTTTTATTTCTGATAATCCCCATCTTACAATCCATATATAATAAGTACTGCTAATTCAACTGATAACTGTATCTGGCTAGATACTCATTGATCTACATTAGAAAACCATGATATAACTTTTTTGTGTTAAGCTCTACAAAGATTTTCAACATAATAATGAAAAATTGAGAAAGATATATTTTGATCTGTCAGTATTACAGAAATGTGTTTCTGCTAAACTAAGTTAAGTTTAATACAAGTTGATAGTCATATAGAATTTAATAGGGAAGAATTATTCTGTAAAAATGAAATAATTCTGGTATTTTTGGTTTAGAAGAAAAGGAACATTTTTTAAATAAAAAATTCATATGATTCACACTCTGTGTATGTAATATATATTTGACAAAAAACACCCAGGACAGAAAACATAATTTTTTTTTTTCACAAATTTCAAGTTTGAGTTGTTGTGATGTTGCATTGCACTGCTGTTTTGTGTCCAATGCAATGTTTCTCTCTTGTGACCACAAGTTTTTTATGATAATTTCTAGTTTTTTTATAATTTTTGGGGAATGTATCAAATGATGAATGATAGCAAGTCAATTTCTTTACAGTATTATAAAGTGAAATCCACAAATCATTGCAAGCCACAATTTGACCTTTTACAACTGCTTACCAGCCATTAACAAGGGACTAATTACAAATTAAAATATCAAATCACGAAAAGAAAATTCTAAGGAATTTCTTATTTGCATTTCAGAGAATTTGCTTTTTAGAAAATTATGACTTTGTAGTATAACAAAGGGAATTTTGACAACAGTAATCAAGGAAAATAATTACCTCCTATGTGTGTCTAAGTCATTGATGTTTTTTTAGAATTTGTGGAATAAAAATGTTTTATGTTTTTTCACTTTCAAGTACTGAATTTCCCTTGTTATCAATCAAAACTTAAAAATTTAGGTATGTGAAACATAGAGGAAATAACTTTCATATTTTTCTTTTGATTTTTATCTCTATTTTTGAAGCTCTTCGGGAAAAAAATATGAATAAAAAACAAAAAAACCCTAAAAAACATTGTTGACTTTATCACTTTCAATTGCTAAACCCGAGGGCATTTTGTAGAAAGCTCTTGTTGTTGTCCCAGTTTCAAGAGAACTCAAAGTTCTCTTCTCACGTTCATTCAAGGAAAAATCATTCTATTAACAGACACTGTTATTTACTTATAATACTTATCAGCCAGCTCTTTTTTGGAATCAAGTGAATCTAAAAGACACAAATTTGGTTATCAAACTGTCTATTCTCTTTGGAATTTGGCTGGAGCCAGACAGATGTTGTGTCAGTCAACATTTCTAATATCATAACTGCTTTTGTATTTCAGGTTTGCTTGACAATCATCGATAGAATTATCTGTTTGGATAGCTCATCATAAAGAAATTATCCTTTGAGATGGCATGAAATCTCAGTTATTTCTTATAAATAATGTACAATTATCCAATTTTTTTTTAATACTTCCCAAGTTTTTTAAAATGATAACTGATGTATTTAGTAAGAAAATAAAAGTCCAAATAGTGATATTGGGCACTCTCCATAGATACAAAAACAAAGTATATATATATATATATATATATATATATATATATATATATATATATATATGTATATATATATATATATATATATTTTTATATAATACTTTAAATTAAGTACCAATTGTTTAAATTTAAAATGGCACTTAAAAAACTAGAATGGCAGTGATAACAATAGTAAATGAAATAATGCTCAATACAAAATTATTTTAGAGCCAATATAACAATAATATTAAAAAGAATGAAAATAAAAAGAAAATCATCAAACTAAAAACTAAAACATTTCTTAATTATTAGGTAAGTATAGCTAAGAAAATAGTAAATTAAATAAACATGTTTTGCTGTGAGGATAGCTTCATCAAAAATGAAATTTTCTTTCACATAAGTTTACTCATGAAAAGGGAAAGAGAAGTTTTAAGCTTTATATGGATATATATATTTCCATATATGTAAAGTAAAGTTAGCGAAAATAGTCAACGGTGACCCCGAGTTCTCCCTTTTTCGATATCTACTACACCAAGGGGAGGGCACTACTCCTTTTCTTGGACTGCTCTACTTTACCCTTGATCCGTACCTTATAATGCCATTATACCATTTTTTGAATTTTTGGTATGACTTGACCTGGGATTGAACCCAGGTCTCCCAGGCCATTGATGAACACTCTGACCATCATGCCAATGTCCGGTATCATCATCATCATCATCATCATCTCGTGCCGCTAGCATGGATATCCCTGACCCTCTCTCGACACTTTTCCCTATCGTTCATCGCCTCTGGTAGGTCTTCTGGGCTACATCCTATATCTTCACATAGCTACTGTATGTATGTTCTTGTTGGTTGTCCTGCTTTAGCTCAGCCATATGGGGGGTCCACAGGAGTACATCACTTATGAGCTCGTCCCATGCTCCTGCATGCCTGGTTCGTCTAACTTTGATAGTTTTCGTGATGGGAGGCAGGTGGCCGTATTGTTGGTGCTTTGTGGGGTGTTGACGCCAGGATTTGTTTAATATTGCTCGCAACATTCTTGTATAGTTGCCGTCTAGCTTCGTCTTCAGCCGTTTTGTTAGCATCCAAGTGGTGCAATACCAGTATAATACTGGATATTGGCATGATGGTTAAAGTGTTTGCCAATGGCCTGGGAGACCTGGGTTTAATCCCAGGTCGAGACATACCAAATATTTAAAAAATGATACTTGATGCTTCCTTGCTTATCACTCAGCATTATAAGGTACTGATCAAGGGTAAAGTAGAGCAATCCAGGGAAAGGAGTAGTGCTTTCCCCTACACCTTTGTGTAGTAGCTTTGGAAATGGGTGTCTTCGGGTCACCCTTGACTAAGGTTGCCAACTTTACTTATACATATATAGTCTATTTGTTAATAAGTGTGACGGCAAATTGTCTAAAATCCCTAAACGGGACTTTATTTTCGCACGTGTGAAGACGGGGCAGGTTGGCACTTGATCCCCTACAGAAATAAGTCCTGTTCAGAGTTCTTTTCTCAGGCAGATAAGAACTGGCATATTACGTGAGGGAATAATTTAGGGCCAGACTGGCCACCGCTGGCAAAGGGGTCCAAAATTTCACACTATCACACACCCACCAGGCCACTAAACTTCTCTCCCTCAGATAATTGAAGAATACGGGCCTATAGGTCTTAGTTGTAATAATATTAATATTGCTACCGTCGGCAACTCCGGTTTCCCGTGTGATACTTTAGGAATTAAGAGGACAGTTCTAAGCAAGATAATGTAAGGCGAATAGAAGCTGAAAGGAAAGCATGGAATAATAACATAGACCACATGGTAAAATGAAAATACATAGGTTCTTTACTACGGTTATATACATATATATGTTCAAAATGTCAAAGATATATAATAGGATAGTCCATGAATATAAATGTCTCTTCCTGGCTTTTATCCTTTTCCAAATTGAGAGAGAGTGGTAAACAAAATTTGGGTGTAACGGAAAAATGTCCCAAAGTTACTTATCTTATTTTTTTGACGGGGTTCCTCTGGAGAATTTCTCTTCTTTCACGGGCTAATAGACTTTGTACTGTTTTTAAGGCTGGCTTGAGAGACTCAGGTCTCTCATGTCTCAGTCTTTTGTCTTTAGCCCGGAGTGAAATGGCTATCGTCCGTCTGCCACGAGACTTGTCCAAAAACTACTTTTTTTGTATTTACTTCCGTTGAGGGGAAGGGGACCCCACTTCCGTTTGAGGCTCCCGCCAATCATTTGGCTTCATTTTTCTTTCCCCTTCTGATGTCCGGCGACCCAAGGTCACTTAGGTACGAACATCTGTGTGACCCACATTCTCTCATAACGGTCACTTTTTGACTGCTAGATAATTTTAGTTCAACGGGGGGAGGGAGTATCATTCCCACCTCCTCGTCTCCGTGAGCCATCACGTGACATAAGAAAAGAACAGAATCTATCACAATAAAAGTACAAAGATGTTTAATGACCATATGTACATCTGATCTCTCAGATGAAATAAAATGAGAATTCTTTCAAACTGTTGCTGTGTCAGTAGTAATGCTTGTAGAAAAAGCTCAATAGAAACTACACAAGGATGTTGCATGCTGTTTTAAACAAACTGGCAACTTTCAAAACAGCAGCTGTATGAGCACTTACCTCTCATCCCACTAACCAAGTCAGACAAATGAGACATAGTGGAAACTGCTGGTGAAGTAAGGGTGAGCAGCATACCCCAATGAACACACCAGTTTTGGCCGACCAGATAAAACTTACATTCATTAGCTCTGTGTGATCACTGAATGCTGTTTATAAGGTTGCCAAAGGCAAAAGAGTCAAAGAAATCTAAGCAGTCAGCACACCATCATGATGATATGTATGCAACATTGATTTGATATTCTATCATACAAAATAATGATTTGTATGAAAATATAGCAATTTTAAACATACACTGAAGATTGGCTATGTTCCACATTTTTTATAATACAGGTTAGAGAATTTGACAAATTTTCTGTATTATATATTTACATCATGATCATATGAATACATGTAAATTAGATATTTGGTTACCAATAGAAAAAACATCATTGTTTATTCCTGCTTCCATAACTTTTTAAGATGTGAATACATAGCTGTTTTGAACAGAATAAACGAACAATAGAAAAACTACAAAACCTTGGATAAAAGCTTTGATATTTTGTTTCTGAACCATTGAAATATTGCAGACAGAGAACATATCTTGTCTGAAAAATCTGTAAGTGGGTTGGATGTAACTATTTTTTGTTTATTTTTAGAAAAAAGGCCTTTTATTTATGTAGTTATTGTACTGCTTATCTAAGACATACTTGGAGCTTCATAGACTGTATGTCTGCATCCTTTGTGTTGATAGTGTTTTCATTTAAAAAACAAAAAGAAACTGATAATTAGTATTATGCCTCTTTTTTTTCCCAAATTCAACAGTACAATTTTTTTAAAAATATTTCTAAGTCACATGTTTACCTAACTTGATAAATTGGTTACTGTGTCTTATCAGTCATCAATTTTTTCAATGATTTATATGAAACCTTTATGTTAGATAACATCCTTTCCAATATAAAAAATAAAGGCAAAAAAATGTTTTACTTACTTGTAAGCAATTACTTCAACTTTGAATACATTTTTTTCTTGGAAAGGAGCAATTTTTTAATTACACACATATGAGATAGAAAAGAAGAGTCAAATAAAGACTTAGATGTTTAAGAAGCCATCATGTACCATGTAACATAAGAATTTTAAGAGGAAACAAGCTTGCTTTGTCTTTGTAGAGAGGAGCAAATAGGTATGCTCTATTGGAGCCTCAATGAAAAGAATTTGACTTTGCTGTGCCATTTATTATGCTACTTTGGTCACACCATGTAGCAATCATTAGAAGAGTTTTCAAGATATTGTTTTTTATGCTTCCATAATGAAGAGTGAAACATTGCGCAAAAACCAAAAAAAACAATAGCACCAACTTTATGTTTTCCTATTTCTTAAGATTTTTTCAAAAATTATATCCAGTATCTCTATGAGTTAAAGCAAACTTTATTATCTTCTGAATGTTGAGATAAAATTCTGGATTTTTAATACTATTAAATACATATCAACAAAAGTTACGATGTTGTATATATAAGTTATTCAAATTAGTTGATATTATTTTGTTGGTTTGCCCTGACAGTTGGGCTTAGAATACACTGACTATATCCCTCTAGAAGGATAAGAGTCTTCTTAATAAAGAAAAAAGATGTGTATGACACTAAACGGCATTTGATGGTGAAGTTCCAGTCCTGGGGAGTATGAAGTTCTCTTTATTGCCATTACTTCCAAGTCCACTGACTCAGAGTGGTAGTACTGATAGGTCTTATCTATGGATCAAATAAATCAGTTTAAAAATGATCTGTATTCAATAGGGCCAAGAACAAAAAATGCTTAAAGAACTACACCAAAATTTATATATAAAGGTAAAATGAAAGTGGCACAAAATAGCCGTAAATGGGACCTGTCAAGTCCCTAAAATAAGTCAATCAGTCTATGTTGCTTGTGGAAAGAATTTACATGACACATTTATTCACTGAGTTGGCAGCCTAGTTTAAACAGCAACTGGAAGTGAAAACTTTACATGCAGAGGTTAGATTATCAAGTTTTGATTTCTGCACAATAAGAACAGCATATATCTTCTGGTTAAATAACTACAAAAAATTCAAGAGGCTAAAATTTAATTCTTGATTAATCGTTGGCCATTGGACACCTCTCGGAAAAGCATAATCTTTGGGAGGCTGTGATCTTCCATTTTGGTAACATGATCAACCAAGCATAGATATATTTTAGGCAACATCGCTTCAATACTTGTCATTTCAGCAGTTTTGAAGGCTTCATTGTTTATGACAAAGGAATGTAAGGCAAGATTCCAAAAAGTTTTTGCTGTCACTGAATTTGAAATGCAAGTGATTAGGATAAGCAATATCTTCTGTAGTGGAATAAGACCCCCTCCCTCCAAAAAGGTGGCATCCTGAGTACAACACTAAACTGCCTCTGATGGTGAGGTTCAAGTACTAGAGCTCTTTGGAGTTTGGAATCACCCCTTCTTTGACAGTACTTCCAAGTTCACTCTGACTTAGAGCTATTGTACCTATTTCTAAACCTTAATTTTGTTTGATAAATTTTATGATACTGGAAATATAAGGGTCAGGTCAGCCATTTTTGTTTACTGGCAAAGTTATTGGTGGAGATTTAATTTGATCACTCCAAGAAGTTTAGTTTGCAGACTGTGTTGTCTACAACCACTATTGAATATATTTCAATCTTTCTCTTGTTCTAAATTAATTCATGTCAATAACGATAAAGTAAATGAGTAAATTGCCTATATAAGAAATTATTAAAATGATAGGCAGTATTTTTTTTCTGTGGAAAAAAAATTGAAATGTAATGATAAAGACAAGGATGAAGATATTGGAAAAATTTCAGCAATAAAGAAACTTAGACACCTAAATTTTCAGATAATATACTCAGATAAGTTCAATATTTTGCAATATTTTAGATATGTTAAACTCAATTTAGCAACACCAGATGCTTTTGTCAAGGTCATGAAGGTTACAAACCACACTGGACAGTGAGTTGTTGAACTTGACTGATATTCTTTGAAAGCTGTTCATCAGATTTACCTCTATAGCCTGGAGCAGTTTATCAGAATTCATGGTTATAAACCTACATGACCACAACTGATTTTCAAGGTCCTTGTAACCTGAATGAAATTATTTGAACAATTCTGTTACTGTACTGGGATTAACTGCATCTTTACATTTTGCACAAAAAATGTTTTTGATTGCTCAGTTCGAACTCAAAAAGCATAAGTTCCTGAATTTGACTAGGTTTTGAGTTCATCTGTGCTGCTTTTAAATCACACATAGAATGAAGCAATGCACAACACATGAACACATTAACTACTATGATACTACCAATCACTGTAGGTATCTTCTATGACCTCAATTGCTTTGACTATATGATATATGAGCCACAAAAATATTGCAAAATTTTTTGACTCTTCCTAGTCTATTAATATTCATCTTCTGCCTTAACATATTTTGCCGCTTTTATTTTGAATGAATTTAACAACTTCTTATATAAGTTCATATGATTCCTTTGTGAAAGCAGGGTTAAAACAAATGCGGGTTTTATTTATTCGGCATCTAAAGTCTATTGTCAAACAGAGCACCTGAATCAATTGACTTGATTAGAATCTCTAACAGATATGACTACACAATAAATTGAGCAGCTAGATAAGTGCATAATGAGATAGCATGCTTGCTGCCTGTGTGCCACTTTCTAGACAATGTGAGTTAAACATGTATTTTATATCAGACAATAAGGAAGAAGACATAATTAATTTTCAATGTCTTTTTTTCTACAGTTGCACAAAGTTGAAAGGTATTTTAAAACTAGGGTTTTATTTTCTTACCTATATGATTAATAATTTAGCAGATGAAACTAGTTCACTTCCAGCAGAATAGAAAAAAAATCTCTTTGCAAGAACCATAATACAATAATAATGAAAAAGCTTTATTTCTTTTTTTCTTTACATAACACCTTTATATAAGGAGTTTCTATTTAAGTATTTTCAAAGTACAGCTCTGTCTGCAGGGCTTAGAAGATGCTGACTGAATCCACTGCGGAGGGTAAGACACCTTCAAAAATGAATGTTCTGAGTATGACACTAAACTATATCTGATGGTGAGGTTCCAGTTCTGGAGATCTGGAAAATGTGAAGTACACCTTCATTATCATTACTCCTTGGTCTTATCTGATTCAGAGTGGTAGTACTTGTTAGGGTCCATCTACTGATCAAATAGATACGTTTGAAAATTATTTGTATTTGATTGGAATACTTGATAAAATATAACTGTACAAATTATCTGTATTAATAATAGTTACTTGATGCTATAATTGTTTACTAAGGATTATTAGTAGTTACAGTAATTCTTGAAATCATATAATTGCTTGTAAACACATGGTTATTAGTTAATATTAATAGATACTTTAAACTATATATTTGTGTGTGAATTAGTTCTGTTTGTTAGATTAGAATTCTTGATAACATATGATAGTGAACTGAAAGGATCATATATCATATCTATTGATGATGTATTTTTTGATCAATGAAATCCAAGCTCTGCAACACTGATGAAAAGAGAGTGTGGACTGCAAGGGGGACTATATTGAAAAATAAAACCTTTTGGTCACATTCAATTAAAGCATCTTGGTCAGCCTATGAACTTTTCAGTCAACCCTCATACATCTGTGTAAATATTTGAATATTATTATAGTCAAATAAGAAAAAAAGTTACTTGAAAAATAATTGCAATGGAATGTTGAAATTACAGTTATTTAATTTTGGCATTTAATAACCTATAATGTATTGATATACTTTTAAATGGATAAACCAACCATTTTCATTGCAATATGTAATATTGGACTTGGAATTTGAAATATATCTAAGTTTCTCTTATTACATTAGCAATATTTCAAGGAGCTTAAATAAAAAAAACTTTGATCATTTTAGACTTTGGTAATGTTTCATGATAGTCTGTTGAAACATCAAAATGCAATTATTTTGTTATAAATACTTCTAACAACTAAAACTTTTTGTAAGATGTTTGTGTAGGTTCAACTGTCTTTTAAAATCAAAACCACTATTATTATTTATTAAAAGCTGGAACTGCATATATGACTATTTTGAAATGGTCTATATTGATTATCTGTACTGAAACAATATTTACAATGCATCTACTAATGAGATTTTTTCTTTATTTGTGTTTGTTTCAAAGGAGATTTAATGCACAATTTCTAATCTGACAGATCATAACAAAAGCAAAATGAATTTTCAAAGAGATAAGCAATACATAAAGCAAATTTGAAATTACTTTGAGGTCAAGAATTCTTTGATTATAATTGCACTTATGCATGTGTGTGTGAGTATGTGTGTGATGCATTCACCCAATATGGGTTAAGCCAGTTTTGTACGTGTATTTATATCAGTAGTTTCTCAGGGATTGTTGTCCAAAGATGGTCCCCAGCCACATGAGTGTAACAAAATGTTACTTCACCTAAACTGGTTGCCATACCAGGGTTAAAGTGTCTCATTTGGCCAACTATTTATCCATAACTGTATGAACAATAGTTGGATTCATACCTTTCTCAAGGGTATTATTTCTTTATGAAATACAAAGTCTCATCCTGGATTTGGACTCTGCTTGTCAAGTCCATTTCCTACAAAAATAACAATTACATCATGAGCATTCATGTAGACTTTGTGTGAGTTACAAAAATTAAACACTGTACTAAAAATTAAAAGAATGTACAAATAATTGAAAATCTTTTATACATATATTTCACCTTGAAGTAAACTCTTATAATTTAAATGTAATATCTAGAACTCTGTAGCAAGTGACTTCACCAAAAATCAGGCTATTAACTAAGAAAATAGTATGCGAATATAAAACGCTCTAGACAATTTGGGTAAATTTACCTACAAATTCCAACATGAAACCAAGACACTGATCAGGAAACTTGAAAGGATCTTAATAAAATTATAGAGACAGAACATGTCTTTATTATTTAATCAAACATGCTTAAATGAAAGACTGCTGCCCAACTACACACACACACACACACACACACATATATATATATATATATATGCATATGTGCATATATATATGAATATATATATATATATATATATATATATATATGTGTGTGTGTGTGCATATATATATATATACACACACCTATACATATATATATATATATATATATATATATATAATTTCTCTTTAGAAAAGCGATTTTATCATTTATTGGTGAGAACCAATTTATTCACTCTGCCAACAATTTATTAACCCTCAGGGGTGTATATGGATCACTTGCAGAAGCCTGGATCTAAACCAACTTCTCATAGCATTGTTAATCAGAAGGATAAGGATTAATAATTTTGACTAGTATCAGCTTACATCTTCTGAATTTTAGTTGCTTCATATTGCAACTCATTTGGGTTATCAATTCTACAATAGTGAAAGAGATAAAATATATCAATTCTGCTTGTGTATTAATCCAATGACAACAAAGTGCTAGCCAATCAGAGAAAGGGATGCTGAAAGAGAGTCCCTCTGGCATAATAGTCAAAATCCTGGACTGCAAAATCGTAGTAAATGAGTTCAAATTACATTCATGCTATTACTTTCACTTTCAGACTAATACTCTTGGGAAAGGTATGAACCCTTTTATCTTCCCAGCTGTTAGTTAAATAGTACCACAACTGGTCTTCTACAACAATGGTTTTGGCATTAAATAACCCACAAAGGTTGATATACCATTAAACGGAGAAACCAAAGGGATACTGTAGATTTATAGGTGTTATTTGAACTTCTTTGATAACATCCATGCTCTTGTACTTCAGTAGGTATTGAAAGTGCTACTAAGCTTCTCTGAGATGGAACTGGAATTTTTTGGGGGTCTCATCTGTTGCTTATTCTAAATTGAATTGATCATCACTGTCATAGCAGTGACTATCTGAGTGAGTTTCAATAAAAAAATTAAGTTAGAAAGAACAAAAAGTATAATATGAGCCAAAATTATAAAAATGGCTATTGGCAGAGATTCATCTATGACAAAAAAAAGAAATGATTGATCTTAATGGCATATCAACCAGTCTAGAACTATTTTATGCTTAAAGGTTAGAGAATAGCATTCATTATGTGTTCATATTTACATTTTGTATAGTTGTTACTGAAGAGATTTTTTTGTTCATGGTCCTATCAATTTTTAAACATCTATTTGACCCATAAATGGAACTCAAGCTACTACACCAAAATGTTGGGGAGAATGCTATTCCTTTCCCTGGATTGCTTCACTAACTGAGATTTATAGGAGGGCACTACTCCTTTCTTTGTATTGCTCCACTCATCCTTGATCCATACCTTATAATACAGAGAGTTAAGCAATGAGGTATCAAGTACCATTTTTTTTGTCTCTGGTATGAATCAACCTGGGATTGAACCCCAGTCTCCTGGACCATTGAAAAACACTCTAATCATTATGCCAGTGTGAATGTTGAACTTTGTGTGATAATTGTCAAGTGAGCAATGAATCTGCCAATAACTTTTAGAGAATGAAACCTCTTTTAAAATAATTTGAAGGGCAGAAATGATTTGCTCAAATGTGTGTGGTCAAAGAAATTAATGTTTATATCATCAGCAGTCTACAAATAATCTTGAATGAGGTTTTATGCAAACATATGGTGAAATAACCTACAAGCTTTAGATATATTTCACCCATTTTAGTTTCAAAAAAGATTGTTCATCTAATCTACAAGGAGGTGTTGAAATGTTTTGTGCTTAACCCAGAATTGAATATTATCATGAAACACATGATCTTTCACATATTGATCTCCATATTCACCTACCTTGGCACATAATTCCCCAAATTTCTTTAAAACCTTAAAAAAATAAAATTAGATTTATTTTTAAGTAATTCTCTTCTTGGTTGGGCTAAGAACTGTGTAGACCTACTGATATAAATATATAATATAAATATGATTATACATTAAACTGTTTGTGTAAATTTCTTTGATTTCTTATCCTCAGATTTTGAGTGAGTCTGTTATACTCTCTGGTTTCTGTGAATTAGGTCATATTTCTCTTCACCCAACACCTCCATCAGGAAAAAGATGACACAAGGTCAATGTTTAGGGGAGTTTTACTGGTTTAGATTCAGTTTTACATTTAGACTGGTCCCCATACCAGGGTTAAAGAGCTCATTTTGCCCTACTATTAATCAATAGTAAGAGGAAAAATAATTGGATACATACCTCTCCCAAAGGTATTTGTGCTATGTAAAATGCAAACAGCCTTGTACAGGGTTTGAACTTGGGTTGCCATGTCCATTAATGATAACCATTGCACCACAAGTACCTCATTTTGAATTATGTGATATAGATGATTTCTGATTTATGGTTTTTTTATCATTTGGTTTACTTGATTTTTGGATTTTGGAAATTTGTTCTAGAATTTTCTTTTTCAAGGATTTCTTAAATACTTGAGTAAAGCCACTGTGATGCCAGTCATTTAACCAAATTTCTTGGGGACAATCCCTTTGGATAAAGTAAATTGTATTTAATTTTAATTTTTATTCAAAAGATTGTCTACCGTCTAAGATTATGGGAGAACATTTCTAAGAAAATCAAACAAAAATTATGTAAAAAATGAAATACATCACCTTGCTTGTTCATGGGACTATAAATGAAGTTCCACTTTATAAGATGAAAATTGAACCATGCCATAACATAAACTACTGTTTGTCTCAATTTATTTTCTCCCCCCAAAAAACATCCATTTGACATGGTGACTCATAATTGGCAAAAGTCTTGGATGTGTGAGATGTACAGGAACAACATAACAAGAGGACAGACAACAAACAACATTTGTATTATATATACATGACCTCCTATCTCACAAATCATCCAAGTAAGATGAACAAGACATGCTGAGCATTACTGGAGAAGTAAGGACAAACTCATAAGTGATGTTCTCTAAAAGTTGCCTGCTCAGAGATGCACCAGTGTTTGCCAACTGGCAAGGACTTACATACATTACCTTTGTGCAGACAAAGGATACAATCTAGAGGATAATCAGCATAAACTGAATTACAAACAGCTTCATTCACAATTTTGTCAGAAGATTCATTGCTAGATCTTCTTCAGATTTACTATAACAAATCAGAATCACAATTGTCAAAAACTGCAGATTTGGTTCATTCTGCAAAAATTGTACTCAATGATCTGAAATCCCTACCCCACCTCATTCTATGGCTGATATAAGGCCCATAATGACTTTTTCTTTTAACTTTGATGTATTTTCAAATTTGAGATGAAATAAAATGGTTTGTCTTTAATATTTAAATCAATTTTACTTTGGATTATTTGCTTTGTTTTCAACCTGCATTTATAACTTTCCTATGAAAATTATAACTTTGTTTTGATGTTATTGTCATAACCAGAAGTTTGTACTGAAAAGAACAACGTATTGATATGACTAAGCAAAGGGAAAAAGACATAAACGAAGAGGAGATATTTTAGAATTTCTTGAATATTTTCATTTGATTTAAATGTGCTTTTTTGTTATATTTTTTCTACAAAGCTCAGTTTTTGAGACTGAATTTTTTTTCTCAGAAAAAAAAAAGAAAAACAGTCAAAATTAAGTTTAAAGAATTTTTAGATCATTTTCTCTTGATCTAAATGAGTTGGAATATTTTTTTCTTTATAAATGTCCTTCCATTTAATCTGAGATGAGAAAACTTTATTAAAATATATTTTCTTGTTTTTAGGTTAGTGAGTTGAACATAAAGACTTTTAGCAAATAGATAATTTTTATTGGTTTCTTCCATAGGAGAAAGAATAAAAACTTGTGATTGATTTTTAAAAAAAATGTTTTTAACCCATTTTGCATTTGGTTTAAAAACTCTAGTTAAATCAGTTTAATCTTGCATTTTCATTATTCAAGAATCTTTTCCCTCCATATTTCTAGCTTCATTTAAAATGTAATTTCAGTTTCTCTAATTTTTCAACGAAGTGTTACATGGGTTGACCTGATTATCTGTTCTTGTATAGATGTTCCACTCTTGGGGGCATAACTGCATTTTATTCAGGATGCCAGATATTTAGTGGCCTTTTCTTTCGTTGAAATATTAAGTAGTGTCTGGTTGTCACAAGAGAAGAAATATTAAGTTTCTTTTTAAATGGAGGTACCAATGAAATGTTATGATATGTTCTCTTTGTGTGGCTCCATTAGTTTAAGCGAATGGGGTTTAAGGAGATATGGTCAATGGCCACAGACTAACTCGTAGTGATGATAGCATCTATTATCAATGTGGATGAAGAAAGTAAAAGTCCTGATAAAATAATGAAATAGACATAAAATGTAAGCATCAATAAATTTAGCATATTTCATATCATAAACCCAAAAGAATAAAACAGCAAATATGCATACAAAGAAACAAACAAAACTAATTAGAAACACATTTCAAGAAAGACAGAATTCATACATTTGAGACAGGAAAAAAAATGTGGTAGTGACAATAGATGCATGCTAGTAGTTATGTTCCATCCTAGTACTGTTGGTTAGATCTAAAATACACTAAATCTCCTACAATGGGGTTAAGGCTTCCCCACCATCAAAGAGATGTTATGGGTGTAACATTAAACTGCATCTGATAGCAAGTCTTCAGTTCTAGAAAATTTGGAGTATCTCTTCATTTCAATTACTCTCAGGTCCACTCTGACCTGAAGTGGCAGAACCAATTAGTTCTATTTATCGGTCAAGTAGGACTATGCACAAACAAATTAATATTATTAAATAGGAGTTGTCACTTGAAACCATATAACTGCATATTAATTAAATTGGAATACTTGAAATGATAAAGTAAATGTTAGCGACCATAGTCAAAGGCGATCAAAATGCTCCCTTTTCAATAGCTACTACACTGAGGCGTAGGGGAGGGCACAACTCCTTTCCTTAGATTGCTCCACTTTACCCTTGAAATGTACCTTATATTGCTGAGTGTTAAGCAAGGAGGTGTCTTGTACCATTTTTAAAGTCTTTAGTATGATACGACCAAAGATTATTGTAATAGACAAAACAAAGTGAAAAAAATGATTTCTATGTAACAGTGAATATATAGGTATGATTATAATCAAACATATACAAATGAATAATCTTTTTTTTTTTTGCTTTAAACAAAGAGTTATGCTGTCAAACAAATATTCCTATGAAAAGAGACTTTGAAAAATTTCTCAAAAAAAGGAGTGAAGATTCAAATTTTCTACATACAACAACAGATTTGATTGCAATATCATTGAAAAGAAAGGAAATGCCTTGAGTAAGATTAAGAATATCCTTTATTATTAGCCCTCTTCAGAGACAATAAATTTACCTTAAGGAGATGACTGAACTGGCAAATATTTTCAGTGATTTTTATTAAAAATTATAAATGCATATTTCTTTTGCAAATTTTATTTTATCAAACCCCAAAAATATCCTTTTAAATTTTTTTCATAAGTGAAAATATAAAAAGCTTTTCTTACATATATTATATATAAGATGAGTAATTTTCAGAATGAAATCCAACTTTCTGAGAAATATAATTTGGAAAATCAGACTTATATGTTTTGCTAGTAAACTATTATCATTAGAATGTATTTATCACCAGAAACAAAATCTTTGATATCAGGTAGAGAAGAGTGACATTTAAAAACTGTATCAGTTGGATTTAGTCATTAATTTTAAAAGTATTTTAGTATTCCTTTCCTCACCAAATTACTCCTCATGTTGAATAAGAAAAGGTATAAACAATGAACAAAAAGGACAAAATAGTGACTTAATCCAACTGGTATACTCTTCAAAAAGTATCACACTTCACTTCATTACATTGCAAGAATTTGTTTTTGGTTATAAAATCATTCTGATTGCAATATTCTACTAGAAAAAATATGTTCTTTCATATATGTATATAAACAAAAAAAATTATTTAATTTTATATATATATATATATATATTAACTAAACATTGTCAACAGTACTTGATAACTTTCAGTTTCATGCTTGTTGGTCTGATGACCTTATAGGCAATAAACTGACACTTTCTAAAAACTTTTGATTCTGTATCTTTGTTATTCATACTTAGACCTACATAGACTCTGTCATGGATATTGAGCATTCTAAATTTATAAATATAAAACACTATATATATATATAGAGAGAGAGATATATATAATAGGGAAAGAAAATCCTTTATAATAAATACACCTAGTTAGATAATCAAGATAGTATCAACGATAATTTACTGTTGAAACAAAAAATTTGTTGATAAGTCACTTGTTTGTCACTCACTATGTCTCTTTTTAATGTCGAGTACATTCTTATTTATCGATTTTATATGATAATTTTTGTACATACTAATTATCACTAAGCTTGATTATAATTTATTCCCATTAAAATGCAGTCAGTCACAATGGTTGATAAAATAGAGTGCAGGTAGGTCAATGGAAACTAATAGATGTAGATGTCTATTTCTTTAAAAGATGTCTATTTCTTTAAAAGATGTCTAATTGAAAAGAGTGGCCTAAATCAACTGGGAATTGTATTTACTAAGAGCATTTAAATGGTATTGTGAGTCTTCATTAAAAAATCAGATCATTATAATAATTACATAAAACAAACCAAAAATTTGTGGAAACAATTTCAAAAATGTTTACCAGGCAGAAAATTATGTTTCAAGTTTTCTTTTTTAGTAGCTATAAAAAGAAAGATGGACCAATATTTCCAGTTTGGTCTCTGCCTTGTTCTTATCTCTTTTCCTTAAATACTGATTCATCTTAATATCTGCTTGACTTTGTTCCAAAAAAAAAAAGATTAATCTAAAACAGTAAAATTTCAATGAACAAAGTCTAAATTGTCATTATTGGTTGCCATATCTTAAAATATCATTTTATGCTGGGAATAATCATTGATTTTTTTTTAAATCAGAGTTAAAATTTCCTATAGGTAGGGCTAAGTATATATTGACTCTTATGCCCTACAGTGAGGTAAGACCCCCACAAAAAGAAGTATGATACTAAACTATATCTGGAGGTGAGGCTCCTTTTCTGGAGCTCTGTGGAGAGTAGAATACTCTGTGATTGCCATTAGTCCCATGTCCATTCTGACCTGGAGTAGTATTATCTGTTATGGATTTATCTATAATTCAAATTGGTCTGTTTGCAAATCATTTGCATTCAGTAGTAATACTTGATATCATATAACCAATTGAAAAAACTTAAACTATTTAAAAAAACCTTGATGTAAATGAATAATTATGCAATTCCCTAACCTCGCAGCATAAAATAAGATGGGTTAACATGACAGCAAAATTAATGCATCTCTGTTAAGGTAGCATGTGTATGTCCAGACTGTGGATTAAGCAAAACAATATGCAGCAATCAGTAACCACTCTCTTCAGTCATAGTAAGAGAGTGGGCTTATGACAGACTACAGCATACTTGATGTTTAATGACCTTCCCATTAGTTTAGTTACTGACATATCATCAGTTGAATATAGTTCTCACATGGACAAGGATATAAAGGACAGACTTATCTGACCTGCCTCCTTGGTGAAATGTAAAATAGCTTCTCTTGGATCCGAAACCCCAAGGACCAAGCTTGAACCACTTTTTCTTCGTTACCAGTTGTTATATAGTCACATCTAGGCTCCAAAGTTTTATATTTTTAGTGAGTGATTTTTCAATAATCAAAATGTTCTGAAAACCTATTATATAGGTTGGGATTTTAGGTTACATAAATTATCCATAAATTTATCTGTCACCTTTTACTGTTACAACAAAAATATTGTGACATGGTATGCTACAAAGAGAGGGAAGGGGAGGCCAATTCCCTTACCCTTCTTTATTTCAATCAACAGGCATTAGGACTGACCGTTAAAATGGTAGGAGAAAGAAGGTCAAGCTACCTGCACTCTAGGACCTGTAGTCTGTTGAACAAAGGAAGGAGTCTAATTCACTCGAGTAGCATGACCTGACTAGGTAGCAGAAGAAAGAAAAGTTGAATGATTGGCCCACAGACTCTTTGAGCCAAAATGCCATTATCCATTAGAGAAATTTGGAGAAGTTTTTGGACAGTAGTCATCGAGAGAAACACGCTGATCTCAGCCGACTCCGGGAAGGTCACTCACCTGTAAAAAAGAGAGAAAGAAATCTGAACATTAAAACTCATCAGAGATAAGTACAACTTAAACTGTTTTCCTTCTACAATTCCTAAATATTGGAAAATTATTTGTATTCAAAAAAGAAAGAGAGAAACTGAAAAGATTCTGTTTCATCACTAGTAAATCAGTGAATGAACTATGTCACATGCTTCAGTCCGGCTGCTTAGACACTTTTACTCAAGCAAGAGGAAAGGAAAGAAAGAAAAAAAAGAAAGAAGAAAAGGACTGTTGAGAGACATTTATGTTTGATGCTTCCTGTTGGCTTAATATTGCTGGTATTTTAAAAAGAAAAGAGAAAAGAAAAAGGAAATGTTTCTTAAATCTTATCATTATTTGTTGTATTTTGAATGCACCCTTGTGTTGAAATCTTTTGTTTGTGTTATTTCCTCTATCGATTCGTCTTCTTTTGCACATATCTGTTTCAGCGTCGTATCGCTTTCATTAATTCTCGCTAAACGTCTTATTGCCTCTTTAAAACATTACAAGATGATTTGGGAAATTTGGCAACAATTAATATTTTCTAGCCTTGAAGTCCGTTTTTCCACTATCTGAGAGGTTAGGAAGAGAAAGGACTTGGTGGTGTATGTGAAAGTGAATTGGTACCCCCTTACCAACGTCTGAGATCAGTCTAGCCCAAAATTAACCTCCACATTATTTGCCGGTTTACTACATGCCCAAAATAAGTGTCTTGACTGGGACTTATTTTGTGGAGGGTCAAATGCCAGACTGCCCTCGACGTCACATGCACATGAAATGGACTCTCGTCCTGGGATAATTATTTATGCAATGTCACAATAAGCATTTAATTGAATTATATTTTTGTTAATAAATGGTAAAAGGTTAATATACCTGTTGTGAGAATGTGCCAACAAAAATAAAGTCAAGGGTGTTCTAGAAATTGATAATTGACTGAATAAAAAAATTCAAGTTCAAAACATTTTAATTTGATAGTCCAAAGGAAATCCAATGATATGAGACTTGATTTTGTGATCATAATAAAAGACATAAATTTTCTGCTCGGTTTTTACTTTATATCGTTAAACACAAATATAAAGATTCAGTTTATCTAATCTGACTGACACAAAGTAAATGGTCAGTCAAGTAGTATAGTTAGATTATACATCAAAACCTTTGCTAAAATCATTGTTTTAGAACTATGAAGGGCTAATATTCTAAAAACTTGCTTTAAGATCCCCATTAATAATCCCTGAAAATTTGGGAACTATGGATCTGGTTGTACTTGAGTTATGCAGTGGCAGACAAATTGATAAAAAAATAGTTTATGAATTAGAGTAAGATTATAGAATGTGTTTTTTAGACTTTTAGTTTGAATTTAACTGCATTTCAAAAGAACATTTACTTTTGCTTTTCTAAGGAAAAAAAGAAGCCCTGCAACAAAGGTTAGTTTTATGAATAAAGGACTAATTTCAGGAGGAAAGAGAATCAAATGTGCAAAACCATTACCAAGAGGAAATTAATTCTCTGTAAGCAATCTGTCTCAAAGCATGGTTCTAATAAATCCATTATAATGGAAAGTTTGATAAGCATTGTAGTAAAAAACATGTCTTCTTTTTTTAATGATACCAAAAACTTTAGAGTAATATAATTAACAAAAACTAAATTTATATATATATATATATATATATATATATATATATATATATATATATATGTGTGTGTATGTGTGTGTGTGTGTGTGTGTTTTAAAATAGAATCATGTAGTGTTACTTAAAGTTTCAAGCTGAGAACTAGGATCCCCTGCCCAATAAAAAGGATGTCCTGAGTAAAATATTAAACTCCATCTGATAGTGAGGCTCTAGTTGTGGATATCTTGGAAGTATTGCATGCACCTTAATTGAGATTACTCCCAAGTCCACTCTGACCATTAAGGGTCGTACCTCTTAGGGTCCCATCTATGGGTTAAATAGATCTATTTGAAAATTATTTGTATTCAATAGGACCATGAAAAAAAAACACCCTCTTAAGAAAAAGCTACAAAAAAGAATGTGAAGTTGAATGTACAATTAATGTGATTCCATAACCTGTAGGTATTAAATAACCTCTGACAAGTGGCATAACACAGTTATCAGGAGGCAGCAAAACTCACATCATTGCCGCTGTCTCGTACTTTTAGTGTTAAGGCAGTACTTGATGCCTATTGCAAAATTTTTAACAATACCTTTTAGCTCTGATTTGGTTTTTGAGTGAATTTTTTTGCAGGTTGTTGTATTTACCAAACAAATTTTTCTTTTATTATATTACAGAAGAAAAAGTACTAACAATGTATAAATAAAAATTATATTTATAACAAAAATGCTATCTTTGGTTTAACAATATTGCTTTAAACTATTTTTTTGTGAAATGCCAGTATTTTGGCAAAAATCATGTTACATATAGATGATAGATAGGCTTTAAAAAAAATTGAAGACACATATTAAATTGAGGAAGGTATTGAGATAATACCAAATAATCCAAAATAAAGTTTAACCATTAAGATTGATGAAATCCTTGGATATTTTCCCCTAATACATATTGAAATTGGGAATAACTATATACATTATAGAAAGTATTCTAAGGTTTAGCCAGATCCAAATTGCCAGCTATGTACATGAATATTTGAGCCAGGATGTAACCAAGAACATTGTTATGTCTTTTGCACAAACCATTTGACTATAATGACTCTGTTCAAGTCATCTTAAAGGTGATATTAACTTTCTCACATAATTCTCTAAAGGTTTTATTTGAGAACTTGCCACTCTTATCGCTGAGAAATTTCTCTGGGCAGTCATAAATACTAATCCATACCTGAAATATTTCCTCCATAATCTCTTCAGGCTTTGATCTCTCAGCTGCACAGGCAGACACTCTAGTAGCCTGATCAATTAGGTAAAGTAAGTGGACATCACCAGATTGTCTCAAATCCATAACTACACATTCACCAAAGATTGTTAACCATCGTCTAACCAGCAATTGAACATGATGGAGACTTGTAATACACTTTGGAAACTTGGCAATTTCTTTGATATTTTCATGATTTCAGAATGAAGTACCAAACCATAACTTCCAGCATACTCTATTAAATTCAATAGCTTCTCAAAAGGAAGAAGAGCAAACTGATGACTTAAGTGCCTTTTGTTCAGTGCTCAAAGTTTTATTACAAGAAAATGTCACATGAACAAAAGGATTACTCTGAGCCTCCTCAAGTATATGTGATTTATTCAATGGCAGAATATAATGTTCAGATGGTGTTACATGTAGTTTGACCCTCAGTGCAAGTGCCTGGGCTGCATTGTCCCTAAAGTTCTCTTCCCTCCCAACTTTGTTGATGGATTGCTTTGATAGTATGTTTCTCTCTAGAATATGGCTTATCATAAAAAGTTCAAATCATGAATGAGTCAATTTGTATTCACTTCACACTAATGCTGTCAGAAAAGGCATGAGGCCACCTGTTTTTCTCCAGATATGACTAAATAATGGCAGATTTGGTTCTTTAGACATGGTAAGGTAACCAGTGTAGGAGAAGGAAAACTCTGAATTTAAACCAACTATACTCGGCTTAAAAATTGACCTTATGTTATATTGAAGGTTTTGGATAAATACATGCAATATCTGATATATTTGATTATAGTTTGAGATACAATATTCATAACAGAAATAATAGCTTATCTAAAAGAAGGAATCAAATGTTAGCTCTTTTTATGTATAACTTCTTAATGTCATTGTCCAAAGAATTATGTTTGAAATTAAGTCATATTTCTTTATACGCAGTTTCACTCAAAACACAATGCTCTGCATTGTTGAGATATTTTTATAAGAAAAATGATGTGACTCTCACTTAAGTATTTGTTTTGAGGCTATTCAAAATGGAAGCAAATCAGTGTGGTCCAGGCTTGAACAGAGATTTGCCACCAAACTTTTGATGGATGAGAACTGTAAACAATGTGAAATTTACAGATGAATATGTGATGTTTACAAATAGAGTGAACATGGGTTTGCCATCAGAACCTGAGTTTAAAAGACAGTCCTTGGAGCGGAAACATTCTGACTCTCTTATAAAGAAAAAGTTCTGGGAGCAGGGGTCAGTAAAGAAAGTCATGGTTTTCTGGAGAAAGAAAGGCCTCATTACTATTGATTTCCTTAAAAAAGCTGCATTTGTATAAAGTGCTTGCTTATTGCTAACACCTTATGCAATATTCACCTTATTTATTGAATAACCATTGTATATATGAGTTAGCTAAACTGGTACCTTATATGGTAATTATATTTTTGTTAGTTTCATGATATAATAAACAGATATTACATTTTTGAGTCTGAAGCAAAAAAAAATAGAAGTTAAAAATATATATTTTAAAAGAATGCATGCAATATCTACAAAACTCCAGGCTATGCCTGATATTTTTTACAGTATAATGAAAAATGAAAAATGAAAAACTTGATATCAAAATATTACATGAAATTATTTACCTTTTTCAATTCATTCTTTGCTGAACTTATAACTATGCAGCACTTATGCACTAAGTATAGTGATATGTCAGTATTTCCAAATTTATTGTCTTTTGTCACATGGTACTTATTTGTTTTACTTATTTTCTTCCTCAATGACCATTCCTAGATTGGCTGCATAAATGGGATCCTTTTGATTCTAATATATATTTATACATATATTATAACAGTGTATGAATGTCACTATCTCACTTGGTGGATTTGTGGCAGACCAAATGCGGAATAATTTGGGGAGTGCTCAATATCTGTGATAGAGCTATTCCATAATAATAGATAAATATTTATTAGTTTTTATATATATTTAATAGCATGGATGCTTATCTTTGAATACTGTTTTCATACTGTTTTATTATAACAATCATCAAGCAGAGAAAGAAAGGTATTGGAGAAGTAAAAAAAAATCGAAAAATTCAGCCAAAAGAATATTTACGTTAGTAATGTCTACAATTCTTTGTGTGTGTGTGAGTGTGTGTGTGTGTGTGTGTGTGTGTGTGTGTGTGTGTGTGTGTGTGTGTGTGTGTGCAGATTATATTTGCATATAATTGTGTGTGGTCATATAAGCGATTGTTAGTATGTATGATGATACACATGTCGCACAGCAGATTTGAGGTTGTCTCCTGGATAGCGAAAGTTGCACGATAGACAAGGTTTGACCAAATAAATTTTTGTGTGTGTGTATGTGTAGTGATGATTTTAACTAAGGAACAAATTATCATAATCATTGCATTAAAACCAAAATAAACTTTTGATTTGAAAGCATATTTGACAAAATATATGATGGGTCTATAACATAAGTATATCGTAGTGATGAGACATGTTATATTGTAATATACTTTTGAGTATTATGCAATATTTATATTTATATATTGGAATATGTTTTGTGCTAGATTGCACAAAAAAATTGTATTAGTTAGTATGGCAACCAGTCTAAGAGAAAGAAAACTCTGAATTCAAACCTGATAAAGTCTGCTTTAAAAAATGACCTTGTGTTGCATCTTACCGATGCAAAGTAGTTGAGTTAAGTATGCATATATAAGTATATATATATATATATATATATATATATACATACATACATACATATATATATATATATATATATAAACTAATCTGCATGAGTAGGATACAACACAGGGTCAAATATATATATATATATATATATATATATATATATATATATTTTTTCACTCAACTAGTCTGTATGGGTAGGATGCTACAAAGGGTCATTTTTTATAGCAGAGTTTATCAGGTTTGAATTCAGAGTTTTCTTTCTCTTAGACTGGATGCCATACCAAGGTTAAAGAGAACAGTCTGCCCTACTATTTACCCATAACTGAAGGGAGAATAATAGCATTCATACCTTTCCCAAGTGTATTTGTAGTAAATGAAATGCAAACAGGATTATTTGGGATTTGAACTCAAGTGACTGTGTCCACTTCTTGCAATGATACTCATTACACTACTTGTGCCTCTTTTGATTCAAATATAGATTCATCTCGGAATGAAAGCATATTTGCTGTGAACTTTTATTAAAAGAATTCTGCAAGAGAAAATAAGAACTTAGAATAATGGTCTGAATATTAGACATATGTAAGAGAAGAATGAGAGTATTCATACTTTCTGTGGAGTTGAGGTTAGAATGCTGTGATGCCATAAGTGGCATTACTAATGGAAAGGCAAGAAAACATATCCTGAACACAGGGTCCGGTTTTAAAGAAATCTGGATTAGATAACATATCAATATGTCATCTAAAGCTATGGAACATTGTAAGGATCATGGCCCTATTTGGTTGTCATATAGGTTTGTGGAGACAGTAAGTCCATTGGTTTATACATTAAGAACATGTATGCTATCAGATCAATCTGTTGTTTAAGGGAAAGCATGAAAGAGGAAAAGGATTTAAAATTTTCAATGAAGATGACAGGTGAATTCCTTCATAAACACAGTATGTTAAGAAATGTCCAGTAGACTTTTATTTCTTAAGTAATTATGTAACAGATAATGTGTGAATACTAGCAAAATATAATGTGCTCACAAAGCAGTGAAAATACAAAGGTCTTTCTATTAGTAAGGGGACATTTTTTGATGAAAGCAAAATTATTTTTTTCTTTCGGAACTATTTTTCCATAAATGTAAGCTGTGCATTGTTTGAAATTGGTTTATAGCCAAAATTATTTTAATCCCACAAAAATATTTCTTTTGAGGCTATTCAAAATGGCAGCAAATCAAACTGTGTGCTCCAGGCTTGGACAAAGGTCTGTCATCAAATTTTTAGTGACTGAGAAGTGCATAGAATGCAAAATTTACAGAATAAAGTATGATATGTACAGAGAAGCATGTTTTAGTCAAAAAACTGTTTATAAATGGAGTAAGCATAGTTTTTTTTACTGTGATTGTGAATAAAAAAGACAGTCCTTTGAGTGAAAATACAATGACTCCCTGGTAAAGAAAAAGTTTCTGAAGCAGTGATCATTAAAGAAAGTTATACTTGACTGTCTTCTGGGACATGAAAGGACCTATTATGATTAAATTACTTGAAAAAGGTGTGACTGTATACATTAATTTCTATTGCCAAATCCTTAGGCAAAATTCTCCTAATTTATTGAATGGCCCTTGTGATTATGGTTTCTCATGATTTAGTTTATTCAATTGTATATTAAATTCTTATTAGTTATTTAATGCCAAATTTTGATTCATTTTTAAACATTTGATTATAATCATAATTAATATTTTCAACATCCTATGGCAATCATTTTTTAAATCACACTTAGTCAGTGATAATATTTTGTTTACTCACAGGAATTCTTGATGCCATATAATTTGTATAGTTATATAATTTCAAGTGTTCCTATTTAATACTAATGATTTAAACACAATTCTATGGTTTCAATTAATTCCTCTTGATAAATAACCTTTAGCTCTCACTCAATTATATAGTACCAAGTATTCCTATACAATATAAAAAAATTTCCCACAGATGTATCAGACTCATATATGTAACCTTAACAGGTACTATCATTCTTTAGAACTCAGTAACTAGAGCAACAATAGCAGTTTACTGTTATACCTAGGACACCTCTTTTGTAAAGGTCTTAACTTTCTGCAGAGGATGCAGTAGGTACAAGGATCATGAAATAAGTTTCCCGACTTTTTTTGTATGGGCACTTTTAATGATAGTACACACATGAAATTCTAGTCCCCTTCAAAGTATTCTCCTTCGGCTGCAATGCACTTGTACCGTTCCAACAACTTCTGGAAGGCTCCATGGAAGTTCTCTTGTGTGAGTGTGTCAATGACATTCATCACAGCCTCTTTTATCTCCTTGATTGTCTCATAATGACATACTCTGAGCTTAGGGAATAAGCAAAAGTCACAGGGAGCATGGTCTGGACTAGAGAGAGTCTAAGGAACTGTATGATGCCCATCTTGGTCAAATAGTCTGTGACAAGGATGGAGTTGTAGACTGGTGCATTGTCCTGGTAGAAATGCCACTGACCAGATTTGAAGAGTGCTGGCAATCTTCCAATGGAATCTCTTCCTGAACTCCCTTAAAACCTCAACATAGTAACCCTCTGGCCAATCAACTCTAATGTATTGACTTCCTTACTCCTCCCATACCTCTCATCATCCCTCACAGACTCCCTGCCTTCCTTGAATTTCTTGTGCCACCCAAAAACTGATGCTCGATTCATGCAAGATGCTCCAAAAGCAGTCTGAAACATTCCATACGTTTCTGTGGCATTTTTTCCAAGTTTAAAACAGAATTTTATTGCATATCATTCTTCTAAAGTGTCCTCACATCCAGATTGCATTTTTGAAATCACCAGCTGTAACAATCAGGCTTTAGTAGGGTGTATTCCAATTGCTGCTATAGCTGTTGATTTGAACCTGAAATCATAAAATTTGGTCTGTCTTCTCATAAGATTTATAGCAATAACATATTGAATTATGAAGAGTCTACAACAATTTTAAATGCCTGCACAAAAAAGACTGGAAACTTATTGAAAGCACCACGTATATTCTAAAACCTCCAATAGGGGAACCATCTTTTGAATGTTCTATCCTTTTTGGGGGATGTGTCCTTGTTTCTTTTGTAATTATGAATTAAACAAAAATATCGACTTATTGAAAACCAAGGAAAAAATTATCACTTGTAAGATTAAGAATAATATCTCATGCAGAGGATGCAATCAGCATTTTCTAAGCTTCACCAAGAGTGTGTAGAAATGTTTATGAAAATAAAGTCATCTTAACAAAGAAAAAGACTGAAAACAGACGCTTCTTGACTTTCCAAATGGTATTTGTGTAAGGTGTTTAAAGATAATTCCAGTCAAAATTCTAACTCTGTCGGCTAAATTCATTTATTTTGCTGGTGATGAGACATACACACCATTTGAAATGAATTTTAACATTGACCAGTATTTGGCCTTGAGCCAAATTTTACAGTAAAAATATTTTAAAGAGCCATTATTTTAAAACATTTTGTATATCTGCTAATGTATAGTCTCTATCTGAATCCCCATTACCAAGACCAACTTGGAAGTCTCTAATTTGACTCTGTTCTGAATCTGAATCATTTTTACTGAACTTACACAATACAAAGAAACTGAAATCTTTTATCTGAATGAAAGAATAGGAAAAATTGATAAAAGAAACGGAAAATTGAAAAATACGAAAAGACCTCTGCAAATTTCACCATTAAAGAGAACATAGTATAAAAATCAACTATAGTTGCACTTGGCACAACACTAGGAATTAGACTATGGTTGATATTTCGTTGTGCTTGACAAAGTTGCACTAAAAGAAAACTTGTTGCAACTGGAGATTACACATCTTTGTTATCACAAGATTCTAACTGATATATTATTCAGCTATTCTCTGATGTAAGTTAAATCTAATCTAGTAGACTATCAATGCCAGACAGTAAATAACACCTCTTGTAGACTACAACGAGATCATCCTCAAGGGTGAACTATTTGCATGGCCTTGTGTCATCCTAAAGCAAGCTTAGTAAACATCAATATCTCTTAGAAGAAGTGGGACTTAACTATATACAAGTAAAAAAAAACTATAGTAACAAATATGAATCTAGAATAAATACAGTTTAACACATTTCTCTGTTGGTCATTATTTATGAATATAAAAGGCAATATATAACCCATACTTACATTTTTTTTTTATATAGGACTTTTAAAAGTTCACCCTGTTGATAGAACTTAGAATATGCCAACTACATCCCTTGCAGAGAGATAAGATCAACTTAAAAAGAAGTATTTTTTGTATGACTACCAGAATCTAGTGGTGAGGTTCCAATTCTGGAGGTCCTGAGAATGTGTCACACTTTCATTGCCAATTCTCACACATCTGCACTGACCTGGAATTGTAGTATATGTTTACCCAGACCCTCCACCATTGGCAGTATGTAAGATATGGTCAATTTTTAGGCAAAGTTGGTTTGAATTAAAAGTTTTCCTTTTCCTAGATGGATTTCCTAACCTAGGCTAAAGAAACCCCTTATATTCCCTCACTGCTGAGAGAATAGATATATTTATACCTTTACTTAGGGCATAAACATGAAGTGAAAAACAAACGGCTTCATTTGAGATTTGAACTCTGGTTGCCTATTCCATTTTCTTCAATGGTAATCTAAGTGTCCCTCTAAACTTGGAGTGATAGAACCTGTTAGGAAACCATCCATGGGTCAAATAGATCAATTAGAAACTAATTGGTATTTCATAGAAATTCTTAAAATTATATAAACATATACAAATTATCTATATTATGAATAGTTAATTGAAGCTATGATTATTTACAAATGATTTTCCTTTAATTACTTGAAACTTGGGATTTAAGTAGCCCAACAAGAGCTGACATATTGTAAAATCGACCAATCAATCAATCTTTCCAGAGTTCACATGAACTTTAATCATAGCAAATAGTGCAGGAATTTATGTTTTGATCCTTGGTAGAGAACATAGATACTACACTCTGATTGTTGTATTAACTTGTCTTTGCCCAAAGGTAAATTCAATACTAGATCAGTTTAATATGAGGTCAGATATAATTGGAAACAAGGATAAGATTTGTCCAGTCAATGTAACCCATGTCATAAAGGCATCTTTTTTTTATAGTGCAATGGGTGGGTGCAGCACAAGGTTTGAAATTCCAAGGATAAGGCTAGCCTTATTTTTTTGGTCATATACAGCACAAAGATAAGAACAGAACTGAGGAGAAATAGATAGTATGCAAATTTTAGAACAAAATCTTAGCAGATTGGCTATGATCCTGTACAGAAATGCCAATCTATAAATCATTTTGTCCTTTTTTATGATTACTATGCTTGTGTGAAAAAAAGTCTAATTCAGTATTTGTCAACATAATGGGTTTAGAGGAGCTTGTGGTGTAATCAGTATTATCATAGGAAATGAACTCGGTAACTTAAATTCAACATCTGGAGGTGGCTGTTTGTATTTCTTTTCATGTTAAAACCCTTGAGAAAGATATGAATTCAACTATTCTCCCTCCAGCTATGGGTAAATGTATGGCAGACTAGGCTCTTTAACCTTTGTATGGTAACCAGTTTAGGAGGAAGAAAACTATAAATTTGAACCAGTTCTACTTGGATTAAACAATGACCTTGTATTGTATCCTGTGCATGAAAGAGAAGTTGGATAAATACATACAAAATGGGCTTTGTTTGGTTATTGAAGAAAGAAAAAGTAGTTCCCCATTTTGTTCTAAAAGATCACCTTACACCACATTGTTTTCATAAAAAGATATTAATTTATTTAAGTTTTTCTTATAATCTGAAATGGTATCAATAAAGAAGAAATTGGTATTAATGCATGCAGGAAAACATTTTTAGAATTTTCTCAGACCCCCTCCGAAAAAACACATATGTATTCTGCCTGCTTTGATACTGAAGATCAACTTTCATTATCTGCTATGGATTAAGTGAAAGACTTTGAAAAACACAAAGGTTTAGCTTCATGAATTTTTCTGTGATACAGTTCTTTTCACACACATCTTGCAAACCTTCCATTCGAAAGATAGTTTTATGCACACATTTCAATGTTGTCAGTTTTAACAAAATTTCTCTGGTTATTTTTGAGTTTGAAAATGCTAAAAAAATGTTTCTCCTAGAAGTTAAAACTAAATTCTTCATTTTACACCCATTATTTTTGGTGAATTGTAGGGCTGACTGGGCTCTTTAGGTAAACTTAAAATTCAAACAAGCAATACTTTGTTTAAAGAAATTAACTTTGTGTCACATCCTGCCTATTTTGAAGGGGTTAGGTAAATATGTACACCAAGTTTTAATCAAAACACTCAACTTTCAAAAAATGAGAGAAACTGGCATCTAATAAACTGACTGCTATTCATATGTACTATTTAACATCTAGTATTTACTAATTCGTAGATAGAAAAGGCAGATTGAGATGCTTAAACTAGCTATTGAAGTTATGGTCACTATGATTAGCTTTGTAACCTATAAGCTATAAGGACCCTATAAGCTTAATTTTCATTTGTTTTGATCCAGCAATAAATCAAAAGGAGGATTTTGTCATTTTTAGCCTTCCATAATGTTCCATATTAGTGTGTAGAAATAGTGGGTAATGATAGATTGTGTTTCCAAGATAAGGAACTCTATTACAGAATAGCCTCAAGGAACTTCCTTTCAATTTTCATGGTTCTTAAAAAAAGAAAAACTTTCTTTTCAAAATATATTTCGTGACTGCATCAAATGATATTTGGAAGAGCAAGAAATTTGAACAGCATGACACCGTTTGCAAAAACATTGTAATAATACCTTTGTGATCATTTTTGAGATTACCAACCACATGAACATTAATTTTAGCTCGTTCATTTATATTCCACTGAAAACATAACAGCAAACAGAAAAAGAATTCTCAGTTTCTAAACTTACCCATGAGTAACATAAAGGTGAGGTTTTAAATGGAAGACATATTCCTAAGTAATAAATGAAAATAGAAGAGGAATTTTGATGGAAAATGAGTAAATCAGACATATAATACTTGCTATTACACATGAGATCTGTCAGGAAAGCATTCAGCCATTTTGAATATATTGAGAATTGGTTATGCAACTTTTATGTAACTTGGCAAGTGATCAAAGGGGACCTTATTGTGCATGTGTAAACTCAGTCTCTTGGGGTTACTTGGCAGCAAAACACTATTGAAGGTAAACCGTGTGACAGTCATATTCACACTGACGTCTTATGTGAGTTTCTTTTGGCAAAATATTGCATCACTCAGATCTTGTAGCCCCTCTTTAGAATAGCTGAGATTTATGTCTCCATCTCTTTTTAAGCAAAAATTGCCTATGAAATCAAAGAGATTTAAGGCTGGGGACTAGGTTAAGTATTGAGAACACGAGACAGCAATCCTGAAAAAGAACTTTTCAAATTGTTTGGAAAAGTAGAAGGGATACTGTGATAAATTCGTAAGGTTTCAGAGGAAGCACATCAAAGAAGATAAAGGGGCAATTTTCCTTTGTAAATATTAAATGTCTGGGTATTTTCTAAACAGACCTTCTGCTTTAACTTTCTACTATGGTTAATTTTTTTGTTTTCTGATTAGGAGTAAATTTTCTTTCACTGAATAGATTGTAAATTTCCATATAGAGGCAACTTGAACATTAGATATACTTGTACAAAGCAACTTAAGCTTAAGTACAAAATGCCTTAAAAGAAAATGCTGGGTCCAAATTAAAGTCTTATTTAGCTTTCCTTAGAATTAAGTGCGCTTATTGAAATAATGTTTAAATTGTTTGCCAATGGTCAAGGAGTCTTTGATATGACTTGACCTGGGATTCTATTCTATAATGTTTGAAATAACTGAACATCATATCTCTATCTAACCATTTGCCACATAAACCTAAATTTAAAAAATATTTTCAACTTAAAACTTTCCTTCTCACTCCTGAATATTTGTTGTATTTCTATCTATAAAACATGCTAATGAGATCCTGCTTTGTGAATGAGATAGGTTTTATAATTTCACTGGTACCAATGGGTCTGTGTTTTAAACCAAGTAAAAACTAGGATTATGAATAAAAATTTCCAAAAAAGGCAAGCTGTCCACATTTGGAAGATTGGCACAGTTCAATATTCTGCAATTCATGGAGTAAAACTGAAATCTTTAAAGGCGGATTTTGAGTGAGGCAGATCATTGACCATTTGAAGATTGGTATAGCAAAATCTTCCTCTTTCCCTCACTTAGTTTTATTGTATTCAGCAAAGTTTCATGAATATGACTCAAGCTGACAGCTAAGATGATAGGCTACAAAATTATGTTCATATATAATAGAATTAATAAATGTCTAAATATAATAGTAAGAAATATTCAGTGTAGAGCAGTAATAATAACATTTGACATTTTGATTTAATAACGTAAAGAGTTTTTCTTTGCTTTATTGATATATAATCAACCTTAACATTTTACTATTATTCACTACCATATGCATATTTCTTTTTTTAGGTTGCTCTTGCAACTTACATAAAAAGTGTTTACCTACTGCATGCAGACAGTTAAAATTCACCACCAATAGAGCAGTGATCACAAACAATTTGCAGTTAGATTTTTATACTGAATTTTTTCCATTCCTTTTTAAATAAACAAAACAAAACAAAACTGACATTTTTACATGGATCTGATCCTAATTTGCAATAATTACGGCAGAGGAAAACATTCCATCAAACAAAATATAAAATACAAAATTATGTTTTGTTAACAGTATCAATATCTTGAAGGAAGCTAAGTGGGTGTAAATCTAAAAAAAATCTGAGCATATTTTTCACAAAATTTCAAATGGATTCAATGTCTCCTGAACTATTGTGTATATAATGTAAGCTGCAAGATTGTTTTTTTTAATTGGATGGGAAAAAAATCAATTCCTTCTTTAGGTGAAATGCTTATGTAAACAAAAATATTCATGTGTGTATGACTGTGACAGATGCAGACTGCATTGATGATTTAATGCTTCTCACAAATACACCTAGCCATGCCAAATCCCAGCTGCATAGCCTGGAGCAGATAGTAAGAGGTATTAACCTCTCTGTGAATATAGATAAAACAGTTTTTCAGTTGTAAACAAGAAGGAGCCACTGAAATAAATAGACCAGTTTACTTACCTAGGAAGCAATATTTCATTTACTGAACACACTGTCAATGCTTGCTTTGAGAAAGTGTGGATGGCTATTGACTGATTGTTGAGCATACTGAAATCTGATCTCTCAGATAAGAAAAATTGGGATTTCTTTCAAACTGAGGCTGTGTCAATACTACTGTATTGATGCACCACTTTGACTCTAATGTTATGCATAGGGATAAAGATAGATGGGAACTGTACAAGAATGCTAAATGGTTTTTGAATAAACTTTGGAAACAACAAACCACATTACCCGCAACTGTACAGTCACTTACCTCCCATCTCACAAATGATCCTTGTAATATGAACAAAATACATGATACTATACGTGTGAAAATAAATGATTATTATTGAATTGGAATAACTAGATGAAATCATGTGTATAAATTATTACTAATGTATGGGAATATATGATACTATATAAGTATTAAAGTGTATACCGGACATTCGAATCATACCGGACATTGGCATAATGTTTAGAGTGTTTGCCAATGTCCTAGGAGACCTGAGTTCAATCCTAGGTCAAGTCATACCAAAGACTCAAAAAATGGTACTTGATGCTACTTTGCTTAACACTCAGCATAATAATGTTAGGATTAAGGGTAAAGTGGAGCAATCTAGGGAAAGGAGTAGCGCCCTCCCCAACACCTCTGTGTGTAGTAGCTATTGAAAATTGAGCCTTCAGGTCACCCTCGACTATGGTCGCCAACTTTAATTTACTATATATAAATATTATGATTATTATAGACAAATAAAAAAGTGTCATTAACTAATGATTACAATGTAAGATTGAAAATATGATTTTCAATAAGATCAAACATTTATAAAAGAATAAAAAACGGGGTATTAAATCACCCATGATGAGTTTATATGCCATTAAATAAACCAAACCATTATGTGTGCATACATATGTACTTAAGTAAATCAATAAATCTGTTGCTGAACACAGTTATTAGAAGAATTTTGATCTAAAACTGTATAATGTTCAATGTTTGATGAAAATAGGTGCATAAAGTGTAGTGGCAAAGATTATACTTGAATAATAAATATCTATCTAAAGTGAATGCTTTTTCCGTGATTAGGATATGGATCAATGGACTTAATTATGTATGTTTATGTGCGTATGTATTTTTCTATGTGTGTATATACTTGCATGTATTAGTGTTTGAATGGATGTATATTTATTTGTTATATAAATGAATAAGCATTTTTGTATGTGGGTATCTACACAACCTCAACAACACAGGCAGGATGTGACACAAGATCAATTTTTCAACAGGGTAGTATTTATTTGAAGTTTGAGTTTTCCTTCTCTTGGAAAGGTTGCCATACCATTGTTGATAATAGTTAGTCCAACTATTTACCAATAGCTTTAGGATAAGAGATAAATTCATGCCTTTTCCAAGGACATTAGTGTGAAGTGAAGTGTGAACACTCTCATCCAGAATTTCAACTTGGGTCATCGATTCCATTTCTTTTGACAATAGCTATTATGCCACACACCTTCTCAGTATGTCTTAGTGTATGAGCGTATATATTCATGTGTGTGTGTGTGTGTGTGTGTGCGTGTGCATGAATCTACATCTATTTGTTGTGGGTAAGTAGTAACTATTACTGTAATTGAAATTGAAAAGGAGGTGCCCATGGTGTAATGGTTATCGTCATAGGAAACGGACACGACGACACGAGTTCAAATCCTGGACGAGACTAATTGCATTTCACATAGCACTAATGTCCTTGGGAAGGTATGAATCCGATTATTCTCCCTCCAGCTATGGGTAAATAGTAGGGCAGACTAGGTTCTTCAGCCTTGGTAAGGCAACTAGTCTAGGAGAAGGAAAACTCTGAATTCAAACCTGTTAAACTTCGCTTAAAAATTGACCTTGTGTCATATCCTGCCCGAGCGGAGGGGTTGGTAAATATGATTACTGTAATTGAAAATGAACACGGCAAACTGTGTTCAAATACTAGATGAGGCTGTTTGCATTTTGCTTCATGCTTCTGTCGTTAGGAAAGAAATGAAACCATCTCTTCTTCACTCCAGACTATGTTCTTTAGCCTTTGTATGACAACATGGGTTGAAGAAGGAATATTCTAAAGGCAGGCCAACTGTTCTATGCTTAAAAATTGACCTTATGTTACATCTGATCTATAGTAGATGTTTTCTGTAAATGAACATATTTACCAAAACATTTGTGCATTTCTGTATATATGTTTATTCTTGTGCATGTGTACATAAATTTGTATCAACATACATTTACAGAGAAATAGAAGCACTATCAAATTTATACTTGTACATTTTCTCCATCATACAAATGAATAAGAAAAAATTATGTATAAAACATTATCAGACAACACTTTGAAAAAAAATCCTATTTTTGATCAAATTTCATACTGTTAAATGCTGCAAAAGAAAAAATCTCAAACTTTAGAAAATCCAATTATTCCCATGTCATTAGTCAAAGTAAACAAATGTAAAAATGATTTTAAGTCAGAGCAATGCTGAGGTGTTTAAGTTCCTTGCACTAGGTCAAATAGAGGACAGAAAATCAGATCTCAATTTCTCTTGCATGCTGGACTAGTCAAAGTTATTGACTAGAAACTAATTTTGTCAAAAAGAAAAAAAAAGATGACTTGGTGTTAAACAAATGCATCAAGCATTTATGCTAAAATTTGATCTATAAGAAAAAAAATTGTGAAAAAATTCTTGTAGACATTTTGGCTTAATTTTATAATTGTTTCTAATGATAATGGAAAATTGATATGATGAATGAGTATATTTGTGATAAATTGCAAGAAAATGTAAAACTATTGACATTAATAATCAAGTAGATAATTTTGTATCTTTAAAAATCTTTGAAGAAAGAAGAAATTAAGAGGAAGAAAGATTTAAATTAAATGAAAATAATTCTGCATTAGTTTTTGACTTCTAATGGGTCACTTGATTCTGAGGCAAAATTCTTTATAAGTATTATTAAATGAAAGCTTTTGGCTAATATTGGGTAGTGTTGGTACTAGGTAAAATATTTACTTGTGTATCCACTCACCAAGTTCCAATAGTAGCATTAGTATATCCACTGTTACACTAACATTGAATAATATACAAACATGTCACAACAGTTATCTAAATTTCTGAGACAAAGCTTGATGATTTTTATAATTAAGGGTTTTCGGACTATTGTCCTCATCTTTATTGTTATTTGCACAACATCTCAGCCGATATGTCCTTCGGCCTTCTTCAGGTGTTTGTCAAACATGGGAACCTTCATGGAACTTCGAACTACATCCTTTATTGAATCCACAGGGGTCGCCGGTTCTGATTCCGTTAGCCATAACTGGGTACAAGTGTTAAGTATTCCTGTATTGTTACTTGCCTGCAGTCAGGATTGAACCTGCAAACCTCCAGATTATTGTCTCCTTAGAAGCTTCGGGAACCAACGCCTATAACTTTTATGCTATATGTCCAGCAAGACACGTAGCATAACGGTTATAGGTGTTGGAGGTTGCAGGTTCAATCCTGACTGCAGGCGAGTTGCAATACAGGAATACTTAACACTTGTACCCAGTTATGGTCAATGGAATCAGAACAAGTGATCCCTGTGGATTCAATAAAGGACATAGTTCGAAGTTCCATGAAAGTTTCCAAGTTCGACAAACATCTGAAGAAGGCTGGAGGACATACCATCTGAAATGTTGTGGAAATAACTATAAAGATGAAGACAATAGTTTGAAAACCCTTAATGCTAAAAATGTCACAACAGATAAAATATGCAAGTAATGTTCTATAAACAAAGGATTAAAAAATGGTAAAAGTCTTGGTTAAAATCTGTGTTTTAGCCATGTGTGCATTACATTTCAATGATGAGGCAAGACAAAATGCATTGCTATGTTCAAGACAAAGTCTCTCTGCTGTTTAATGAACAAAGATAAAAAAGCACATCTTATTGTTCAAAAAATGAAAGAGGGTGAGATGGATTATAGGATTGACCCATGACTGTCAATGGATATGTTCGTTATCCCATGAAGAAAATTTTTTGCCTCTTTACCCTGATATGTTATGGGTTCACAAGCAATTGAATTTAATAGTAAAATTTTATATTAAATGTCAAATTCACATAAAATGTTTATATAAGAATACTACAAGATCAAAAGGCTTCATGCAAAAAATACAATCAATTCACCTGCAAGCTTTAACATATATTTTCAAGCAGTCATAATCACATCAAGATATTTATCAAGGCATGTCCAGTGTTCATAAGAGGAGAGATTGTATTACTTTAGTCTCCTTACATGAGAAAATACTTATTGGATAAAAAATAATCATAAATCTTGGTTTTACATCTGAGTTAAACCCACAAAAACTCTTACTGGTAAGAAATACACTCTTACCTAAGCTACCCAATGAAGTGATATAATGGGTAAACAAGAAGGATAAACTTGTAAGTTTTTATGCACCTGTCAAAATATTCTTGTTATAATAGAAGAATAAGCTGTACATTAAAAAATAGAATAGAAAAATAAAACTATTTGTTTTGAATTATGGAGAAAGATAAATTGTTTTTAAGAGGACTGATAGAGTGTGCAAAAAGAATAAATTTTTTATACATGCGTGTGTAGATGCTAAAAGGATGATGCTAAATGTAAATTTACTTAGGTTTATGGAGAAAGTTCAAAAGATAACTTGTTGGATTGCTGATGCTGTAAAGTAAGATCAGTCAAAGTTCCATGGAGAGGAAAAGGCTTTTTTTTCTGAGAATCTGAATTTATTTCTTAGTTAAGATATCAAAAAAAAATCTCAACTTATAATGTTGGTATTATTATTGATGTAATCCCAATATTTTAAGCCCTTATCCAGAATGAAAGAAAGGAACATTTTTGAAATTTGCATTTTTTTTTTGCAAATGTAAATCTCTTTAAATTAAAGCTTACATGGCAGGTGTTTACATGTCTTATTCTAATTCTCCACATTTTGATTTGAACTTGAGCATTTTTTAAAAAATCTTCTAAAGCTCAAAAACTTACTTTCAGCTGACTTTGGAAGATGTTAAAAGTAAATGTACTTCTCACACAATGAGCCTTTGCTCAACAAGTAAATAACACCCCAGAAATAAAATGTTGAAGGCTAATTTTCTTGGTGAGAGAAATACATAGCAATTAGCATGAGAAAAACCAAACAGTTAGTTTTCTACTTTATGTGCTAGACTGTAAGAGTTTCTCCAAAGTGTAGACAGCTTTGTAAAGATGTATTTTTTTCTGATATTTTATGAAGACCTTGGTCGACAAAAAACAAGCATTGAGTAAAATCTGTTGTTTAATTCTCATCTTGTGCCACCTCAAAGTAAGTAAATTCCTTGAAATTGCTTTGACAAGAAGAAAAATTAAATTTATCGGTCTGTTGTGAAACAGCTGTATGCATAAATATAAATACATGTGTATAAATTTTCATGAATTTGCATATGTGATTGTGCATATAGATATAGATAAATACAAATTTGTGTGCAGGTTAAGAAATGTTGAATTGTTAATACACATGATCAACATGCAGTGTGCATCATATGTACTAATAAATGGTACTTTTCACTCACATGGAATCTCACATTTTCATAATTATTTGATAAAGATTTTAAAAGAAACTGTCCTGTGGTATTCATTTGTAATTTTGTTTTACTTTTATGAATATAAAGGTAAAGATCAAGGGTAAAGTGGAATAATCAAGGGAATAGAGTAGCACCTTTGCCTACACCTCAGTGTTGTAGCTATTGAAAAGGGAGCCTTTGTGTCAACCTTGGCTAATAATGAAAACGAAAATACCTGCATATGACACAAATGAATTATAAGATAATAGGCCTGATTTTATATAGAATCACTTAGATTTTATGAGGGGAATGAACTTCTATACAAAAAAGTAATACAAATATTAGTCATGGTTGTTTCTGTAGAAATCCAATATCTAAAAAAAGGTGCTGTTCAGTACAGGTTCTATGGCAAGTGTATATATATTTATATCTACTGTGGCTATAAAATAAGAAGCAGCCTAGTCAGCTGGGATTCTAAAATATGCTGACCACACCTTGGCAAAGGGGTATGACCTTCCACTCAATGAAGCCATCTATTGGCCATGGGTGGTGACCAGTGATGCTTAAGGATGAGATCCTATGGTTGAGCAGTACTTGGCCCAGCAACCAAGTGGTCAAGTAACTTGCGACACACCATTTTTGGCTCATACTGGGCTAGATGAGCAGTGGGACAAGCCCCATCCAATCAATTGGATGGTCATTTCATGCCCTAGCACCTATATGTTTTGTCCAGACCATATTTTTTAACCTGTGCTAACAGCAAGCTTCCAACACTTATCTTTTAGTTGCTCAAAGGCAGTAGCTGATGCTCTACTGCATTGAGAGAATAGGAATTTGACAAAGGCTAAATTACATGGTAATTCGTAATGTTTACTGAAAACCTGAAATTTACAAGGCTCTAACACCTACTCTCAGGTTTGAAATATAACCCACCAACTATTTGCTTACAAATCATAAATACTTAATATGTGCCTGAACAGGATTTGGCATTAAATAACCTACTAAAAGGTAATAAAACATTAAATAACCTACTGAAAGGTAATAAAAGCAAACCAAACAATCAACCAATATAAGAAAACACACAGAAACTTTTCAATACTAACCTGAGGATTTAAAACCTTAAATTCTTATATGATTTATACTTGAAATAAATCATGATAATGTTCTGCATTACTTTGCATTGAGCTCTATCAATATATCACTGATAAAAAATCTAATCATAATTTCTATGCATGTGTATGTATATCTATACAGGGTGTATATATGCACATATAATACATAAGTGTATATATAGGTGTATGCAAGTATGCTTATATAGATATATATATATATATAAGATTGTATTTATGCTTATATATAGGAAGCAGTGCCTCATCAACCAAAAAAGACATCGACACGCGGCTAATGAAGGCATGGACAGCTATCAATAAGCTATTGATCATATGGAAATTAAACCTGACCAATAAAATAAAATGCAGTTTCTTCCAGGCAGCAGTTGTGTCGATACTGCTGTATGGATGCACCATTTGGACGCTAACAAAACGGCTGGAGAAGAAGCTAGACGGCAGTTATGCAAGAATTTTGTGAACAATATTGAATAAGTCCTGGTGGCAACACCCAACAAAGCACCAACTATACGGCCACCTGCCGCCCATCACAAAAACTATCCAAGTTAGAAGAACCAGACATGCAGGACACTGCTGGAGAAGCAGAGACAAGCTCATAAGTGATGTGCTTCTATGGACCACCACATATGGCTGAGCAAAAGCAGGATGACCTGCTCGAACATACATACAGCAGCTATGTGAGGATATGGGATGTAGCTCTGAGGAACTGCATGAGGTGATGAACGATAGGGAAAAGAGGTGAGGTGAGAGAGGGTCAGGGATATCTGTGCTAGCAGCACGACATGATGATGATAATGATATGCATATCAGTTAATGTATGCATATATATATGGATGCATGCACATATATATATATATATATATATATATATATATATTTATATATGTATATTTTGGCAGCATTTCTTTGTTAATACAAATTTCATTAAGCATAACAGACATTTTCTGTCTACATATTTTCTTCTGGATCCATTCATATGGGCGTATTGCTTTTATCGTATTCGGTGGGAATTGATTTATATATTGTCCATAGTTGTATGTATCCCTAGTACTTTCATCATCAGGGGAGGATCTATTACAAAAGTGATGTAACTTTTGTTTTCGCATATCACTACTAGCGTCTTTACCGTTGAAGAGTATAGCGTTTGCTTTTAAATGGGTTTCTATAAATAGTGTCAGTAGCTAAAGACATTTAAGTACATTAGCACTGGTTTGGAAATTAATTCTGTTAAGTGTCAGTTGCATGTTTCTAATATGTAGTGCTTCGAGAATCTGTAGTTTTTGTTTATTATTTTGATGTTCAAATATTGTTGTGTTGTCGGTGAGAATTTTCCATAATTGTGTCGTTGGGCATGAATGTTTTTTTAAATGCTGAGCTATTGAACTTGTATTAGAAAGGTGCATTGTAAGTCTCCTCGACATGGTAGTTGAGGTTAAACCAAAATATATATTATTATTATCAGAGATACAATCTCTTAAAGGACATTTAAATTGATATATAACGTTGTTTTTTTACAAAACTCCAATCGAGGGAGATGAATTATTTCTAATGACTAAGTTGGAGGTTTTAAACTTATTATAATATGTAATAAGTTTTATCTTTTTATTAGGATCAGTGGCGAGTATGTTTCTGTGAATCAATGTTTTCAATATTTTTTCATCTGATTTATAATTGTAGTGCATTTGGTTATGGTAAAAAATAACCAAATGCACTACTACTATAAATCAGATGCATACTTGTTGGAATGCCACATCAAGTGCATTGCAGCCAGAGGAGATTACTTCGAAGGGGACTAGAGTTTCATGTGTGTACTATCAATAAAATGCCCATACGAAAAAAGTCTGGAAACTTATTTAATGAAGTAATCTCCACCGGCTGCAATGCACTTGATGTGCTGTTCCAACAACTTCTGGAAGGCCCCATGGAAGTCCTCTTGTGTGAGTGTGTCAATGACCTTCGTCACAGCCTCTTTCATCTCCTCAGTTGTCTCATAACGACAGCCTCTGAGCTTAGGGAATAACCAAAAGTCACAGGGAGCAAGTTCTGGACTACAGGGAGGGTGACGAACTGTCTTGATGCCCATCTTGGTCAAATAGACTGTGACAAGGATGGAGTTGTGGACTGGAGTATTGTCCTGGTGGAAATGCCACTGAGCCGATTTGAAGAGTGCAGGCCTCTTCCAACGGAATCTCTGGCTGAATATCCTTAAAACCTCAACATAGTAACCCTAACCCTAACCTTAACCCTAACCCTTTGGCCAATCAACTCTGGTGTATTGACTTCCTTTCTCCTCCCACACCTCTCATCATCCCTCACAGACTCCCTGCCTTCCTTGAATCTCTTTTGCCACTCAAAAACTGATGCTCAATTCATGTAAGATGCTCCAAAAGCAGTCTGAAGCATTCCATACGTTTTTGTGGCATTTTTTCCAAGTTTAAAACACAATTTTATTGCATGTTGTTCTTCTAAAGTGTCCTCACGTCCAGATTGCATTTTTGAAAATCACCAGCTGTGAAAATCAGGCTTTAGTAGGGTGTATTCCAATTCCTGCTGTAGCTGTTGATTTGAACCTGAAATCATAAAAATTGGTCAGACATCCATAAGACATATAGCAATAACATATTGAACTTTCAAGAGTCTACAACAATTTTAAATGCCAGTACAAAAAAAGTCTGTAAACTTATTGAAGCCACCACGTATATATGTATACATATATATATGCATACATACATATATGTACGTATGCATATATATATATATATATATGTATGTGTATGTATGCATTTATATATATATATATATATATATGGTTGGTTGGTTGTTTGGGTTTTATGGCATATCAACCTATGTAGTTTATTAAACACCAAATCCATTTTTATGCAAATTCAGTTTAGCATGATTACGCGGTTTGATTGTCAAAAATAATTCTATTTCAAGCTATTCACTTTATTCAAACAGTTCTAATTCAGCTAATTCATTTTAGTATAATTACAGATTTTGTTTACACACAGTTAAATGTCAAACTGTAAATGAAATGATTAAAAGGAAGAGTGCCTTCAGAGCTAAACTAAAATTTGCAAACAAAGAAAAAGTAATACATACGTGGAAAGGACTTTTCAAAAATCTGCTTGGAATATCCCTTAAAGTTACATATAAACCTCTCACCATAGTTATTAATAACCAACTAAACATCAATCTAGGATAATTTACTCAAGAAGTACATAACAGAACATAACATATTAATTTAAAACAGGAATGCTGCTGGTCTTCATGAAATACCAACCTGAAATCTTATTGTTTTATATATATATATATATATATATATATATATATATACATATATATATATGTATATAGTTTGTAGTCAAGTGGGTTTATTCATTCCCATTGCATCAATACTGTATAAACATGTCAGGTGTGAGAAATCCTGTACACTCACACTTATTGGTAATGAAATCTTATAGTTTTCATTTCATAAAAATTCAGCCATAGTTACTTTTCTAATAAAAATCTGTTTTCATGGTGATATTCTTTTACTTGAATATTAGAGATGCCATAAAGTATTTATGATTTATTTTGTCTTTTGCATTTGCATTTATTTAAAATAAGAGTTTTTTAATGAATTGAAATATTTTTCCACATTTCTGATAAATTCTTTTATTTAAATTCTACGCGTCTGTAACTTAGCCATAGCCAATGTATTTTTCGAACTGCTCTGTTTCATGAGAAGATTGGGGATTTTCTTTCCTGCCAGACCATGCATATGACAATTTTATTTTTTTCCTTTTCAAGTAAAATTCAAAAATTTGATAGATTCCAGAAACTATTCTTAAAACAAATTTATATACTGTTGCATGGTTTTAAGTATTCTTATCTAGTTCTAATAATTTCATATGAGTGATTGATTTTAGCAGCATTTCAATCTGTCAAGTGTTATTTTATGCAAAGAGGTTTTAGCAGTCCCATTCATTGTATGTTCATTACTCACATATTCTAATTCTAATAATCTTCAAATAGTTCTTCTTAACTTAGTGATGGAACAGATACTAGTGCTCTGAATCTGAGTTAAACTGGAATTAACGGCAATGAAGAGGTATTCTACACTCACCTGACTTCCAGAAATGGAGTCTTACTCTCAGATTCAGTGTCATACCTAGGACACCATTTTTGTGTGTGGGGGGAGTTCTTATTCCTCTGCTAGGGATATAGTCAGTCAAATATAAGCCCCACCATCAGGATTGTAAAAAAGATTACAAGCAATTATTTAGGTTTAAGTAACTTTTCCTTTTGATATTATCAATACGATAATAATAATTTGTTTGCCCACTGTTATAGAGTTTCAGATATTCCTATCTAATACTAACAATTTTCAAAAAGTTCTATTGGGCCTTAGATAGGAACTCAACAAGTACTACCACTATGGATCAGATTTGAACTGAGAATAATGGCAACAAAGGTTATACTTCACATTCCCTATAGTTTCAGAACTGGAGCCTCACACCTAAATGCATTTAGCATCATACTCAGAAGAGCCATAATTTTGGAAAGCAGTGAAGTATTTCATTTATACATGATGTTTTTAGTTAAATATAATATTTAACTATTATTTTTAAGCATTTTCACCAATATATTCTAATTATTTCAGAAAAAAGCTGCATGAATAAAAAAACATGAAGTAATTCTACAGAATTGTTATAACAAGTCTCTGAAAAAAGCTAAAGAACAAAACAATAACAAAGATTAGGATAATTATTTTAAAAATAAATGAAATAACAAAATTGGTTTAAAAGAATGCTCTCTGTTGCTACAACAACATTTTGGCTCATTAATTATACAGCCATTTTCAGGTGTTTCATCCATCGCAAAAGTCAGGAATATCCTCAGCTAATGGATGATTTGGTTTATCCATGTAACATGAGACACGTAGATGATCTCACTAAGCCTTGTCTAACATAAGTGATTTCAATTTAAACATAGAGATGTTCTCAAGTTCTTTTTCTGCTAAACAAAAGATAAGATGAAATAAAATAAACATGATAAAACTTGAACTGCAAAACCTCCGAAAATTTTGTAACATTCATGACTCAAAATGAGATGAATGATTTTAAAAAATGTTTTAACTATGTAGACAATGCATAAAGTAAGCTAGCTTCCATGTGAGTTTAAATATTTTAAACTTAAAAATAAAATTCATTAACCAAATAGTAAAAGAAAAGCAACCGATGCAATTCATAACATTTGTCATGCTTTCAAAATTTCAACATTAAGAATTTTTGCATGATGAGGAAGTCATGTTTTTAAGTAACAATTCATTTATATCTGATATAAAAGTAGGTCAACCCCCAAGAAAAGTGATTTTTAAAATGCAATGTTCATGTGTTTTTTGTAATTGAAATGAAATGCTTTTGTTATCATATCCCTGTTACTAATTTTTTTTTTTTTTACTTGTTCTTGTGTTTAACTCACATCACTATTTTCATTTGGAAACATCTCTGTGATATAATGAGATTTTAAATTTAAAAGTATTGCCAGATATTTTAATAAAAGTAAAGAATCATAACTCTCAAAGTTATTTTAAAGGATTCAACATTAAGAATTAGTGGTTTGAATATATATACATATAAATTTAGTGCTATATGATTAGTGGTGTAAGAAAATTGTGTTCAAAAGATTATAGAATTTAGTAGATGAAATTAATCATTCAAGAATCTTTTCATTTCTCTAATGTCAACAGTATCATTCTCCAAAGACACATGTTTTTCAAACATAAATCCTACAAATATGTAAAAAAATCAATGGAAAATTTCCTCAGTCTACATTATCTAAACAAGTAGACAATATTGTGTTTGGCTGATAAATTTTTTGATTCATGGCATCAGCCATCCATGTTTAAAAGATGAGATAGCGGGAGAAATTAGAGAAATAAAAATTAACTACTTTACTCTAAAGAAGGATGAGAGGTGATCTAGCTGAAACTTTCAAAATAATTAATTAAATTTTTAATTATACTATATATTTTTCCAATATTTCTTCTCTGATAAGAAAATCACTCTCAAGTCAGATTTCAAAAACTAAGTCAATTAACCAACTGCGTATTTTGCCTATAAAGTATATATTTTTAGAAAAAATTGGCTTATCAGATTGTATCCTGTATTTGATACTAAATTTGTATCTGATGGTGAGGCTCCAGTTCTGGAGCTTTGGGAAATGTGGACGATCTTTTCATTGATATTACTCCCAGTTCCACTCGGACCTGGATTGTTAGTACTTGTTAGAGTTCCATCTGTAGGTCAGATAGAAATGTTTGATCATTTATTAAAGATTATTATAACTACTTTTTTGAAACCATACGGCAGTGTGTAAACTGTTTATATTAGATAAGAATACTTGGTAAATAGATTTACTAATCTAAATAGCTATACTTGAAGCCATTTAACTGTGTGCAAATGAATAAGCCCTAACTTCTCTTTAAAAAATAAAGTTACATCCAAAATATCTGCTTAGAAATCTTATATATATATATATATATATATAACATGGTAGTGTCTGTGACCCTTGGTTTCATGTTTTAAACATTTGTCAGACATTCATATAAAAAGCTCTATCATTAATATTAAGCACTATTTAGCAATACAACAATATTTGGCCCTCCATTAACTCACCAAGTGTGCTAGTGAGAACCATAAACCTCTATGATATATATATATATATATATATATATATATATATATATATGTATATATATATAACCGGATTAAGCAATAAATAACTGTTGTGGCCCCAAAAGGGTCACTAATGAAAACGCAGACACAGATATTAGGTAAACAGATTATATTGCACAAGAAAGATAGAGTTACATAGAAAAGGTAAGAAGTCTCGTACGGTTACGGATAACTCCGGTATTGTTTAGCCGGCAGCGAAATCTCTCAGTACTTATAAAGATGAGAAGAGTCCATTATGGTGAGATGGGTAAGGCTCCCACAACAATAACTTACAAGATTTCATGTGCCATAAACACCAACCAGCTAAACTAATCAGCCCAGAAAGCTGAGGCTAAAGAGTACACCATCTGCATCTCAGCAGAGAGGTAAGACTCATCCCACATGCACACAATGAGTGTCCTGTATATGACACTAAACTGCATGTGACGGTGAAGCTCCAGTCCTGGAGTTTGGGGGAATGAGGAGTACTCCTTCATGGCCATTACCCCCTGGCCCACTCGGACCTGAGTGGTAGTATTTGTTAGGGTCTCATCTGTAGGTCAAAAAGAACTGTTCAACTATTTCACTATGTTCAAACAAATGAACTCTGGCTTCTTTAAAATGTCACCAACAAACAATTCATTTACAAAGGATATATATACATATATATATATATATATAAACAGGATTTAGCATTAAATACCAAATATGGGTTGATGTGCCATAAAAACCAACCAACCAACCCACAAATTAACCTAATTAAATCAAAAACAGCAATAGTGTAGTAGATTAAATTGGATGGCTTCAGAAAGAATTGTAAGAAAAATAAGAGGATATTTTGGGGAACTATTGCATGAGTAGAGTTTTCACTAATGGTCAGGGAGACTGGGGTTCAATCCCAGGTTGAGTCATATCAAAGATTCAAAAAATGGTACCTGATGCTGCCTAACTTAACACTCAGCATTATAAGTTAGGGATCAAGGGGGGTATAATGGATCAATCCGGGGAATGGAGTAGCACCCTCCCCGACACCTTGATGTAATAGCTATTGAAAAGGGAGCCTTTGGGTCATCCTCGAGTCAGGTTGCCAACTTTACTTATTTTACTTATTGCATGAATTACTAAAAAGAATTTGATCCGTATATAGATATTGTATGAACAGTCTAAACTTTCTGTTCAAAGATTTCTTTTGTTTAAGGTTGATGGGAAAATATAATAAAAATAATTAATAGAATTTTTAATCAGGGTTGATATTTTTCAATATTTCTCCCCTAATTAGAAATTTACTGATAAGACAGATTTTAAAAACTAAGTCTAAGAACTCACAGGAGTTTTTGCTTATATAATAAATATATTTTTAGAAGAAATTCATTAAGGGTCAAATAGAACGTTTTGGAAAATAGCAATCATAATTTTTATCATTATTATCATATAGGAATTTATGAAATCATAAAATTGTGCAAAATATTTGTATTAGATAGGAATACTTGATACAAGATTACTTTGCAAATAAATGATGACTGACTGACGGATAAAAGTAAAAGTGATATAAAAAATGCAATGGAATGTTGAAAACATGAATGGAAAGGATTTTAATCAAATATTTAATAATGAATCAAATTTTGGATGTAATAACCCATAAGAATTTTGATATACCATGAAAAATTAAGTCCGACTAAACTATGCCATTACTTACAAAAAAGAAAGAACTAACTACCAAATTAAATCACACAAGGGTTGACATATTATATTTCTGAACTAAATCATCAGATACCCTGATCTCAATTATCCATCACACACACACACACACACACACACACACACACGCACACACACATATGAATAAATATCCTATGGTACATACCAAATTTTAGAATTGTTTTAAGTAGAGTGTACATCATAAGTTTTTTAAAAAAGGGCCTTTATTTTTTAGTCATGTCTCATCAGAGAAGTCCATGACAGAAGCAAGAGAAATAACGAGGAATAGATCAAAGTAGTTGACAGCCAAGGAAAAAAATTAAAAGATAAAAACCCAAAAGCAAGGAAAAAGAAGAAAATATCTTACCAATTGCCCTAGGTAAACTTGTTTTTTTTTAAATTTTTTCCCCATTTGGGTTTTTTCTTTTTTTTTTCTTAGTCATCAACAACCTTGATCTATTCTTCGTTATTGCTTGTTTCTGTCATGGAGTTCTATGACAAAATATGAGTAAAAAAGGTTGTTTTCTTTTTTAGAACTTATATACATATGACTACATGGCTGGGCCTCAATGAAAGTTACCAGAGACAAAGACAAGATAGAGTGATTGACCACAAGTTCCAAACAGGAGAAAGTCAGACATGGTCATAGAAAAAAAAACTCACTCACTTTATTATTGACTGATCTCAAAAACTGGCTGATGGGAAATGGCACTTTTGTGTCAAGGAAGGAATTGGTAAATCACTGCCAACCTCTAAAGTGGGAGAAGGAGCAATTTTTGCATGCTCTAAAATTTAACTTGTTCTTTGTCTTCAGACCTATTTTAAAATTACCAATTCCCATATGACTTTCTTGCAACTACCATAAAATTTATCCTGGTTGACTTTTTGCTGTCACTTACGCAGCCAGTCAGCATGTTCCCTAATGATGAGAGTCGCTGACTTCATAATACATATATATATATATATATATATATATATATATATATATATATATATATATATATATATATATATAAGCAGGTCATTCAATAAATAAGGCAAATTTTTTGGAAAAAAGCAAAATAATTTTTTTTCAGAATTTCTTTCTATAGATATGATAATAAATAAATTCTGCATTGTTTTGCATTGGTTTATAAAAAAAATTGATCAGAGTTCTGTCATGAAATTTTTGGTGGCTGAGAACTGCAAACAATAAGAAATTTCCCAACAAATATGTCATGTGTACAGAGAAGTATGTTTTAGTAAAAAATAAACGGTTAACAAATGAGGTAATTCTGGGTTTGCTACTGCAAACACACTCACTCTCTGTAAAAATAACATTCCTGGAGCTGTGGTCAGTAATGAAGGTCATACTGACTGTCTTTTTAGATATAAAGGGACTCATCACTATTGATTTCCTTGAAACAGATGCTACAGTACTCAGTGCTTCCTATGGTTAACTCCTTAGGCAAAATCCCCCTTGTTTATTGAATGACCTATATATATATACAGATATATATATATATATATATATATATATATATATATATATATATATATAATTGATTTATTCATAAATGTAAAATTTCTTTCCCATCAAAGAATAAATGCAGCATCAACAAATAGAATCCTTGGAAAATAAGAAGTAAGAATGTGCAATGAAATAACATTAGAAGCAGGCATATGAGATACTCCAACATATCCACCTTATTTCCATCACTAATAGTGAGAAATTTAGAATTCATAAGGCATGAAAATAAAAGAACATAGTTAAAAACCTTTAAAATATCCACTTATGCCTTTTGTCTATTCAATTAGCTTTTAATTAATTGTTAGATAAATACTAGATTAGTATTTGCTTCCAACACAATTTGTGCTTTTTTTTGTCCTGTCATAATTCCTGAAGTTACCAAACATTCATTTATTTAATGACTTTTCAAGTTATGTAGACACACCAACAGGAAATTATGAAATAAAGATATTTTGAAGTGTTTCGGTCAGTGTCTGAAATGGCAAATACATCAATCAATCAAATTAACATGAATTCTACTCTTGAGCCAGTATAACAGACATGGTGACTACTAATATCCATACTTAGACAAGGTGGACATATTCAGCTACTTTAGTGAAAAAAACACATACAAGGTTAATATATTGGTTTTTTATATTTGCTTCTTTTCAATGTTTATATATATTATTAAAATAATGGAATTTTCATGGCTTCTTATCTTTTTTATGTTTTGTTTATTGAAGATTCTTCTAAAAAATTGCTTTTTCATCTGTGTGTAATGATACAATGAAGTGGCTAAGCAATTTAGTGATTAATAAAAGTACTGCCCTACATTCTTCAACTATGTGAACTTGATATATTTCTCTTGTATTGAAAGAAAGTGTGTGCTTTCCATATTATTAAACATGCTAACTTATCCAGATGACAGCAAAGAGGCCACATAATGAAAAAGGGAAGTGGAAAGACATCCAAATGACTATAAACAAAATGAGAGACACATGAAGCATACAGATTGAACAAACCAAATGTCCACCATTTTTAGACTCTTCACCCTCAGGCAAACAGAATCAGACTTGAATTGCTATTGTTGTATTGTCTGATACAAAGCAAGATTCAGTCTGATCTTTCAGACCCTCAGCAAAATAAGAAAAAAAGTTTTTTGATTAGAATGAACAGCCTGAGATGATTGAAATATCACACTTTTATGTATATTTTTTAAATAGCTATATATAGGTATAAAGATTTTTTTTAATAGTCTGGTTGCAAATGTCTATAAATTCAGTGACCTCTGTATCTTGTAAATAAATCTTTGGGATCTTCAAGTTTGCACTAAGTCTTAAGTTTGATAAAGCAGACATTTCTTTTAAATATACTGTTATTTTGGACTAGTCTAATATAAAATACTTTCAGATTTATGAATTAAATGCTGCATCCATTTAATTACTAATCTTGTGTTTTTCAAAGTTTTATGTATTTATGTAAAAATCCTGAAGAATATATTGGAGCAATTTTTCAGTGTTCACAATAAGAATTTTTTATAAAAAACTTTGAAAATTGGTAAAGTACAAATAAAGACACTTCCTGAGATCAATAGAAGAACCAGTAACATTAAATAGACGAAAACAGAAATATAACAGCATATCCAGTTTTAAAAGTTGACCTCTCTTATGATATGTCCTCTCAACAGATTAAAATATGCTGACTGTATCCCCAAAAGAGGGTTAAGCACCCACTTGAAGGACTATCTTGGATACGACACTTAAGTTCTGAAGCTCTGAGGAGTGTGGAGTACCTCTTCCTATCAATTATTTTCAGGTCCACTGTGATCTGAAGTGGTTGCACATATTAGGGTCCTATCAATGAACACAATAGATTTGTTTACAAATTAATTACATGAGAGAGGAATACGTGTGCAAAAAACTCTTATGAAACAACAACCCAAAAATGTAAACATACAGTGTATACTATTCCCTAACCTCTAGACATAATATGAGCCCAGACAGGTTGATACACCATTAAACTCAATCAAACAATCATGATGTATGAAGATTTTGTGTGAAACATGGATAAATTGATTTTTAAAAATACTTGAAGATGAGGCAGGATATCTCAAGGGGGAATAGAATGAGGAAGCAGAGTTCAAATTCTTGCAAAGGCATTCACTTTTAACTTAGGCTCTTTGGAAATAACAGTATCTATTTCTTTTGATCAACCAATCATGAATAAAATAATTGGGCAGAAGTTAATTTTTTATTCTTGTTGGGGTGAACAGTTTAAGATAATTACAGTTCTAGAATCAACTTTCTCTGCCAACATGTCTTGGGATCAGCCACTTCAGCTTGTGCTGTAGAATGTTTTCTCCCCAAATGAGTGTCCTGTATATGGCACAAAACAATATGATAGTGAGGCTCCAGTCTTGGAGCTTCAGGGAATGTGGAGTACTCCTTCATTGCCATTACTCTTAGGTCCACTCTGACCTGATGTGATTGCACCTGATAGGGTCCTATCTATGGATCAAATAGAACTGTTTGACATTTAAATTGCGTCCAACAAAGAGACTTATAAAGTAAAGTACAGTCGGCGACCATAGTTGAGGGTGACCCAAAGGCTCCTTTTTCAATAGCTACTACAGTGTAGGTGAGGGTGCTACTCCATTCCTTGGATTGCTCCCCTTTACTCTTGATCCTTACCTTATGATGCTGTGTGTTAAGCAAAGCGCCATCAAGTACCATTTTTTGAGTCTTTGGTATGACTCGACCTGGGACTGAACCCTGGTCTCCCAGACCATTAGTGAACACTGTACCCATTAGACTAATGGTCAAGTGACTTATAATAAGTTTTGTTGTTAGAAATAGAACTGTTTGATTATTTAACAGTTTATAAACAAATGACTGATGTTTAATTAGATTATCAGGGATATATAGTGATACTTGTAACCATTTAACCGTGTGGAAATAAATAAGTAATGTTGAACAGAATTATTAGTTTTAAATAGTAATAATTGGAACTCTTTACCTGTGTGTCTAAATTGAATAATTGGTATTTCATAGCAATACTTGGAACCATTTAACTGTGTGCAAATGAATAAATAGTATTAATTAAAATAACTAGTGTTAAATAGCAGTACTTGTAACCACTTTACAGTCTGCAAACAAATGATTAATATTGATTAGAATTATTAGTGTTAGATAGCTATAATTAAAACTATTTAACTGTGTAGAAACAATTGCATTACTAGTGTGCAAACAAAATAGTTCTACCTTATTTAAGATTTAAATCACCTACAAATTATGTGTGCAAACAAATGATTTATGTTAAATTGTATCTGTAATATAGCAATACTTGAAACCATTTAACTATGTTTGCCCTGTCAGCTGGGGCTGTAGAATACACCGACTGCTTCTCTAAAGAGGGGTAAGACTCCTCCCCCCAACGAGTGTCCTTGATATTACGCTAAACAATCTGATGGTGAGATTGCAGTAATACTGGAGCTTTGGCGAATGTCGAGTACCCCTTCATTGCCATCACTCCCTGGTCCACACTAGCCTGGAGTAGTAGCACCTGATAGGGTCCTATCTATGGGTCTAATAGAACTAAACTGTGTACTTATGGTAAACTGAATTGCTCAAAATAGAACTGTTTTGATATTTAAACTGTGTAATTATGCAAAACGGAATTTTTTGAAATAGAACTTTTTTTACATTGAAACTGTACTTACACTAAACTGAATTTTTGAATGAGAAATGTTTGAATTAACTGAATAGCTTTAAATAGAAATGTTTTTGACAATTAAACTGTCTACTCATGCTAAACTGAATTGTTTGAAATAGAACTGATTATTTGAATAAAAATGGATTTGGGATTGAATAACCCACAAAAGTTGATATGCCATAAAACCCAAACAACCAAACCAATTAACCAACCATTTAACTATGTGCAAAAAAATGGGCTGATGCTCATTTCAAAATTTTAACAACAAAATGTGTTTACAAATCATATATATTTAATAAATATGTATTTACAGGATTTGGCATGAACTAACTAATAACTAAACCAAATTTAACGGGCTAGAATAGCAGAAGTTCTTACAGAAAACTGCAATGGATTGAAAAAAATGCTGATCAGTCTTGCAAGGATTATCTCTTTCTGTATTTGCTTTTGGTCTTTGTTAGAATGCATTTCATGTGGATTACTAAAAATTTTGCAAAATTCTGATTGTTTGGTCTAATGTGCCAGGATCTACACACACAAATAGAACTCTTTTGCTGATTATTTGGTCTTTACTCAACTGCAGAAAGTTCTGTATATCTTTGTTCCAATCTTAAGAATTAATATATTTCAAAATTGATGTATAAAAATTGAGAACATTAAATAAATAGGATTGAGTAACAGAAAGATATTTTATTGCAGAGGAGGCGACTTTGAGGAGGAAGAGGACTTTAAGAAACATGATCAAGATTTATTGCCAATATGAAAGTAGGGATGTGTGCTACTTCTGTTGTGGAGAGATCATCTATGTGGCAGAAAAGTTAAAAAAAGAATACACTGAATTTTTTTCTTTTACAAGCTGGATAAGCTTTTATTATTTGTGTTTTATTCTAAATCTGTGGAGAGGGCATGATTTACTTGAAGTTATTTGACTGCAATTGAGTTTGAGATAAATTTTCTATCTCCGACACCTACTGTGCCTCTGCTCCCTGAAGCTTGAGCTGGCTTCAACACGAAGTAGTGTATTTCAAACTAATGAACTATGACTCCCTGAGTTAGACTACATCACTTTACATATGTGTGTGTGTGTGTGTGTGTGTGTGTGTGTGTGTGTGTGTGTGTGTGTGATGATTTCCATAACTTATCTCATCATCAGAGGAATGTTTTCATTCGCAGCTACCAACTTTTAGCACATCTAAATCACTTGGATTCTATCTAGAAAAAATAGAAAAACATTTTTTGTTTGTTTAGCATACAGAAAACCTACTTGGGTAATTTGTCATTTTTTTTCAATTTTGATTTAATTTGATTTAAGAAGGGAGGTTCGTTTACAGTATAAATACTTGTTTAAAACAGTCACTGATTTTCCAATTCACATGTATACCAGTTATCTTTCCCTTTGTTATATTAAAAAATAACAACTTTGTAATCCTTTGTCCTTGGTATGGCACTAAACTGCATCTGATGGTGAGACTCCAGTCCTAGTATTTGGACAATGTAGAGTACCCCTTCATTACCATTACTCTCTGGTTCACTTTGACCCAGAGTGGTAGTATCTGTTCGGGTCCCATCTTTGGATCAAATAGAATATTTATCAAGGATTGTTATTATTACTTATTTGGAACATTAGAGCTTTGTGGAAATTGTTTGCATTCAATAAGATTATTTGGGAAACAGATTTGCTCATGTTAAATAGCAATACTCAAAATCATTTAAGTGTGTGCAAACAAATGAGTTCAAACAACTCATTTAAAAACAGTCACCGAAAAAATTATTCATTTATAAATTATATAAATTACACGATTTTGTCTTAAATAATCCACAAGAGTTAATAATGAATAAAACAGTAACCAACCTTTCAAATGATGTTACCACCATTGAAACTTAGGTCCTAATAGTTACATACTGCTCTACCATTAGGGATTCTCCTTCTCCTCTGCTTTTTTTAGCTGGTATGGTTACTAGATAAATTTATGTACTTGTATGTTTAAAAGTTAAATACTGTTTTGACATTGTATTTATAGAGTTAATAGGATATCCCAATGCATTTTAAACCATAGAAAAACAATACTTTCCAATTTAAAAAAAAATGCCTAAGTTGAGGAAGGTTTTCTTAAATGCTCTGCAACAAAAATTAGTTACAACAGCATGTCTTTTTATTTTTTCTAGATGGAACTCAAGTGGTTCTTAATAGAGAAGCATTGGATTAAGTACATTGATATTGAGGATGATTATGTTGAAAAATGAAGTGCATTTTCATCATCAGGTGACTTAGTGATGAAACTGTTTTTAAGAAAGGCAAAATTTAATTGAGAGCCTGAGTGAGTTATGATAAAATAACCAAAAATTTAGATGAAATAAAATACCAATTAAAGTTCATAATTAACAAGGCTTCATTCAAAATTTAGATTTTTGAAGCTTTGTTATTTGTCCTTATTCAAATTCCAAAATTAATAACACAGCATAATGCCTTTTGATTCCTATTGCAACATCATATATTATTTTTAAAATATTCTTTTGACATTCATTATATAATAATTATGATATCATGCCTTGCATTATTTTTTAAAGCATATTTCCTTTTGGCTCTTATGTTAATAGTATAATCAACTAATTTAATTTATGTAATTCATTCATGTTAAATGATTTTTATACATAAAAAGCTAGAATTTGAGTAGAATGTTAAAACAAACCAATGGATGAACATTTTTTTTTTCAATGTGAGGTTAATATTCTTTTCATTTTTGTCTATGCTGGTTTTCATTTCAAAGGACCAAAATATGAAAACTGTGGGGAGTAGAAAGCAAATAATGATGTAAATGACCAGAGTTGTGTTAGGTAAACAAATTCTACATTAATGAAACACAATAAATGAGGCGTTGAATGAACTCAGTCTCAATTCAAAGGCTAAATACCCCACAGAGCTATGATACATTGTGTTTTGTATCAGTATCAAACAGTAAGGTAGAGTGTTTTATCTTTCTTTTTATCTAAACAAAGAGAAAGTTTTCATTAAGTGTGTAACTAAGCCAACATTAGCAAAAAGGAGCCTATTCATGAATAACCCAGTGATAGACAAACGTACAACCAATGTTTCTTTCTTTTTTCAACCAGTATACTGATAATTTCTGTTGAGCAAAGGTTCATGATATACAGGGTGCTGCAAAATAGTTGATATAATTTGTGATGTACTAGATGTTTATGAAAACTTGATATTATTTTGTTATCTAATAACTTGACAAATTCTCATTCAAATGGTCGCAAATTTTAACAGCAAGTGAAGAAACAACCTCAAATTCTATGTTTAATGTTTAAATACCTTTTCTTTTCCAGTGAATAATATTTTTATACCTGAAAAAAAAAAAAACAGTCTACACTGCCTAAAAATTGACTTTGTGTTAAACCCAGGCCATAATTAAGGGGGTGAGGTGAATATGCACATGAGTATTTACTAAGTTTAACTTAGTTGGGTACAAAGTTACAAAAATTGGTAAACCCTATGAGGATTGAACTCATAGCAAAAGAAAGGGTAAGATTAGTTTCTTTCTCTTTACTGTGTGAGGTACTTAATATGTAATGTATAAAGCATATGTGTACATATGAGTCTGGTCTTGCCTGCCCAAGATCACCATGTATGATGATCTTGACTTCACCTTGTATGATGAAATTGACAAACTATTATGACTGTATGAAGTCTCTGAGTACCTGTCCCTTGCTTGTGGTCTACCCTTGTTGAAGACCACCGCATTTGGTTCCATATTATCCACCAGACTGTCTTTTCCTCTGAAACATCAGGCAGAGTAAAACTGGAAGAGAAAGGAAGAATTGCACTTGCTCAGCTCCTGTCTAGACTATCCACTACAATTGGGTTTGCCTTAATGGGCATTGGTTTTGTCAGCCAAGTGAGCCAGTAATTTCTATGGATATAAACCTTTATAACAGAGTATCTATCTATTTATCTATCTATCTATCTATCTATCTATCTCAAAGTAACACTTTGATATAAAATGGAAAAATGATTTGTGACATTAATCTAAAAAAAGAAATATTTAATTAAAACAATGAAGGCTAATTTGAAGAAAACATTGGACTATACCTGAGAATTCAGTCTCCACATGTGGTCTTAAGCACCAGGTGCTTAAGGTATATGGAGATCATAATCAGTCAACTCAAAACACTTGCAAACTAAAAAATAATCCTCATTTAATGAATAAATATTTCCTGCCACTGGTTTCTTTTTTTGGTTGTTTTTCTTTTTTTGTGAGGTATATCAACTCATTTGGAAATTTAGAAAAAAAATTGTTTCTCCTGATTATGACCCAGGGTTAAATTTAGTTGAGAACTATTGAATGTGAAAAGTAATGAATTACAAATGAATATAATTTCTGTTTGTCTTTATATATATATATATATATATATATATATATATATGTGTGTGTGTGTGTGTGTGTGTGTGTGTGTGTGTGTGTGTTAAACCATATAAAGTTGATAGGTGAAATTATTTTAACAGATTAGATAAGGTTTATAAAATTTTGACTGGATTAGTTTATTACTTTGATATCTGAAATCAATTTCATTATCATAGAATTTTATTTTATTGATAAAACAACCAGAGTGCTTATAAAAATCTTTATTTATGTATCATTGTTATTTTTGTATAGCATTCGTGTAGCTCCCTATTCTTCAGAATAAGATCAAATAACATATTTTTCCTTCCTTAGCTGCATTCTTATCTTCAAGTAGAATACAGCAAAAACCAAAGTAAGCTAAGTAAGTTTAGATTCAAACCACTAGACACCTTTAATTTGGATCACAGACTAGTATCTGTTCACAAAATGAAAAATCTTAGACTCATACAGATATACAAATGTGTGTGTGTCATACTTATATACGTATATAGAATCTGACAATCTATAATTATATAGGTACCCAAGATGTACAGTTGAAATATAAGATTATACTTATATACATTATGATGATATATATATATATATATATATATATATATATATATATATATATATATATATATATATATATCCACATGAAAAATATAATCCTATATTAGAATTGTACATTTGAGTATGTATATTGTTATAGATAGCCAGACTGTATATACTTCGTTTTAAATGTCTTTGTTTTGTATCTTTCATAAATTTTTTATTGGAAGTTATTGAAAAATTTTCATTTTTATTATTTTAATTTTTCCTTTCTAAAAATTGTTCTCATCCATGATTGGAAGATTGAGTCTTAAAAAAAGAAGGCAGTTAAAAATAAGAGATAAGCTACGTACAAATTTCTGATTACCAGTTTTGCTTGATATACTTTAAAATAGCCTTTATTATTTAAATTTATTTTTGTTTTTCTAGCCTTATTTTCCAGAAATACAAATGATATAAAATAACTTAGTTTTTCTTTAATCTATCAGGAATGTTCCTCTTCTAACATGCCTATTCCAAAATAAGAATTCTAGTTTTCCTCTAAATACTGATAAGATTTTGAGAGGTGAAAAAGAAAAATTAAAATCTTCATTTTGGACTGCTTTACTCTTGAAGAATTTCAAAGAGAAAAATAAAAATGTTTTCAAAACCTTTTAAGAAACTAGCAAAACTTCCAATTTCAGTGCAACTTTTCTCATAAGTATTAAAAATATAAATGATTTTAAAAAGTGGAGAATGAAAAATAATTTAAAATATGATGCTGAAAACAATTCTCTATTTATTGGCAAGTCTGTACATGAAAAAAATGATCTGCAGAAAGATTTTAATTTAAAGTGAGTTGTAAATATTAATCAAGTATTTTAATTATTCCGTCATAATGAGAATATACAGCATTTGATTTTTTTTGTTTTTCCTTAATAAATATCAATCTTTATAAGTTTCAAACATTAGAATATTTAAATTAGTTCTGCTTTCCAAATACATTCATAACAGGCTTTAAGTATATCAATGAATGGTGACATTAATAAAAATGTTGTTACCTTGAACAAGAAGACAGGAAAATACAAATTGTTAAGTCTATTTTAACTAGATATTTCATGCAATGCATTCATAAAAATGAGTATTTTTTATTTGAAGGAATTTAGAAAATTTTGTAAGTTAGTGATTTTTACGGTTTTTTTAGTAAGAATTATTATTAAAAGATATTTTTTATATTTGTATTTATATATTTGCATTGTATTAAGTAATGACTGAGCACAATGTACAGTTGACATTATTTCTAGTTTAAACATGTTGAACTTCATGCCACAGTAACTACCATAAGTAGTGCTCATGTGATGTGATTGTTAGCAAGCTAGACGAGCAAACCTTCATGAGTGAGTTTAATTCTCTTGGAGTGCTCCATTCATATGGCCTTGTGCCACATCTAAGCAAAAAGCTTAGTAAATTTCTACTAACTTAAGTAGTGCTGAAATCAATAGATCCTGTTGCAATATGATGCTGCTATAGAAAAAGAAGTATTTCATGTGTGCTTTTTATATAATTTTTTTTTCCAACATTACCATTTTGGCCAAGGTCAGGTAACTGAAAAGTTTTCATAAATATCATTTAATTGGTTCCTCTTTTCTTTTTTTGAATAAAACTTTTTATCTTGAATAGACATCATAGTTCATATAAAAGATGTTTTTATTTAACGTTGCTAAAATGTATACCAGTTGATGGCTTCCTTTTTGCTGATTTGTTCAAGACCTTAAAATTCTAAGTGATAGTCACAAGAGCAAAGGGAAATAACTTGGCATAAGAATTTTTTTTAAAAGTCTGGTAACAATGGATAAGTTAATTTTTGCAGTTGACAAATGTCATTCACATGCTTTCTCAACTTTAATACAGTGCTTTTTTACATCCTCTTTATAAAACATATTCTTTCAAATGATATAAACTAGTTCTATCTTATTTTTTTACTTCAGCTTTATGATAAATTGTTTGTTAGTAATGTTTTATGTTTTTATGAGAGAATGCTCAGTGCCAATTCTAACTCAAGTTGTTTAGTGAGATGCAATCCCTTTAAATCTGATCTGAAGATATTGTTATGAATTTCTTAACTCTTACTATTTTATCATTTTTATCAATTCTTACTTTGTGTTATATCTTCTTAAATACTGGGAAAATATCTATATAACAAATTGTATGTGTGCTTGAGAGTACATTTTTGTATATTTAACTATCTACTCAAGAGTCATGGATGGGGTGGGGTCATAACTATTCTGTTCATCAAAACAAACACCACCATTTACTAACTCTTGCTTTGTTTTTTACCATCATTACTAATTTATATATTTACCCAACCCCTCCACCATGGGTAAGATGTGATACAAGGTCAATTTTTCATCAGAGTAAAGCTTATTTGAATACAGAGTTTTTCTTGTGCTTAAATGGTTGCCTCATCATCATCAGCATGTTGCGCCACTAGCACGGATATCCCTGACCCTCTCTCGCCACTTCTCTCTATCATTCATCACCTCCGGCAGGTCTTCAGGGTTACATCCTGTGTCCTCACATAGTTGCTGTATGTAGGTTCGTGCTGGTCGTCCTGCTTTTGCACATCCATATGTGGGGGTCCACAGGAGTACATCCCTTATGAGCTCGTCCTTGCTTCTCCAGCAGTGTCCCGCATGTCTGGTTCGTCTCACTTGTATAGTTTTCGTGATGGGGGGGCAAGCATCCGTACAGTTGGTGTCTCGTGGGGTGTTGTTGCCAGGACTTGTTCAATACTGCTCTCAACATTCTTGTGTAATTTCCGTCTAGTTTCCTCTCCAGCCGCTTAGTTAGCGTCCATGTGGTGCATCCATATAGCAGTATCGACACAACCGCTGCCTGGAAGAAACTGTGTTTCATTTTATCGGTTAGGTCGGACTTCCATATGATCGAGAGCCTATCGATAGCTGTCCATGCCTTCGTCAGTTGCTAAAGAACCCAGTTTCTGCATCGCTAGAAAGAACAGATAAGATTCATGGTTTTCGAAGGGTAGTAGTGTGAAGTGACATGAAAACAGCATTTTTCAGGGTTTAAACTCTGGTTATAGATTCAAGTTCTTGGGATGATAACTCTTATGCTAAATGCATTTCTTATCAAATTATATATCCTCTTTAAACTACAGTTGGTTATACTGTCTTTCTTCTTATTGGTCTTACAGCATTACGGCTGCTTTTTTTCTGACCTTGCACCCGGCCATTTCTTATCTGATATAAACAAACAGGTTCAATTCTCACAGCTACAATACTGATGTTTAGCAAATTAATATCTGGCTTTTCCCATTTTCATTATTTGAAATGATTGGCACTATTCTATTTTAAAGATCATATGATTGAATATCTTCTCAACCATATTTAGTTTTCTGCTGTTTTTACTTTTATTGTTCAGGTCTTTGACACTTAGAAAAATTTCACAGAAGACCACTGGTACTTGATTTCTAGGCTGATTGCACTGGAACCCCATTTTTTTTTTAGCTTTCAAGTGTCCTTCATGCTATGCCTACACTCTAGTTGATTTCACTGGAACATTCATTATTCATAACCAGACTGCTTCAGTCAACTGTTGAGTATGTTCTTCCCTTCTACTCTCAACTCTTTCTCTTTTTTTCTCCTTCACCATCTACCTCCTTGTCTCTGCTCTCTCTCTCTCTCTCTCTATATATATATATATATATACATGTATATCTGTCCCTCACTACAGGTAATCTAAGTTAATTTTGGGACACCCAGCTCCCAACTCTAGTTCTCTCTTTGCAGTTGAGTGACTTAAGTGGGTTGTGATTTTTACTGCAGTGCCAGAGAAAATTGTTTACTTTCAGTCAAAAAAATAAATAAAATAAAATATTTCAAATGAGAATTTCTCCTTACAGGTTGACTTCTTGCTGTTAAAGATCATTGCTATACATTTTTCCACATTTAGACAATCATCATTTATACTTGTAAAATGTAAAATATTACTTTTTACATTCACTTACATATACCAATAATCACTTTTTCTGTAAATTGATGCATAGGGAATACTAATATATTTAGCTGTTTAATATTGATTCTTAGCTCAGTGTTCTCAACATCTTTATCATGTCTACACATTTTTTAAGCTCTTCTTAAGGCATCTAAAGTTGGTACACGTCATTAGTAATTCATTGGTCATTTACAATTTTTCTGTTCACTTGGATTTCATTCATCATGTTTTTTGTTCATTGTAATGTTCATCTTTGTTGAAATACATGGGTAAAGCTAAGTTTCTTTGATGAATTCCTTTCCTTACTTTAAGCCCTTCACCTTACAATATTGATATATTAATTAGGACTAGAAAAAGTGAGAATAAAAATTTCTTTTGCATTAACACAGTGCACATTAGATTTCAAAGCAGGATTTAGCAAGCAATTGATCGGCAAGTAAAATTTAAGAATGAAAGTTGTACAAAGGGGTTGTAGAATACACTGAGTGCATCTCTACAGAGGGGTGGGACCCCCACCAATGAGTGTCCTGGATATGACACTAAATAATCTGATGATGAGGTTCCAGTAATGCTGGAGCTTTGGGGAATGCAGAGTACTCCTTCATTGCTATCACTCCCAGGTCTACTCTGGCCTGGAGTGGTAGCACCTGACAGGGTCCAATCTATGGGTCAAATAGAACTAAACAGTGAACTAATGCTAAACTGAATTGCATGAAATAGGACTGTTTGGGTATGCTAAATGGAATTGTTTGAACTAGAACTATTTATATGTATAAAAATGGATTTGGCATTAATAACCTATAATTGTTGATGTGCCATAAAACCAAACCAAACTAAATCTACAAAGAAATATGATTTCACAATAGGTCTTTCCTTTAAGACAAGAATTTAGTTTTCCTAATAGACTTAAAAATAAGTAAAGGACATCAGTTAATAGAACTTCTCATCACTCTGTAGTGTGACTAGTTTACACTACTCATCATCATCATCATGTCGTGCTACCAGCACGGATATCCCTGACCCTCTCTCGCCACTTTTTGCTATCGTTCATCGCCTCTGGCAGGTCTTCTGGACTACATCCCGTATCCTCACAAAGTTGCTGAATGTATGTCCGTGCTGGTTGTCCTGCTTTTGCACGGCCATTTGTGGGGGTCTATAAGAGTACATCACTTATGAGTTCATCCCTGTGTTATATAGTCATTTACACGTTCATGCATCACAATGACACAACATCAAAGACAGACGCATGAAGGAAAACGCCTGAAGGAAGACACAGGAAGATTTCTTTAACAACATTTTACCTCTCATTTTATTGCAAGGGTTCGAAAGGGTTGTTCAAGGTTTGCATGTGAGAGGTTGCTGGAAACCGAACATAAACTTCATATTTTGACCCCACTGTTATGACCGTCACGTTGTGTCTTTCTTGTTCTCCTGATGTTGGGGTCTACCCCATCAGGGCTTTCCGAGGACCCCCTCGGTCGGGTGTGGCTTTCCCTACCACATCTGGTCTCTAGCTGTCTGGTAGTCTACTGGCAACTGCTTTGGCACCCCAAACTCAACTGAGTTAAATAATAACTCAACGCGCACACGATCACCTACTGGATCTTTGAAATCGAATGTTTAATCGTCATCAAGCAGAAATAACTGTCATGCAGTTCAGAGGTTACTCTCTTCCGGTGCATCACTGTAGTGGCACAATGAAACCTTCACCTTGTCCCACCTCATAAGCCTTAATCCACCCACACGATCTCTTTGGATTACTGGCCATTGGAATGTGTCACTTCCTTCCGGTGTATCACCTTGGAATAGTATTTTTGGGCCGGGTTGAAGGTCAAAATATAACACCTGCTTCTCCAGCAGTGTCCTGCATGTCTGGTTCGTCTAACTTGAATAGTTTTTGTGATAGGAGGCAGGTGGCCGTACAGTTGGTGTCTTGTGGGGTGTTGCTGCCAGGATTTGTTCAAGATTGCTTGCAGCATTCTTGTGTAATTGCCGTCTAGCTTCTTCTCGAGCCGTTTTGTTAGAGTCCATGTAGTGCATCGATATAGCAGTATCGATACGACTGCTGCCTGGAAGAAACTGCGTTTCATTTTATCGGTTTGGTCTGATTTCCATATAATTGATAGCCTATTGATAGCTGTCCATGCCTTCGTTAATCTCGTGTCAATGTCCTTTTTGGTTGATACGACACTGCTTCCTAGGTAAGTGAATTTGTCTACTAGTTTAAGAGGGGTTCTGTGTCGAGTGGAGATGTCAACGTATATTCCATTTTGTGTGCATTGACATAGAGGCCTATGCCTGCGGCTGCTCATTCCAAACTATGCAGTAGTGTTTTGGCTTGGTTGGGTGTATTTGCCAGTATCGCTATGTCATCGGCGTAGTCGGCGTTGGTAATTGTTTTTGCGGGGTACCTTCTGCTTCTTTTCTTTGTCAGCTTGAAGCCGTTTTCTCTGATTTTGTCAATCGATGTTCTAAGTACGTAGTCTAGACAAATGATAAAGAGGTACGGAGCCAGTGTGTCCCCTTGTAGTACTCCTGCTACAATGTCGAAGTATTCTGTGTCTCCATCTGGTGATCATACTTTGACTTTGGTGTTTCTATAGAGAATCGTTATTGCTGCTACGGTTTCTTTAGGTATGCCGTACGCTAGTAGGATTTGTTCCATCTTTCCTCTGTGAATGGAGTTGAAGGCCTTGGTAAAGTCGACAAATATTAATGTCGCTTGTAGGTTTTTTGCCCGTACACCTTCAAGGATTCTACGGATGGTTAATATCTGAGAGGTACTAAAATATGAATAAAAGTTATATGGTATTTAATATATAAGTTGGCAGAGTTTTGAATATGCAGACTGTATCATGAGCAGAGTGATATGACCCCTACCCCCTCCAAAAAAAAAACAGGGTCCTGGGTATGATATTAAATTAAATCTGAATGTAAGGCTCTTGTCCTGGAGATCTGGAGCGTATGGAGTACCTCATTTGCCATTACTCTCAGATCCACTCTGACCAAGAGATTTAGTATCTGCTTGGGTCCCATGGATGAGTCAAATAGATTTTTGAAATTCTTTGTTTTCAATAGGACCTTATGCCAAGAAAAAAACCTTCAAAAACAACTGCACAAAAAACATAAAAAATGAATGTACACTGAATACAATTTGTTAACTTCTTGGCATAAAATACGCCTAGATGGTTTGACATGCTGTTAAAATCAATCTATGTTTTATATGTAAGTAGACTCATTTAATAAATTCTCATGAAAGTATACATTTTAATCTTTTACTGAATTTCCAATAGGTACTGATCTACAATTTTCTTTTATTTCTGAAAAGGGTTAGTCATATGTTCTTGGGGTACATATGATAACCTAAAGTCTCATCTATGCTATTATTAAATTTACAGTAAACATTAAGGCTCTATGCTAATAGTGACTGAACCAAGAAAATCCTTAAAGGGATCCAAACTCGTGAATTATGTCCATTATATTAGATTAGTTAGCCTGAAGGATAAAAGTAAGCAAGCTTATTAACTAAGGAACCAGTTTGAAATTATTATTCATAAAGCTGATGGCTTTTCACCTGCAGGTTTTTGACTTTGATTAATAAAGAGTGATCCTTAAACTCTTGAAGATGTATTTAGAAAGCCTAATCTATTTGCAAGTGAACAGATGAGGTGATAAATAGATGATTATCAAATAACAAGGTAAATTAGATCACTCATGGCAATATTCAAGGATCAAACAAAACTCTGTGGGATTAGATGTATTGCATCAAAAATTTTATATAGGCCAAACTAATTCTTTGATGTAGTGATATTAAATCATTTATAAGCCTAATTATTATATTATACTGATTTATAATCCTTTTTCATCATCAATAATATTCTTCATGTTAATATTGATTCGTCTGTATTAATTGTAAGATTTTGATTAATGTAACTGTGCTGAAAATTTCTAGCTCAGAGTTCAATCATTGTTCATTATCTCTCTTTTTTAAGTTTGATCATATAAATAGTGTTGATATCTCAATATCAATAATGCTCTCTTGGCTAGACTAACAATAAACTGCAGAGAGGTTAGACTATCCCCAAAATAAGGGATGCCTTGGATATGATACTAAATTGCTTCTGATTGTGAGGCTCAAATTCCGGAACTCTAGTGAGTGTGGATTAACACTTGATTCTTATAACTGTTTGAAAATTAGTCATGATCAATAGGACCATGTGTGCCAAAATATTAAGAAATAACTTCACAAAAAATGTAAATATAAATGTACAATTAACAGGATGCCCTAAACTTTATATATAAAATATCTCCTGATGGGTTGTCATGCCGTTAAAATCAATCAATCCATCTATCAGTATTAATTGTAAGATTTTCATTAATTTAAGAGAACTGAAAAATTCTCTGTCAGTTATTTGCTTCAGTTGACTTTCTTTTCAGTATCCTATTTTCAAGTTGATAAAAATCTATAAAAGGAAGTTTGGTTAAATGGGGTTAATTGTTTCTAAAAGGAATTAGATGACAGGTTTGATGTCAGTCCATATTTTAATTATGACCAGTCAGTATTTATTTCCAAGGATCCAATTTGATTATGGAAAAATACAACTGACAAGGTGTATGTTCATTTTTTTTCTACACATTCACATATATATCTTTCAGGTAATTGGTGTACTGAATTAGAAAGTTTTCCCTTTCATTTCCAATTCTGATGAGGTCAGGCAAATTAATCAAAACTTATTTCGAAGAAAGAATTTTTTAATTTCAAACCAGACAAAAATGAAATAGCCAAGTAATTACAAAATCCTTAAACAAATCATCTTTTCATTTATAAAATACAATGTGACTTTATATTTATTAAGTCACTGAATGGAAGTGACAAATCAAAAATGATGATTTCCATTAGGACCCAATACTAATTGTGTGAATACTATTTGTGACAAAATTGTCACAAAAAAAATATAAAAAAACAGAAGCCATACAAGGGTATAAAAAAAAGTTTTGCTTTTTTTATATCAATACAAGAGTAAAACACATTTAGATGTATGATGCAATTAAATATTGCACACATTTTAGCAAGCAAGAAGAATGTTGTGTTGAAGAGAAACCTCTTATTTAAAAATACTAATGAAAGATTGTGTGTGACAACATGATGGCTGCTAAACTTTGAGTTTGAGTTAAATGTTTGAATTTATCTCTGAAATAGAAATGAGACATGATACTTTCTAGTGGTTGCAAAGAATATATTTTACTCAACCAAGCAAGATAGGTAATCCTGATTAATATCATAATATACTTAAAAGTCACAAAGCCTAATCAAACTAAAGAAAAATGAGAATTTTTTGCTATGAGTAAAAGCAAGTATATTCATTTCTTTTCTAAAAAAATAGAAATTTAATGTGTCATGATTAAGTAGATTACACAAGTGAATATCTGTATCTTATCCTTTTTCTTTTGTTTTTCTCTCTGTTTTTATTTATAAAAATGTTGCTATACTTCCATCTTCTTCCTTCTCTATAATGGGCAAGTCCCCTTGGTGTAGTGTCTAACATGCTGGACAGCAACATTGACATAGCAGTAAGCCAGTGTGAACTCCAACCACATTGTTTTCTTTTTGACTTATACCCTGTGAAAAAGTGTGAATGCTCCTATCCTGCCAGCTGTTGGTTATATAGTACTACTACTATTTTTCTACAAGGATGGCTTTGGCATTAAATAACCCATGAAGGTTTATATACCATTAAACAAAAAAAAACTTTCTCTATAGCACTAGGTATTCTTTGGATCATTTAAAAAAAATTCTCTTTGCTTTCTGTTTCCAATGCTTTCTTTTCCATTAAAGGATTGAAAAGGATTTCATGCAACCAAGGCTCCTGTATTTTCATCTCTTCCAAACTGCTGATGCCTTCTTCTCAAAACCACAGACCAGCAGACATGCAGATCCATATATGAATAATTCTTTCATTTATTTTACAAACTATGGGAACAGGCAAATAAAGTACAAAATTCTAAGAATATGGTTTGAAAAGTTCTCTATACTAAGTGATCCATGATTTGATTTCTTTGATAACTGGGGGAAATGAAAATCTGTTCTTTTGTTGTAATTTTTCATTTTTGAGGGAGGAGTCCTGAATTTCTTTTTTGCAAACATCAACATTTTTCCAGTCTTAAAAAAATTGTCAAAGAAATATTTTGTTTTATTGATATCTACAAAGCACCTATTTGTAGGTGTATAGACGTGTGAGACATTTTAGTGGAAAGGGTTATCAAAAAATTTACCTTCAGAACTTATTTTCAAAATTCTATATTTTAGCTATTAAAAAAAGGTAGAGGTTTTCTAACTTTGACACAGTAATACAATAATGCTTGAACTTGCTTGGTTAAGACTTGGCCATGAGACTATCATATTATGACATGTGCAGTGTACATACTTTTGCTTTTGTTTATTAGGTGTCATTTTAGGATTACAAGAGTGTGATACACAATGAGAATAGAACTCATAACATTGAGCAATCACCCAATAATGTTATCATTCTGTCAAAAAAAATCGGTTGAAATTGAATATGGTGGGACATGTTGATATTTATCTGCTTTAAACCAGCCATCTTATTAATAATGTGTTTTTCATTCATAGGAAAGATATATGAGTAGCATAACAGTTACTATTATTGAAAATGAAATCTGACACTCTAGTTCAAATCCTAGATAAGGATGTTTGCATTTCTCTGGAAAAAGGCATGAATTTATGTCTTCTTCCCATTTATGATAAAAAGTAAGGAAGTCTGATCTCATTAGTCTTGGTATGATGACCAGTCTAGGAGAAGAATAAGGCTGAATTCAAACCAGTTCTGGTGTGCTTTAAAAAATTGACCTTGTGTCACATCCTATCAACTACAGGATATAAAACAAGGTCAATATGGACATGTAAGATCTTGTATAAAATACAAGGCATACAAAAAATGGAAAGCCACTGAAACTCTCCCTCTATTATCCAGTTTTTATAGATGACTTAATTTTTATGATTGTTGCATATACTATACAAGTTGATTCCTGATTAGTTGTTTGTATGGGTTTTGGTTCCAAAGTTAGTATGTATTTACCCAACATCTTCATAGTATTTGACATAAGGTTATTTTTTAAAGGAGATTATAACTGTTTGAATTCAGAGTTTCTATTACATAGGCTAGCTACCATAACAAGATTAAAGAGCCCAATCTACTCTATTGTTTACTATAGCTGGGTATAGGAGAAAGATGGACCAATAGACTTTCCAAGTTAGTGGCTTCAAAGTTAGTAAAGTCCGATAAACACTAATAGAATCTGTATAACTTGGTTGGTGAGGATACAATGGATTTTTCTGCCCTTAGCAAACTTTGAAGTGCTTTCAATTGAAGCTTAATAAATGTTTATTCTCAAGGCACGAATATAAATTATTTGATAAATCATTTTGAGTTGTTATTACTTTAAAGCTCCTCCAAGATTATATTGTATAAGGATAAATATATATATATATATATATATATATATATATATATATATATATATATATATATATATATATATATATGATGAGAAAATAGATTGTTCTTGTATTTAAAGTAACAAAAAGGATGTGGGGAAAATACATTGCTGATTACATTTTGAAAACAATTAAGCAATATTAGATTATTATGTACTTATCATATGGTAGAATAAAAATATATGTAGATATATTGGTGGCCTAATGTTTATCAGAATGAAAGATAAAATCTACTAGCAGAGTTTCTTGGGGAAGGTATGAATCTTACTCTCTTCAAAATTATAGCAAAAATAGTTCGTCAGACTGTACTCCTGCTTTTGTTGTGCAACTGAAAAGGACAAAAGAATTCAAAGTTTTGGCAAACATATTATTAGAATGGCAGAGTAAGGATTATAACTCACAGTATCTAATAGATCTTAAAGAAGTCCAGTCAATTAAGAAGGAGATTAATAGGATATATTGTAAGAGTAAAAATAAGAGAAGTGTTTTATTTTTGTCATCTAGAAATTTCTGATAGGAAGAGAGCAAACACTTTGCTCAGTAAAAAATAAAAATGAATGTCAGTATTTTGTGTTACATTTCATGCTAAATATGTCAAAACATATTCAAATTATTGCTAATAAAGGTTTTTTAAATGTATACTGATTGCTTTAACTTATTTATAAATGTTAAATTTGATTTCATGAAATTTATTAGAAAAATGAGATACATCATCTTTATTTATACAACTTGGATATATTTTTTAGCTATTTTTTGCAAAATAATTTTTTATTTGTTTTCTTCGTTAAATGGTATGTCAACCCTCATGAGTTATCTAATGCCAAAGCCATCCTTGTGGAACAACAGTAGTGGTACCATTTAAAGTATAGCTGTGGAGATAAGGGGTTTCATACCTTTGCCAAGGGTATTACTTGGAAAATGAATATGATTGCACAAATGGATTTTGAAATCACTTTCTATGATGGTCATAGTCCAGCACATTAGAATGCTACACCAAGGGGACTTTCCCCAGGGAAATACCCGGCTTTATTATGTCATCAAAAATCTCTGGATAGTCTGTGTTTCTCGGATTATATAATGTCCCTAGAAAAGGTATTTGAACACATTCAACAAAAGAAAATAATGCTTACATTGTCCCATACTAGATGTTACATTTAGATCATATTAATTTATATGCAATTATAAGTAAAAGGAAGACAGTAAAGAAAATAAAATGAACATTTTCTTTCCACACTGTTATCCTTTTTCTCATACCATTAGATTTCATTCCAAACTTTAGTGAATATAAAAATATAACTGCTATGAGACAGAGTAAAAATGTAAATGTCAATTTTACCATGAAGTACCATTGAAAGTTACAGTTCCAGCCAGATAACAAGTTAAGCAGCCATTAGTCTACTCAGTTCTGAGATGAGTAACCACTTTGTGATTGCAGGTACTGCAAACAAATGAAGGCCAGTGTGCCAGTAAATAACACTCAATCTCTAATATTAGTTAAAGAAAATAGTTATCATTCTATAAGAAAATCTACCAAAATCATTTTGCTTTTTTTTTCTCTCAGATTTTTTTTAGTCACTTTTTTATGTATTTCTCATGATTGGGATTTGATTTTGTTATTTTATTATTATTTTCAACTTGTCCTCTGTATTTTGTCTAAATAAAAGATTTCCTTGTATATTTTTTCATAACCACTTTCAGTAACAACTTTTTCTTATACCAAGAACTAAATTAGGTATAAATGTCAAGACCCTGGTGTCATAACAATTACTAAGAATAATTTGAATAAATCATTATTTCATTTTGACAGGTAATATATGTAAATGTACATGATGTGTTATCTAAAAGTTCATTATTTTTGACAAAAAAAGACTTATCCTAACACTTTTCACTGTCTGCTTCAAAATTAAATTCTTATGAGCCAATACTTGTTTATAAGTGTTGTAGCTATGTAGATATGTCATACAATTATGTAAAATTATGGTGTTCGCCAAATGTTCATGAAAAAAAGTAGAAATCTACCCAAACACTTTTTACTGTTGCTTTCAAATTAGTCCTTTTGCTAGTTGCAACACTTGCTTCAATAGATTTGGAGACGGCATTAATAACTTATGGGTTGTTTTTTGACAGTTAAGATTTGAAATTTTACATGTGATTACAAATTCTGATGTCTTATACCAAGGCTTTTTCACTTCAGATACCATTTTTATATTTATTTAATTGTATATGAGACAAAGAGAGAGATAGTCTATATGCATATTAAAGAAATTGTGTCAGTAGAAATGCCTTGTCTTATTTGAGGAGTGTGGTGATGCTGCTGCTAAGATTCAATGTATTCAATCATTTTATAGCAATCATTTTAGTAAATAGTGGCAATTCTTTTTTTTTTTTTTTCTTTTTCACAACTTGAACAATTGTGTTAGGTTGGCAACACTTGTAGTCAGGGGTGATAATGACTCTGCCAGAAGAAATGCATTTCATGTTACTGAGGAATTTTATTTCCTGGTTATTTTCATCCATTTTCTCTAGATGGAGCTTTTGTTTTGGCTTATTTTTTTTCTTGGAATTAATTCTATTCCAAGTGTCTAGACTGGGTAATGATGAGGCTTTATTTACTTATTTGCTTGAGTGATAAACACCTGGCAGCATTACTAAAATCATTATTGGAAATATACAAACCTCCTAAATATCTTTCTTTGATTTATTCAAAATAAACTGGCACAAAACCACATTTCTGGTTCACAAAAGAGAATATTTGAACTGCTATTCATTTGGAAAACCTTGAGCAAATTGCTGCTCTTTAATGATTGGTATTTTTATTACAAAATATTAAGATTATATTTCAAAGAATCATTTCCATGAGTATCTATATCATTTTTTTCTATCACTACATTTCAACCAGTAGATTCTCCAATTTTTGTTCGGTGTATTAACAAAAATAATAAAAAAGAAATTACAACAATTTGAATAGAAGCTCAAAAAATGTAAAACGCTTTAATTCTTAAAGTGGAGGTTGATTTTATAGCACATCAACTCTTTTTAGGTTTGTTAATGACACAAGTCTTTTATGCAAGCAGCTGTATGGGTTGGGGGAGTCCCTATGGTGTCATAACTAAAATACTGGACTGCAGTAAGTGAATCTGAACTCCAGTCATGTTGTTATATTGACTTTTGAACTTAGACCCTTGGGAAAGGTATGAAACCCTTTATACCCTCAGTTATAGGTTAAATAGTATCACTGCTGTTTTTCTACAAGGATGGCTTTGGCATTAAATAGCCAATGAAGGTTGGCATACTATCATACAAAGAAACCAAAGCAATCGTAAGGTTTCAAGTAACTAATGATGTTAATTTGTAAACAATTATAGCTTCAAATAACTATTTTTGATACAAATAATTCGCACTGTAGTCATATGGTTTCAAGAAACTATTTCAATCAAATAATGATGATAATAATTATTATGATTATTTGTTTGCACACAGTTATAGGTTAAGTATACCAATCAGATACTTATATTTTTCAAACTGATCTATTTGATGAGTCCCTAACATGTACTCTGAGTCAGAGTAGACCTGGAAGTAATTGCAATGAAAAGTTTGACTCTAAATCTCCCGGCAACTTTCTTTTATGGAAGATCATTTTAAATCTATATTCTTAATTAATAGAATATTTTACAGTTTTAGTGAAGAGGTTTTTGTTTCAAAGTAAAAAAACAATCTTATGGCCTTGAAGATGGCTGTATTATCAGCTTTTTGATGGAAAGCATTAACACCTTCAATGGTAATTCCTTTTTTTACCACTGAGATGCAGAGGCCAAGTAAAGAATGATGAGGGTTCTCCAGATAATAAATATCGTTGCAGTGGACAGAAGGTATTAAACAGAGCATTGTGCAGGGAAAATAAAGATAAGATCAAAATTTCCAAAATTGAGGGTATTATATAATTAATGTTGTTTGGTTCTTTACAAAAATTTTCTATCCTTTGGTGCACTGTACATGTTAATATCCTCACAACAAGAGGTGCAGTAACCACTGTGTATTGAAAAGAAATAGTTATCATTTCTTAATAAACAAGAAAGAACTGTTTTAAACACTGTTTAACAATATTTTAAGGAAATGATAGAAAATATACAATCACCTTAAAAATAAAAGAGTTTGGAAATTGTGGATTTTCAAAGTTGCTTTAACAAATTAAAGGCTGTTTTACTTTAATACTGTAGATATTAAAATAATAAACAATTAGTGATGATGGACATGAAATATGGCATCATTTTTAGTTATTTTATTTATTAATGACATGCTGTAACCTTGATCTTCTATAAAAGACAAATAACACTAAGGTAACTTCTCTGTACTTAAAATATGAATTACATTTTGTTCATAATTATTGACATAAGCTGGATTTATTCAACAAAATTCATACTATTTGGATGAGTACATCTATACAACTACAGCCAAAAACTTTCACCCAGTATGTTTTTTCCTGTAATCTCCTTTGTCATTGCACTCATTTTAAGCAATTGACTTATTTGTTCACCCTTGTATATAACTGTATTCATGTTGTTATATAAATAGATTAATACAACTGCTACCACAATAATACTGCAACAGGGCCACCAAAAACTTTCATTGAATAACTCTGGTGTCAAGCATCTGTACCATTAAGCCAGGGTACCCAGCAATATCTTTGGATACAACACATTCATACTTAAATTCAGCAATATTTCTGTAGCCTAATTACAAAATGGTGTAATGGGAAGGACACGAAAATGAATCTGATGGTAAGGCTCCAATTCTTGAGTTCTGGGGAATATGGAATCACCACTTCATTAGGGATCAAATTGGTGTTTAAAAATTATTTGTATTCAAGAGAAATACTTGACAACTGCTTGAAACTGTGTGAAAATTATTTGTACTTAGAATTGTTACTTTAAGCTCTAATTGTTTATTGAGGATCATTAGTTGTTTGAAACCATTAACTGTATGCAAACAAATGATTGTTGTTGAATGGAAATGGTTACTTGAAAGCATACAATTGTGTATAAATCATTTGTATTCAGAAGGAGTACTTGAAACCATGGAATTATATGCAAATTATTTGTATTAGATAAGAATATGTGATATCATACAACTCTGAAAAAAATGATTATTAATGAAAAAGGGCCATTTAAAAAGTGCTATAGAACATCGAAAATAAGAAATGATTGTTATCAAACATTTACAAATGAATCAAATTTTGGTATTAAATAACCCATAAGGTGTTGATATGCTATTAAGTAACTCAAAATAATTTAAAAAGTGGGGATATTATGTAATTAATGTTGCTTGATGCCACCATTTTCGTCTATATATTTAATCTAGACTTGAGGTAAATTTGTTCATATTTACATATGACTGTATTTATATGTACTTATATATACACAAATATAAATATATGAATAATTCAGTTGCCTGATGGTGAAGAAGCATTTCACATAACAAAATTATTTTTCAACACTATATCCTACTTTGTCTACACACCTTCCTCAGTGGGGATTATTCATCACATAGATTTAATATTATATTTTTTTAAATTCCCAATCAAAGTCAGCAAACATGTCAGGCAGCAAACTTCCTGATCTTATTAATTATATTAGAAATAATATATTCATCAGGAAATAATTATCCTGTTTTACTTATTTTTAAATGTTTTTATTTTATAGCTGTAGGTGAAGGTAATTTCTTTATTGTATAGACAGACCAATCACTGTCAGTTGATGGGCATTCACTTATTAAGTGTTAGCAACTAATACTATTTAGATGTTTATGAATCTTTTAAATATCTCATACACAGGTTTTTTTATATTTGTTTTTCACTTCAGCTAGAATGTTTTTATTCAGTAATAAAGCCCTGAGACAACAAAAGTGGCTCTATTTGTTTTGTTTTTTTTTTACTATGAAAACGAAGAACTGGATGACAGAAGGGTGTTTTTTTTTAATTTACAGGAAAATTTCCTTTTGAATCAAAGTGGTTCCAGTGATTGGAGAACTTAGTCTGTTAATTTGACTATTTTGAATCTATTTATGATTTGGTTGTTTCAAGATTGAAAATTCATTCTTTGTCTTGTCAACAATATCTAAGAGTTATGGAGATGTACAGTATACAAAATAAATGTATATAATCATTTCCTTCCTTGTTGATAAATTGTAAGTTTTCACAGATCAACTTTATACACAGATTGGCATTGTTAAGAAAAAATACATGTTACATTCTGGATATGAATAAATTTTTATGAAGTAAAAAAAAGGAAGTCATTTTTTTCTGATAGATAAAAAATACTCGCTTCAAGCTTGCATAGAGACAACTTAAAAAATGACAGAAGGAAAAGAAAAAAAAGGATTACATCAAAATAAATAGTAAAATTTTTCAAGTGATATAAATTGATATTGCACAAAAATATTTTTTTTGAGTTTGCCTATTAACATGACATTTTTTTTCTTAAAAAAAAAGTAAAAATGTTACACTTTATTTGTTAGAATTTATTGTCATTCACTCTAAAATAACCTTTAAATTATAATGTTAAATGTACAAATATCTAGAAATAAGAAAAAAATTAATTTGAATAAAGATTTGGCTTCACGCAATGAAAATATCGATAGGGAAGTTTTCAAAGCTCAAAATAAAGAACTATTATAATTGCTAATAGAAATAGCAGTAACTCTTCTCTTTGAGACTTATTGCTATAAATTACTTGATTTTAGTCATTTGTACCCTTGTTATTTACCAAATGTCCATTCATCCTTTTAGTAAAAGGTTCTGCAATATTTTGACAAACTTTGAGGAATTGTTAGTTATGCCTGGAAGGCTTTTAAAAATATTACTTGTAGATCTGACTTAGTCAATCATTTAAGTGGGATCTATATTTCCCTTAATGTGTTGTACTGTTTCAGACAAGCCTATCATAATTTTTCTGCAAGTAGTGGAACTGGTTCATTACAACTTGTTTACTACTGTTTAAAGCAGTGGAGACTAAGTAATATGGAGACCTTTCTGTCTATATAATACTAGTTCTTAGCACTCTGCTGCGAACTATTTATTCTTAAGTACTAGTATAATGAACATTCCAGATTCCAATCTACAATATTAACCATCCTTGCAACTGTAAAAGGTTGTCTCTCACAGTGTTTAGCTATTCACTTGATAATCATTAGGAGAATAAGATGGATCTTTCTCTCCCTATATGTACTTAGGTCAATGCTGTCATAGCCATGTATCAAATTCCAGTTATAGGTTAAATTGTATCACTACTTTTCTTCAACAAGGATGGGTTTGGCATTAAAATTACACGTGAAGGTTAATATGCCATTTAATAAAGAAACCAAACCAAACCGGGTGTCGAGTCACAGAGAGGGAATTCATTTCATTGCAACTTAAACTAATAGTCAACAATTTCAGTTGCATGGCAGCTAGATCTTTACTTGGTATAGCCTTTTCTTGAGCTCAAAATCTTCAAATTTTTAAAAACACACTTGCATTTTGTACATTATTACCATAAGCTTTATTAACTCATTGTTTAATTTCTTTTGCAATTAATCCAGATTAAGCATAATGAGAAAAATACATCAAATATGTATTTTATGTTTAATCATAATCTCACTAAAAGGAAATAAAACTATCATGTCTCTGTATAATACAGGTATCAACAATAAAGAGCTGAGTAAACTTCCAACATTTTGGTGAAATTAGGCCAAATAACCTTTGTTATTACACCTGAAATGTAGTTTTCAAATGAGAATATTTTGAATTATGTTGTACGTTTAATAACTTTATCAAAACATTGATACTCTGAGTTCGTTCCTAACCATACACCTTATGAAAGGTGTTATTTTACAGGAGAAGTGCTTGATAAACTATTGCGTTTATAACATCCCATGGAAGAGATGGAACGAAATATAAGGAAGAAACTAGCTGTCTCCTTAAAGTCGAACTCAAGGAATATAAGGAAGTCATATCCAAAGGCTAAGTAGAAATGGCACAACATATCTGAAAAGAGAACAGCTCACATTACCAGCTCTGGGATGAAGTTCAAATGAGAATATTGCAAGAAGGTGAGAAAGTTGAAGAAGTTGGTCTACAATTTCCTGTTTGACAGAGGAGTAAGTCTGGCCAAAATGGATTTCAGTTTAGAATGGTTTTCTTTACCCAGTAAGAAAAAGACATAGTATTCTGGTGTATAAATATAGAATCCCTTATGATACACAAGCTTTTTTATGACTAAAGTTTATTGGGAAGAACTGAGCCAGTTAATATACAGGGTGTCTCAATATACATGGAACCCATGTGACTGTTAATAACTCTACTAATAATAATGTTGTGTTCTTTTTTGTTTCAGATTTGAAAATAGTATTTTATACCAACTATTAATCCTTGATCACAATGCCTAGAACAACAGAGAAAAAATATTTTACATCGTTACTTATTTGGAGACAAAATCATTCAAAACTGTGCCAGCAAAATTTTGCAGGAAGTTTAACTTTAGAATTATCCCCAGAAAAGCCAAACTTATCATTGGGTGCTCAAATTTCAAGCCACAGAGTCAGTAAACAACCTCAACAAGAAGGCACAAAATATCAACTGTGGCAGGAAATTGACATCAAGATGTCCTGACAATGTGGATACAATAAGAGATTCTGTTGTAAGGAGTCCAAAAAGTCCCTCTGAAGTCATTCCCAAGAACTTGGTCTTTCACGTGCACTGTAGGATAAAGTCAATCAATTTCTGCTCTTGTCATCAGGTTTGAGCTTTCTGAAAAGATATGATTGCTTTTTAAGGCTCAGATGAAAGCTGACTTGATGCAATAGGAATTATCATATTAATGTGTGGCATCTATTTTGAGACATCCTGTATATCTTTCAGCTATTTATATTTCTTGTTAAATCTTTAGTGCATTGGCTCTCAGATATCATGCCTGCTTTGTTGGTGGGGCTTAGAATATGCTGATGGTATTCTCTGCAGAGAGCTTAATCCACTCTGACCCAGAGTAGTATAACCTCATAGAATACCATCACCTGTTTGAAAAGTTTCAAATTCATCAAGGATTCTTTTCATTTAATAGTATTTTTTTTATATTAAGGAATAGTTTCTTGAAGCTAAGGTTGTTTTGTAAGGATTATAATTGATTATTTGAAACCATTCTACTGTGTGCAAAAAATAACTATTATTAGATAGATACAATTACTAAGTATTTGATAGGAGTACTTGAAACTATACAACAGTATGCAAATTATTTGTATTTGATAAGAATACTTGATATCATTGAACTGAGACTAAAAACTCTTAAGAAATAACTACACAACAAATGTAAATATAAATGTATAATGTATAAACACAAATCGTAAACTTCTGAGCATAAGATAATCATTGATGTTTTGAAATGCTGCTAAAATCAACCAGAAGTCTCATGTGTTCTTGCCTTATTAATGGGGCTTGGAATGGGCCATCAAGAACTGAATATTCACTCATCTTTCATTAGGTTTTCATTTCAAAAAGTATGTCTACATCATTTGATTATAAATGAAAATATGATTGTTTAAAAAATAGTATTGAAATCAGTAAAAAAGAAATGTAGTAATTAAATTTTGTTAAAATAATTTTTCTTTTAGTTTAATTTCTTTCATTGATGAAATTGTAACTTGGATATAAAGTTTGTTGGAAAGCTGAATGTTGAAAAAGAGTATATTGTCTCACAATTTTTATTGCATTGCCTGTGCTAGAAGCTGGATAATTCATGTTTTCAATGAAAATGTCCTCTCCAGAAATTCAGAAATTGCCAGTTGTGCGTTTGTATATATATATATATATATATATATATATATATATATATATATATATATATATATATATATATATGTCATCAATATTTATTTTATAGTCAGCATACTTTTAGAAGTCCTAACTGAAACAATGTGTAAAGAAAATTGATACACATGTGAAAATAAATTGAAAAAAATTAAAATTCAATATGTAAAATAGAAAGTATGGGAGAAAAGTAGACATAAACTTTGCTGCTTTTAGTTTTGAGGGCTTTATAAATAAGAAAAGGTGGAGAAAAATAATGGGAATTAAATAAAATCAATAGAAGTGAAAGCCTGGCTATTTGTGGTTTTGTTTATGAAAAAAATGTAATGTCAATAAAAGTGGGCACAAATTCTGTCACATATGCATTGATTGCCAGTAATAAGAAACAAAAAATGGATCAGAGAAGTATTCAGTAATAAATTTGCCATGCATAACAAGTGTTGGCGCCAAGTCTGTAGAACCAGAATGCCACTTTTATTCAAAGTAAAAAAACAAACAAAACAAACAAATCCTGCAAAATAACCAAAGAACCTTGTCTTTATGTTGGCCCATCTAAATTGTAGTTGTTGTTTTATATCTCATTTGACATTCTTAGAGACATGTCTTTTAACATTGCACTAGCAACACTATAAAATAACTTTAGATGTGAAAAAGTAAATTTCTTTAATGGCACACAGAGAAGAGGAACCATGATGTTAAAATGTGTTATTCCCTCCCCAACTCTTATGCAAAGATCTGTATGAAAGCAAAGGCTGCAAGAGAAATAATGGTAACAATGAAAAATTAAAGTAAATAGACAGAAGTTTGAGTACTTAGCCAAAGAGTTTCAAGAGACTTTGGTCAAGGTAGCAAGTCTTAAGAAATTAAATGCAAATATTTGAAAAGTTTATGAAACTGAAGACAACTTGGATTTGGTAATATTTTATAAATATTTGTTTATACACATATATAGAAACCAACCATCTTTGTCTTCTTTATAAGACAAACATTTAAAAAATATTATATGAATAATACAGTTCATGGAAATAAAATGGGATCTGTTTAGAGAAGTTTGGGAAAGATAGCAATGAGGTTTGAATGAGTTGCAATGAGTAGTAGTTCATAGCAGGATCCTTATTGTAAACTAATACTTCATTTGATTTGGCTATGTGTGTGTTTACATAGCTTGATCACACAAGAGAAAAGAGAGGAAAGCTGAATATTGTCTCCTGTTTCACATGTCAGAAAAAGGTGGTAAGTTGACTGCTGGACAGAGGTCAGGCATGAAAGCAACAAAGAAAAGCCTACTGCTTTTTATATACAAGACTGAATCACTCTCAGGTTAAACACTCAACAAAATTTTAATGAAATTAACATGCATAGACAATGATAAAAATCATTGAATTATGTTTTGAATATGAGGGCTGCTGAAACCATAAATAACATTCTTGTTGGAAGAGTCTCCTTTTTTTTTTCTTTGTGAAGCTGAATCTGTGTGTCAAAATGTTACATTAAACTTAATAATATTGAAGAGTCATTCATATATCTTCCTTTCATGTTGCAGAAAGAAGAATTGTTCACAAACAGAATAATGTGTGCATGCGTGAAAAGGAATTAACTCAATTTTGTTGTATCGGAGATAGTTCTTCTGCTGAACTTATTTGATTGTTGAAGAGAGATGAATCTTTATGAATTCATGGCTCGATAAGATGGAAGGTGACTTGCTTTGGTTTTTTAAATAGCCTGGAGTTTGTTGACTACACTGTATCACACAGTATTTCAAGTAAGCTCAGTGAATTCATACCTATTGTAATGAATACTTGAAACTTGTAAGCAGATATTTCCTGTGGAACATCTGTATTTATGATTGAATAAAAATTCAATTTACAGTGATCTCTTTCCTCAATGAAAGGATATGATTCTCCTTGTTGAAATATGGAGTGAATTTAACGTTAGTAAGCAAATATGCGTGACTGTTTGTTCCTGATTTGATAAGAGAAAGTGAGTATATACAAAGAGAAAATTTTGATATTTTTTACAATCTTAAAAAATTCAATTTCACTTGAATTTATGGCTTATGGTTCTTGAATGATAAAATTAAGATAAAGAATGTACTAATGCAAATAGAAATTATAATTCAGTGGTATACACTTCTTTGAGTTTGTTAAATTTTGTTTTCTTAGCTCTGCTTGGAAGTTGTTAATAACTACAAACAGTCCAAAAAATTAAATTGGTTTCTTTTTTTTGAGAAATGGAATTGTTTTAATTTAATCTTTTACAACTTTTAATATTCTTTAATTTCACCTGCAAGATCATAACATTATAATTTGCATAACCTATCATATTTTTTATGATATACCACTGCTGGCTTTCTATGCAGTGATACTTGGACTAGTGAGGTCATCTACAAAAGCTTAATTTAGACTGCTACAATTGCTCTGAAGGATAAAAAAGTTTACAATAGCATCTTTTAAGGTGTTTGACTCCTCAAAACATGCTATTGTAAACTTCTTACAAACAAGCATATACACAACATTGCTTCAAGTTTTAGTCTTATGAGGTGCACTTTGTATAACAATTATCATTGTAGGAAATGGAATCAGCAACACGAGATCAAAATCCTGGATGAAGCTGTTTGCATTTCACTTTGTGCTAATACTCTCGGGAAAGGAATGAATCAAACTGTTTTCCTGTCAGCTATCAGTAAATAATTGGGCAAACTGGGTTCTTTAGCCTTAGTTGATTAACAAGTAGTAGAGAAGGAAAATTGACTGTGTGTCACATTCTGCCCATGACAAAGCAGTTGATTAAATACATAATTGAATCAATAGATTTGCTATCAGCTTCCATAGATATCAGTACATATATATATATATATATATATATATAAGTGAATGGTATTTACTCTAAAGCTGACCAAAGCAGAAACCCTTTAGTCAATGAGTATACCTAGGCAACAAATAAACATTATAAGTATCAGAAGTCTGATCTTTTGTTTTCTTCTGACCATATCAAATCACCAGTGCATTTTCTTTACTTTATTTCTTTCTTGTACTTCAATGTGCTTTTCACCACAACAGTGCTCTGAAGGAAATGATTATTTTCTATGTCACCAATTTCACATGTCATAAAATCTCGTCAAAAGTTAGTTTTGATTACAGTTGAGTAATTTGTGATGAATTGATTATTGCACTCATGTGTGATTGAGATTGAATCTAGTGATAATTTTTGAGTAGAAAAAAAGACTAGCTCTGTTAAACCAAACTTGTAAGTCATGAAACTTTGCCATTGTAGTGGTTGAATGATTTGCAGTACTCTTTCTGAATGGAAGTAGCATGTAGGATTTAATAAAGCATATGGAAAATTCATAAGATCAAAGATCTAAAACAACATGACCTGATTAACAAATTAAGGTCAAAAACGTTTATTATTCCAGTTAATTCTTTTTTTCTTTGTTCTTTTGCTTTTAACACCTCATAAAGAATTTGATTATGTATGCTTGTCTACTGAGGTTGTTGTTTTTATGCTATATAAATAAAGAGAATGTTTTTTTATGTTATTTAGAAAAAGAGAGAAATGTTGAAGTGGAAATTATAAATGGATGGTAAGCATTTTTTTTTAGACAAGACCACAATGAAGGAAAAATAGACTTCGGTTAGCAAGCAAAATTAGTTAAAACCTTTAGTTGTACATAAAATGTTGAAGATCAAAACTGATAACTCTTTTTATAAAATTTTGCAATTTAGCTATAAAAATAATAGGGAAGTTTAGTATAGTCATTAATGACTGCTATATCAGTTTTGACTGATTGTCTGATGGAGGAGGCGAAACAAAAGACAGCACATAGCTCAAACATAGGGCTTTTGTTTTATTCCCCCATTCAGTTTTAGAGGCCATAGAAGCATGTGAAAATGGGTGATAGACTCAGTAAATTCTTTATTCTAGTTGGAACCAGTTCTTCTTTTATTTTCCAATGGTTCAGTCACTCTCTATCCAAGCTACAGGTGTCTTGCTCATGTCCTCAGTCATAGAGAGAGAGAGAGAGAGAGAGAGAGAGAGAGAGAATAGTAATATGTAGCTTTATATTATTATTTATTTCTAAGAATAGAAAATGTCCTGTCGAGTTGAATGTAAAATATCTTATTGTTCAGCAACCAAAATGTAATCAAAACAAGAAAATTAGAACACAAATGGGTAAAAGAAAAACAGAAAATATTTGAAAAATATCTTAAATCAAACTTTGAAATGCTGGAATGGTAATTTAAAATTAATGAATTTGTTTTTAAATGTTAAAACATTCAAATGGAATACAAGTTAGAATGTTGAATAGATAATGTATAAAAACACATCTAAAGAGAAAATGTACTTGTTATTTTGCACAAATCATTTCTTATATCAGGACACTTTTAAGAATATTAACAAAGTGACTATAAAAATGATGGGTTTATTTATATATTGACAAACTCCTCTGCATTTTGGCTGAAATCTAAGCACAGTATCCATATATTATTAGAATTTTTAAAAAATGAAATTTATAAAATTGCTTATAACACACTTGAGAAGCTTCAAATTGACAAATTTGGACCAAAGATTGATAATACAACAAATACAAACAATGAATAAAAATTGAAATAATATCAAAACTCTAGAGTAAGAATGTCCATATTTATAAAATATGAAATATTTGTGCATAAATTCAGTGTTTGCATGTTAATGAGTATAAAATAATTTTATATTCAATCTGTATTGTAACATGTATTCATCAAGAAATTATCAGATTTTATAACCTGGAATATGACACTAAATTGCATGAAGTGGATATGCTACAGTTTTGAAACCCTGCAAAGTGTTGAGTACCCTTCATTGTCATTACTCCCAGGTTCACTGTGATTTGCAGTAGTAGTACCAATTAGAGTCCCATCCAAGGGTCCAAGATATGCTGGACACTGCTGAAGAAGTAAGAACAAACTTATAAACAATGTTCTCTTATGTACTACAACACAACCGGCAGGGACTTATATGCAACATCACTGTGCCTAGTCTGGATGTAATCTAACAGACCTGGCAGAGTTGACGGACAGTTGGGATGGATAGTGAGTGAGAGGGAACTCTGTACTATTAGCTCTATATGACAAGATAAGAATACTTGATGTTATCATGAGCACAAAAAAAAAACTCTTAAGAAATTTCACAAAAAATGTAAGTATAAACATATGCAATTTCATAACCTCTGAGCATAAAATAACTTCAGGTGGGTTGACATGCCATTAAACCCAATTAATCTTATAAACTGCCTGAATACCCAATCTATAGATTGAGAAATTAAAGTTGTAATCAAAGTTATCTTACCTCTGTAAGATTCCTACTTACACAGTATTTTTTTTTAACATTTTCTATATTTTTTATTTGTTGTATTAATACTCATCTTTGGTGTAGGTTATATCATTGAAAAACCTAATCATATTAATATTCATCTTTGGTCTAAATTCTGTCATTGAAAAAACAATTGGCTAAGTGTGTTAGCAACTAGTCTCAATGAAAAATCCTATTCTTAGAATGATTTCACTGGAATCAACTAATGCTTCATGCTACCATAACAGTTTTTCATTACACTGTAGAGAAACCAGGTTCTTTAAAAGAGATATTTAATAAGATATTGTGTTCATTGGTTCAAAATCTTATTGCCATATAATTAAAATAAATAAGTCAAACCCTATAGGTGTCAAAAATAATGAATAAAAAGACAAGCACAAGCAGATTATATCCTAACTACATTCTCAATACATGCATTTGGGGTTCCAAATCCTTAGCAGTATCTCCCCATTAAACCAAATAGAACTATCAGAATAGTCTGTACTTGCATGATTCAGGTTGCTGTAACCTGGAAATTTTTATTCTTCCGAACATGTATGTTTGGGTTCCCTCATTAAACTGACTATGTGTCAAATTGTACCCATGGGGAGATAGTTAAACTGAAACAAACTAAATGATATTCCATGTTTGAACACTCTGTTTAAATTTTCTAATCTATTAATGTTTTACTTTGTAATCAAATGCCAATATAAAACAACTTTTAGTTTGAAGTACTCAGAAGAAATTCATCAAAAAAGAAAATAATAAAAGTTTAAAAGATCCATACAAGAATCGAGACTGTAATCCAACAATGTATAATTTCAAAATGGCCGTACTTGCTATGTTAAAGTTCTTCAAAAGTGGCTTTGAGTTGAATTGTAATTTTGCAATATTCTTTTTAAAATTCAGCACAAAAAAGTAATCATTAATCATAGCAACTCAGTAAAAAGGCATAAAATTTAACAATTTGGAGAACTGTTGAAAATTTTTGCTGAAAGAAACTTGAAGCAAGTTGTAGAAAGTGAAAAAACAAGAAGAGAAAGTATTTCAAACAAAAAGAATGAGACATAAGCTCAAGAATGATTTCAAAATAGCTAAGAATTATTATGAAAACCGTAAGAAAATTAATATTCAAACATTGATCTCCTGGTATTCACTTTGGGTGTCTCCTGAAAGAAATTCATTAGAGTTTAAGTGAAGAAATATAGTCATAAGATACTTAGTTCTAGGATTAAAGTGGAGATAAAGCTGATTTATTGGAATCTTTAAGAGGAGATGAATCAAATGGTTATGTTCATGTTCTTTTCCTGTTAGCCAATCAAACTGGGTTACATGGTTATAGAAATGGATAAGAATCCCTGACTAGAGAGCCTTCTCACCATTAACCATAACAACATACTATTAAGGAGACTATGATCATAGAAACTATCAATAGTACAGGGAGAAGTGGGTTTATGCCTTCCCTGTGGATATCAGTGCAGAGTGAACACACAAAGCTGCATCTCAAATTTTAACTGATTACTGATTCCATTTTCTCTGCTAATACCAATTATATTTCTTCAAAACTCTGTCTTGTTTTTTTACTTATCTGCAAAAAAAAAAATCACTGTAATCTTAACGATAAGCTTTGAAAATCTACATTGTCTTTAATGACAAAGAAAAAATCATTTTAAAGTAATCATGTCTTTTATTGGCTTTTAAAGTATTTAGCTTCATGGTAACATCGAGCGCTCTACAAATTTGGTTGTCTGGCTTTTCCTGTGATTGGCTAAATCTATCATTGAATAAAAGCAAAGAAAGAATATTTATTGGATAAGATTACCTTGCTTGATCTAACATTGATTAAACAACAGCATTTCTACTAAGTAGGATTGCGAAGACTGAGTTGGTTTCTTTTAGAATAATTATTTTATCATATTGCCCTGATAACATAAAACACAAGATTAGCTGTGGGGGACATTTCCGTAATTTGTTTTAAGCACACTTTCTTTTGTGTATCTGAGGTATATTTCAAGTTTAGTCTTTGATTTATTTCATTTATTCCTGCAAATAACATGATTACATGATAGAAGGATTACTCTTAATCTCAGCCAAAATGCTGCTTGCTTCTTTTAAATTTTCTTTGTGATAAGCTACAGCATTTAGAAGTTTAATTCTGCCAATTAATGGAATATATCAGCATGGATTTTTCTGGCTTCAGAATGTATATATCAGGAAACATATCTAATTACAGTCAGCAGATACATGCATCCACATCTATTTATCTTTTTAAGAGCAGAATATAAACTTTTATTCATTTTCTTGGAAGCTTTCTCAGGATATATATATATATATATATATATATCCACAATATCTGCTTCATTTATCGAAGAGCCAGTTGGCCTCCAGCAATAATAATCAGTATTCAATGTTATGCTAAGGTCAGATTTCAATAGCTGATTTTCCAGGAAGACAGTACCCCACATTCCAAAATTGATCTTATGCAATCTTCTTACTCCCTAAAAGTCAATTCAAATAAATTGGGATAAAATCATTGATAAGCAACTTAGAGTGATCAATTAATCTATCCCAATCTGTATCAGTGCATTCATATGTGAATTTCTTAATTTGATCATTATTGATTTGAGTAAGGTAATGGTGGTGGAGTTAAGTTTGCTGGCTGCAATCATTATAAAGTTGTGGTGCCAGTTGTTAGTGGATGCACAAGTAATGACTAAAATGTTGATTTCCTTTGCCCATAGCACTTCTACTTAAAGGGATGGTGATGAACAGTTTTCAGAACCCTATGATGAGAATTTCTATGTTTGGTTTGGTTTCTTTGTTTAATGGCATATCAACCTTTGTAGGTTATTTCATGCCAATGCTATTCTCCTAGAAGAACAGTAGTGGTACTATCTAACCCATAGCTGGGAGGATAAGGGGGTTCATACCTTTCCCAAGGGTATTTGCCCGAAAGTGAACGTAATAGCGTGACTGAAGTATGATTCCACAGTCCATCGCTTTAACCATTACACCACAAGGACACTCCACTTCTATGTTTGTAAAACATGTGATGTTCACATATAAATGCATGTGGCCCTCAGTGTTTACTTGTTATACAGTATAAACACCTAAGATTATGCATAATTTTAATTTAAACTATGAAATAATGCTATATTTAATCTGAATTGAAACTTATATTCATCATGAAGTTGTAAGGTTTTTAAAATGGCTGAATACCCAGCCTACAGAAAAAGAAAATTAAGTTGTAGAAAAAGTTCTCTTACCTCAATAAAATCTCTGTATTCACAATATTTTTTGCAAAACATCTATTTTCTATATTTGCCTTTGCCATTAGGATAATTCCACTTGAATTTCCTATTCTAGGCATAGCTTGATATTTTCAGATAAAAACAAACATGAATCTATTGCAAAATATATAAAGTGAATGTCCAAAAATTGAATTTTCGCTTTTGTTCTGGTAAAGTTAATATAAATATAAGCACAGGGAAAATTTTGTCTTGTTGCCAAGCTACAGAGAAATGAAGAAATAAGAAATAGAGTTAAGAAGTTAGGATTATTCCTTTTTATGCTTACCTCACAAGGACTTAATCATAAAAACAAAATACAAAAAATTGCTAATATAGAGTAACAAAATAAAAGAAATTAAAAATGAATAACGCAACAATTATTTGTTAAAATCTGCTTTTAAAAATCCTTATACAAAGGGCATATTACAATTAATCTGATAAATATGATAATAATCATTCAGATTATATTGATAGAATAATAATTTAGTGAAATATTGTTTAGTTTTAATATTAATTTTGATATTAATATTTTCATAATTTTAGTTGATACTGATGTTAAACAATATTGATATTGCTTTATTCTAATACTAATTTGATTAATTCCATTTAATTTTATTAGATAAATAGTTGGATTTTGTCAGAGGACTGAAAAGGAAGTGGAACATGAAGGTTACAGTAATATCAATTGTAATTGGTGCCCTTGGAAAAGTCTTCAATGGCCTGGAAAAGAAACTAAGGGAACTGGTGATCAGAGAAACAATTCGGGTGATCCACATTGCAGCTCTGTTAATATTAGCTTCAACATTTAGAAGATCATGGGCACCTGAAGATACTTTTCTCTTTGACTTCAGTGAAAAACTCACAAGGAGAAAAATAATAATAATAATAATAATAATAAAATTGTCTAAAATTTTGTGATACATACAGATCATCTAATCCCTGCGAGAAGACTGATCCAGGTACTGATTAGCAAAACAACAACAACAACAAAAAAAAGTGCTATGTAGTGGATTTTGCTGTTCTTGAATATAGTAGATATAACTGGCATTAAAAAGTTAAGAAATATAAAGAAGTATCATTATGCATTAGGTTTGTTTTTGTTTCTTTGTTTAATGGCATATCAACCTTCATGGGTAATTTAATGCCAAAGCTACCCTTCTAGAAGAACTGTTGTGGTATTATTTAACCCACATCGAGCAGTAAGATTAAGAGGTTCATATCTTTCCTAAGAGTATTACTTCAAAAGTGAATGTAATAGCACAACTGGAGTTCAAACTGACTTTTTATGATGTCACAGTCCAGTGTGTTAGCCATTACATGGCAGGGACTCGCTATTCATCGTGTATAAAAAATTTACTTAGTTTTGTTTGAGATAATGGGTTGGGACACACACTAATATACATAACATAAACTTATATGAGATGTGCATGAATTTATAAATACACACAACTACAGATGAGGAAGAAAAAATTATATTTTCTGGAATATTCTTAACCTTATGAATTGCCAAACAAAAAAAAAGTGAATTAATTTCTAAATGAAGATAGATATACAAATTTCCTTTTGTTTTATTTACAACCTGATTGACCAGAAAGTGAACTTTCTACTCGTTTTATACTGTTCAAATGGTAAAAATTAATAAATAATAACTAATTTTGGTGTGTATGATGTGCACACTCATCATGCCAAGTGACTAATTCTTTTAAATTAAATTGTGGTTGCTAAGACTCTTTATCTTCTGTTTCCATCAAACAATTCTATACATCAGCTGCTATGGTAGCACTGAGTACTTTTTATACAATTTTTTCTCATGTTTATTTTCTCTATTATATAGTTCATTGTTAACACCACATGTAATAAATAATCACTCACTTTCTTAACATGTGCTTTTGTTAACTACAACACATTTATTTTCAAGTCATTCATTTTTGTGATTACTTTTCATGTAATACATTCAATCAATCATATATTGCTGTAAGAGGAACAATCATTGTGTGTATAAAGTATATAATACATGAAGAAATTTTCATTTATATAGTTTCATTATATATATAATCAATTTTATTGAAGCCCTCTGACAAGGTTTTTTTTTTCTGTTTCCCTAAGTTTCCTCTGTTTCTGTAAGTAAGAAGTTGAGGATGACCCAAAGGCTCCCTTTTAATTTGATACTATTACTAGGGGAGAGTGCTACTCCTTTCCATGGATTTCTCTACTTACCCTTAATCCATACTTTATTATGCAGTGTTAAGCAAGGAGGTACCAAGTACATTTTTAGAGTCTTTGGTGTGACTTGACCTGCGACTAAACACTGGTCTCCTGGACCATTGGCGAGCATTCAAATCCTGATGCCGATGTACCAGCCCATTGGCATAGGGGTTCTACAATTAATGACCTGTATGTATGCATTCTTAAGATTAGTGGTCAGGCCAACATAAAAATTTAGTATTTTTGTAGGAACCTGTTTATTCTGGCATCCAGCCTTTGATCCTTTCTTCCTTTGTAGCGCAAACCACAACAACATTTAAATTGATAAATAAGAAAATTATTATGATGTGGGTGGAAAGAATGTCTTTTTGGATAAATGTTAGAATCAGTTTTCTGTTGAAGACATGTACATTGGCTGAAAAATCACACTTATATACGGCTTGTGAGATTTGTTTAGCAAATCTATCACTAATTCCACCCAGTCAAGAGAGATGCTAATAAACAGGCCATCTTTATACTGATACAAATTTTATTTTATTAAAATCAATTATTTTATTCTTAATAACAGTTTGCACAACATTCCAAGGAAATCCATTGCTGCAAAGAGTCATAGAAATAAACATGATCTCATCATTAAGTTTAGATTTAGAGCAAATCATTAATGCTCTATGCACCAAAGTCTTAATAAAATTAACTTTTTTGCTTTGTGGAACAAAAGGAATCCTAATAAAATTAACTTTTTTGTTTTGTGGAACAAAAGGAATCCAAGCAGGAATAAAAACCTGTGAATGTAGGCTTACAAAATATTGAAGTGACATAACAAGGAGTCCTACAAACTAGAATATCTTGAAACGGCGACATGAAGTTAGTTTCCTGTTCAATAATCTTAAGAATACATATGGATCATCAGTTGCAGAACACCTTATTAATAACTGTGACTGTGCGGGGAAATTTAGTGTTGACTTGTTCTCTATATTGAGCAATTTGCACAATTCATTCCATTCAAAATTATCTGAGACTATTTCTATTTTGTCCAGCAGACCGTCACTCTGCAAACTGAGAGAATGTCTGCTAGGACTTAATATTATTTCGATATAGTTTTCAATATCTAATATTTCTATTTTTTTCTTCACCCTACATATTTCTCATTACTTTTTTTATCTTGAGGATCAAAACCAGTTAGTTAGCCTGTAATCTCTTAGGCTTTCATTCTCATTATGAATAAAACCTTGGGTCTTTTTATGGCTATTGTATATATATATATATATATATATATATATATATATATATATATATATTTATATCTGAATTAGTATATAATTGTTGTCACAAGGTAAACTACCTTGCTTAACCAATTACAGAAAAATTACATCTGAGGATTTCTTCATAGAAAAGTACATTTTTTTCAGTACCTAAATATTTGCAAAGAATTTAAGAAAGATAGGGGTTAATTGACTTAAATCCTTTCCCCATTTTTATTTTATATTTTACAAAATGCTTTTTCATGAATAAATTCATTAGTAAATTTATGCATACTCTTATCTGCTCAAAACAAAGAATACATGCCAGTGAAATGTCATTCATCCTTGGGGCTTTGTTTTCTTACTCTCTCATTATCCTTGCATCTGCCTAGTGCTATATCAAGATTAAATTTGCTGTTGCATGTGCAATGATATCTCTGAATAACTGCTAAAATATTTTTTAACAGGGGAGAGAAAAATTAAAATCCCATTATGAAGCATTATGAAATTTTTAAGTGGTCTTAATATTTACTAGCAGTTTCCCATCTTTTGTGGATGTGTAGCTCTCAATTAGCAAGCAAATCTTCAAGTTGCACTGGCGGTGCAGAGATTGCCATCATTTATTTCTTGGTCATTAGGACTGCATTCAGTGATATATATATAAGTCTTTGAATAGTTGGATTGTCACTTATGAGTAAGACTCCCCCAATGAGTGTCTTAGATATGACACTAAACAATCTGATGGTACTGCTGGAGCTTTGGGTAATGCAGATTACCTCTTTAATGCCATTGCTCCCAGGTCCACTCTGACCCGGAGTGGTAGCACCTGATAGGGTCCTATCTATGGGTCGTGTATAACTTAACTATAATTGTCCTGGCTATGATTTTAAACTGCATCTAATGGTGAGGGTTGAGCCTTGGAGTTTGGAGAATGTGAAGTACCCCTTCATTACCATTAATCTCCGATCCATTCTGACCTGGAGTGGTAGTACCAGTAAAGGTTCCATCAATGGGTCAAATAGAAATTTATTAGGGATTATCATTTATATTAAATAGATAGCAATATTTGAAGCCATTTAACTGTGTAAACAAATGATTCATATTAAATAAAGTTATTAGTCTTAGATAAAGATAATTGAAACCATCTTACTTTAAGCAAACAAATAAGTTCTTGGTTGTTTAAAAGTAAAGCTACTGACAAACTATTTGCTTACAGATCTTATTTAATATTAAACAAAATTTGGTATTAAATGACCCTCAAGAGTTGATATGCCATAAAACATAACCAATTATATCTCCTGCAGGGCCTTGCATGTCATGTTTGTCTTACTTGGGTGATTTATGAGATGAGTTATAGATAGCTGTACAACTGCTATTTTGTGAGGTATTGTTTCCAGGATTTGTTTAAAACAGCATGTAGCATTCTTATATTGTTCCCATCTAGCTTTTTCTTTTTGTGTTTCATTAGTGTCCGTGTGGTATATCCATATAGTAGTGTGAACACAGACACAGCTTTGGAGAAATATCATTTTATTTTATTGACCTAAATTTCTGAGATAAAGCCTGGTAATTTTTATTGCTTAGAATATTCAGACTATTGTCTTCATCTTCATTGATATACTCAAAATGTTTCAGCTGATATGTCCTTCGGGCTTCTTCAGGTATATTATGCCAAACTCGGGAGCCTACATAGAACCTTGAACTGAACCCTTTATTTAATCCGCAGGGGTGAATTTTTCCAATTCTATGAACCATGATTGGGTACAAGTGTTAAGCAATAGTAAGTATTTTTTTGTTATCTTAACTGTAGGTGGGACATATGGCACAGTGTATAAAGTGTTGGTTTGATAATGCTTCTGAGTGAAATCACCAGAAGGTTCCAGGCTTAATTCTATCTACAAGTAAGATAACAAAGAATACTTACTATAGCTTAACACTTGTATCGAATCATAGTTAACAGGATTAGAACAATCTATGCCTGTGGATTAAATGAAGGGTTCAGTTCAAGGTTTTATGTAGGCTCCGTAGTTCAACATAAAACTCAGGAAGAAGGTTGAAGGACATATCATCCATAATGTTTTCAGTATGACAATGAAGGTAGAGACTATAGTCCAAATATTCTTAGTTATGAAAATTATTTTATTGGATAGATCAGATTTCCATATGATTGATAGCCAATCAAAAGGATTCCATGACTTGGCGCGGCATATGCTGACTTCATTTTCTGTTGATGAGATGCAGCTAAGAGATATGAACTGCTCTATAAATTCTAAAGACTTGCCACTTATAGTAGAGATACTTTTTTATTTATATTCACATAGAGGCCAATTTCTCCTGCAGCTTGCACCAGGCTATGCAGCAGGGATTTGGCTAAGGCAAGTGTATTTGCAAGAAACTCTAGATTGTCTGTGTCTCTCATAGTTTCTGTAGGATATCATTTGCTTCTTGCCTTTTTTTAGAGTGAAACCATTTTCTTATATTAGATCTATTGATGATCGAAGTATGTAGTCTAGACAGATTGTAAACAAATATGGTGCTAATATATCTCCTTGTAAGACTCCAGGAACAATGTCAAAGCTGTGGAAAACCCAGAGAATACTTGCATAATTGCACATATTTAAACTATGAATAGTGCTTTCACAAAAGTTATTGCTGATTTCTATTTCTGTTTTAAAAGTTGGGGAATTGATAACAATTCATATAACTTATAAAAATTCATAAAATACAACTTTACACTGACAAGACACACATACCAAAAAAATTGAATGGAAAAAGTGGTGATTTGGTTTTGTAAAATAAGTTATTCACTTTTGTAGCAAAATATATCTAAGATAAATATATTTTGTTGTAAAGTTGAGTAACTAACCCTCTAGAAAGCAGCTAACTTACTTTTGAGAAAAATATCATCAACCTTTTAGATTGACAGTTTGATTTAGAAGAAAGTTTATATTGCTGGTTCACAAGAAAGTCAAGATCGACAATAATACTATCAGTCAAGAAGACTTTTAAAGCTATTAAAAAACAGTAAGTTATTAATAAGTCAGATTGAAGATGAATAATAAAACAGTTATTCACCGTCAATCTAATTTTTTTCTGTAATAACTTGTCTTTTTTTAATAATAGATTTTAAAAGAAAAATATGCAAATTAGGTAAGTCTTTGAGGTAAAAATATTGCTACTTTTATTGAGTTAGATAGCAGACTATTTATAAAGTTCTTTGAGATGGGAAGAAGTGGTTTTGGAGATGGTTTTATGTAGAAACCAGACAGAAACACATTGCTGCTAAATATATATGTGTGTAAAATATAAATAGTTGGCTATAATTATATATAAAAAGTGCTCAGTATCAGTAATTGAGCATATATATATCTAAGTTAGAATTGTGTTGAAAGAGAATCAACTGTACTTGGTGACAGTCAGATTGAATTGATCTAATGATAATAGAGGTGAGAAATAACAGACACTGAGCACCACTGACTCTGCATTAATGCTTTCCTAACTTAAATATTTTGTCAGCAAAAGTATATATATATATATATATATATATATATATATATATATATATATATATATATATTGTGGGCAAAAGTGTGTGTGTGTGTGTAATAAATAAATATATATATATGTATATATATTTCACACATACACACACACACTTTTGCCCACAATATATATATATATATATGCAACAAAACATGATATATATATATATATATATATATATATATATATATATATATATTACACACACACACTTTTGCCCACAATATATATATATATATATATATTGTGAGCAAAAGTGTGTGTGTGTGTGTGTGTGTGTGTAATATATATATATATATATATATATATATATATATATATATATCATCATGTTTTGTTGCAAGCACAGATTTCCCTCCGGCTGGTCTTCCAGGCTATAACCTATATTTGTACAGAGCTGTCGTCCTACACTTGTGCATCTATGTTAAGGGGTCCACAGGAGAATATCACTAATGAATTCATCCTTGCTCCTCCAGCATGTCTTGTTTATCTAATTTGGATAGTCTTCAAGATGGGTGGTATGTGGCTGTACAGTTGTGGATTTGTTGGATGTTGTTTCCAGGTTTTGTTTAATAGAGCTTGTAGCATCCTTGTGCAATTGGTGTCAAGCTTTTTCTCTATACACTTTATCAGTATCCAAGTTGTGCATCCATACAGTAGTATGGAAATGATCACTGCTTGAAAAAATGGCATTTTGTTTTATCAGATAGGTTTGGTTCCATTTGACTGATAGCCAATTGATAGTTGTCCATGCCTTCGCTAGTCGTAAATTGATGTCATTTTTTGTAGATGATATGCTGCTTCTGAGATAGGTTAACTTGTCCATTAGTTTTAGAGAGCCACCATTTAATGTGTCTGCTGCCTGCTGTAGACTATGCAGCAGTTATTCAACCTGGATGGGTGTTTTTGCGAGAAGCGGTATATCATCAGGATAGTCCATGTCCATAATAGTTGTGTGATGTATCATCTGCTTCTTGCCTTTTATATATATATGTTATGAAATAGCCGAGGGATTTCGGTTCATGCCTTTGAGTTTAGTTAGGCTGAGAACCTTTCGGTTCAGCACATGGGTTGTTTGGGTGTAAGATTGAAGCAGGTGTTAACGCGGGTGCACGCGAGCGGATGGAGGTGTCACTCAGATGTCATAACAGTCCGAGACGATACTGGGTGACAAGGTGCGGGTGACGTCACGCACCGGAAGCACGCGGAAGTTTGTGTGAGAATTTGAAGAAAATAAGAGTCGGGTTTTGGACGCCGAACGAGAAGGATCGATTTTGGAGCTCGCAGGCGCAAGGCGAACGTGCGCCTGATGGGGGCCGCTCGAGTTGGGGGCCAAATGAATAAGACTGCATAGAAGATTGTGTCTCTCCTCCTTACGTCGAAACCTTTAACTCAAAGTTAATAAAAAGGTTTCGTACCTGAACAAGAAGTAGTTAAGTGTTTTTGAGATTCCTGTTCTTTATATATTCTATCGTTATGAACATTACATGTCTATTTCGCACATGGCCATATTCGTGTATATGGCTACGCAACATATATATATATATATATATATATATATATATATATATATGCACGAAATGTTGACAAAAGTGTGTGTGTGTAAATATATATATATATATATATATATATATATATATATATATATATATATAGGCAAAAGTGTGTGTGTAAATATATATATATATATATATATATATATACATTGCAGGCAAAAGTGTTTGCATAAATATATATATATATATATATATATATATATTAGACAAAAGTGTGTATCTGTGTGTATATATATATATATATATATATATATACATGTGTATATATGTATATATATTGTGGGCAAAAGTGTGTGTCTGTGTGTAAATATATATATATATATATATATATATAAATATTGTGGGCAAAAATGTGTGTGTGTGTTTGTGTGTGCCTTTGTGTGTATATATGTGTATTGTAGGCAAAAGAGTGCGTGTTTAAATATGTATAGATATTGGAGGCAAAGTACCCACAGTTCTATTTTTTGAAAACTAGAGACTAAATACACATTTAATTTTAGGGCAACTTCTGCATTTACCCAATGTATGTTAAAGAATATTTGCATATCAAAAATGTATGCATGCATGCAGAAAATTCTTTGCAGCATTTGTTCTGCATAGAGAATTTCTTTCTCTTAACAAGAAAATTTTGAAACCAGTATTGTAATTGCTTGCTGTGCTGGAAGGAGACAACCAGGTGTTATACTTTGCCGATGGGTAATGAGAAACAGTTCAAAGTGGTAGCAATCAGCTCCCTGAGGTGTTGCGTATGCCTGCAAGTCATATAAAATTCTATATATGAAAATTGCCAATATACAATTGTCATTGTTTACATGACTTTACCCAGAATAAGGTATTGCATCTTAACATTTACAAAAAATAAGTATTTGCTTTGCACTTTCCCTGTTTTTAGAATTTATGACAAGATAAATTCTTTAACTGTGAATATATACACATAAGTCAAAGGTTTTGCAATATTTTGTTAATGTGAAGCACAATCTGGCAGATCAGGATGCGTTTGCCAAGGTCATGAGGGGGATGACCATACTGGACTGGGAAATGCTGGGCTATAATCCAGATTTTCTTCAATCACTTGGGGCAGAGCCTCAGAATTCATGGTTTCAGGTCTAATCAATCTTGCCTGATCATTGAAGTTTTTGCAAACTGAGCAAAATTTCTTGAGACATCTGTTTACTGTACAGTGATCAACTGTGCTTTTCTTTTGACACAACAAATATTTCTGATTGCTTCTATGGCATTGAACTCAAAAATCATGAGTTCTTGAATTAGATTATGTTGCACAATCATCTCTGTAGCTTTCAAATCACCCACAGAGTGAAGCAGTACACATGTCAGTGCACCAACTACCATAACACTACCAAATAGATCAGTTACCTTCCATGGCTTAAACTACTTTTGTCACATGATATATGTGCTGCAAAAGGGCAAAATTTTTGACTCAGCCTAATAATTTTGGTTTATGTACAAGAGTGGGTTGAAAAGTTTTTGGGCTGAAAAGTTTATATGATGACATCATGTCAGCTGCTGTTGATTTTATTGACCAATGGAAATACTGCAACACAAATCAAAGAAGGATAAGGACCACAAAAGGGACTATGTTGAAAAATTAATCCTCATTTCATCACATTCCGTGGGAGTATCTTGGTCAGCTTAAGAATTTTTCTGCTGACCTTCATATTCTTTCTAAAAGATTTGACATCATGCCTTGTTATATAAATGTCTCAGTTTTTTTGATAGTGTTCAGTGAAGTCAGTCGAAAAAAGAAATTGAAACAGATGAAAATTGTCAGTTGTTTAATATTTGCATTCAATCTGACTTTTACATGAAAAACAAGATGAAAATGAGAACTTGACAGCATACATATTATGAACTTAAAAGTTCAGCATGAAAACCATTGTCTATAAAGATTTGTTCACATTTTAACATCTTGAGATGATATATATCCGTGCATACTGACTTCCTGTATATTCACGTTGAATAATTCTGTTCTCTTTGTACAGACAATGAAAGAGGGTTAGACATTAGATAAAAGGAGTTAACCCATTAACTGCAGATAAGTCATTGCAGTTCTTTGGCTCAACTGCAATTGACATCAACATATAACTATAATTTGATGCAAATCATGAAAATTTCCATTTTATTGTGGTTGATGGCAACTCAGTTCTCTCTTTGACTCAGGGAATCCAGTAGGCATCCCTCTCTCCAAGCAATCAGTTCTCGTAAGCTATTTAGTCTGAGAGGATCATTTCAAAGATTTTCTCATTCCTCATCTGATAGCCGGGGAATGAGAACACAATGATTTATCAGATAACAAACCAACAAATACACAAAGTACTTCAATACTGAGATGAATTTCTGTTTGCAAGTTCGGTTAGTATAGGCATTACATTCTGAGACGATTTTAGAAATTATTTCAGCACTTTGAATAGATTCAAAAATCGGTAAAATATTATCAAGATTAGTTTCCTTTATTTTGACACATAATGTTCCAATAAAATAATTTTTTTGTTTGTGAATTACTTGGAACATTTCTTTGGTTGTTATCAGATAAATCTTTTGTTTGGCTAAGGATTATGGTGTATAAATGGTCGGCAGTTAAGGGTTTAAAGTTTCAGCCACATTTAGAAACTAAAAAATGCAACTGAACTGCAATTAATAGTTTAAGCGAGCACCAACTTATATGAAGAAATTTTTTTAAATGTATTCAAGTATAGAGATTGGTGTTTTATTCTATACTGGTATTTTATTTTTGTTTATCATAGCTATATCATATTTTCAAACTTATTTATTAAATTTTTATATTACAGGGTGTTCCAAAATATTTGAGATGTACTGACTTTTTAAGAAAAAAACTAATATAATTTTCTTATCTAATACTTTGGACAATTCTCATTCAAATCAAATCAAATTTAACTAAATGTATAGTAACAACTCATAGTTTTATGTTTAATGTTTCAACAACTTTTCTTAGCCAGCTAATGACATTGCTATAGCTGAAAAGAGAATAAAACATTAAATGCAGAATTTAGAGTTGTTTCTACATATGCTGTCAAAATTTGAGATCATTTGAACAAAAATTGGTTAAGATAATAGAACGTAATCAATTTTTCTGAAACACCCAATATATTTATAAAATTATATTAAATTTATAAGAGTTTTATATATCATAATATTAAATTCATGATATTTTTATATATCATATTAGATTTGTAATATTTTTGATAGGTGTTTCCAAGCTTTATAAATGAACAATTTTGGCTTAACTTTTGACCAAAGGTCTTTTATTATAGATCAAAATCTATCATGTTTATATCAGTATATTGGGGATGAAGAAACTCTCAGAGATAAAAAAGTTAAGACAGAATTGTTGCTGAATTTTCAGAGGGGGAAAAATAAACAACAGAGACTTTGATCAGATAATTTTTATGAAGCAAAGCAGAATTACATTTTTGTCTCTGACTTTTGCTTATAGCTGTTTATAATATTTCTACACCATTATTTTGCTACCGGGAATTTCTCCAAATATTTACAAGGGTTTTTGATTTCTTTCCATTGATTACAGGATTTTTTTTTGTTTTTTAAGCCCTGCTGTCTGACAAAACTATTCCCCCCCCTCTCCTGATTTCATACCTTTTTCTTTGATGTAATTTGCTGGAGCCTTCAAGCTGTAGATTGACATCAAAGTCATTTGCATTGCTAAACAAACTATAGTGTTAACCAACCTTGAAATAGGTAAACCAAGTCATAAGGCTTCCCTGCCCATTTATAAACTTGGTATTTCAGTATCAGTAGAAATATATTAGATAAAATAGACTTGAATGAGTTTGAAAAGAACACCAGTATCAGGAAAGTAGATACAGACATATATAGATCTGGTATAGTATTATTTCAGTACAGGAATAGAACTCTTAAACTACTTTTTTGTTTAATTGAAATCTATGAATAAATAAAAAAACTCTTTATGTTCATATATATATATCTACCCAATCGTTCTGCTAAGAGAATAATGTGACACAGGGTCATTTTTTAAGGAAAGTATCATCATCATCATCATCTTCATCATCATCACCATGTCGTGCTGCCAGCATGGATCTCTCTGACCCTCTCTCACCACCCGTCTCTATCAACCATTGCTCCCAGGAGGTCTTCACGGCTATATCCTGTATCGGCACTGAGATGTTGTATATAGGTTCTAGCTGATCATCCTGCCTTTGCTTGTCCATGTGAAGGGGTCCACAGGAGTATGTCACTTATGAGTGCACCCTTACTTCTCCTGCAGTGTCCCACATGTCTAGTTCATCTAACTTGGATAGTTTTTATGATGGGTGGCTGTATAACTGCTGTTTTGTGGGGTGTTGCCTCCAGGACTAGTTCAATTTTGCTTGCAGCATTCTTGTGTAATTACAGTCAAGCTTTTTCTCCATATGTGTTGTTAGTATCTCTGTAGTGCATCCATATAGCAGTATCAACACAACCACTGCTTGGAAAAAACTGTATTTTATTTTATCAGTCACGTCTGACTTCCATATGACTGATAGCCTATTGATAGCTGTCCGTGCCTTCGTTAGTCACATGTTGAAGTCCAAATTTGTGATGTCATGAATTGATTTCTCCGAAAGCTATTTTGTTCTTCCTAAGTATCTTCATAAATTTGGGTTCTATGCAGCTGCGTAGTAGAGCATTGTAGATCTTGGCCACTATGAATGTAAGGGTTATACCTTGGTATTTCTTGGCTATTCTGAGGTCACCCTTCTTAGGGAAGGAGAGGATACATCTCTTTGTCTATCTGTCAATTGTGTTTTGGTTGTATACAGCATTACAGTGTCGGAGCAGTAATTCGTCTAATTCCCTGATCTTCCATACTTCTGGGGTATTTCATCAAGCCCTGCTGCTTTCCTATTTTTAATTTTTCTTAGCTGGTTTAAATTCGGAGTTTTCCTTCTTAAGTGGTTGACTAACCAAGGCTAAAAAACAGACTTTCCAACAAATCACCCACAACTTGAAGAGAACAGGTGGATTGTTGCCTTTCCAAAGCATGTAGTGAAATACAAACAAACTCATCAAGGATTTGAACTCATGCCACTTATTTCCAATGATAATAACTGTTATGCTAAGTGCTTCTATTATGTTTGTATGTAACAATAATCCAGCAAAGACAGCACTTCACAGTGAGATTTTTATGAGAGCAATATACTTAAAATTAAGAATAAATCAATTTCTCGACCAATTTTCAACTGAATGATAATTTTGTTGGGAGGGGACTGCTTTTGTACTGAATATCATATTTTAATCATCCAGATTCTTGATGAAGCTGAGATAACTATGAAATGCTAATTAGAAACCACCACTTCTTTGTGAAAAAAAAGCATCACTGTCATCTCAAACCACTGTTATGATGGGAACCTCATGGGTTATTCATCATTTCCTGGGTATGATACTAAACTGCATCCAGTGGTGTGGCTCCAGTTCTGTGGGATATTGAGGTATCTTTCATGGCCATTATTCTCATGTAAACTCTGACATAGTGCGGTAGTACTTGTTAGGATCCCATGTATGGATCAAATAGATTTGTTTGAAAATTATTACTATTAGATAGGAATTCTTAAAAACATATAATTATGTGCAAATTTGTATCAGATAAGAAAACTTGAAAGCATAAGACCATGTATAAATTATTTGTATTAGATAGGAATACTTGGAACCATATAAATATGTACAAATTTTTAGCATTAATAATAGTTACTTAAAATTAACATTCTTCACAAATGATTATCCTTTTGTCATTATTAACCAAATAACTGCATGCAAAAAAAAAGACTGGAAATCTGCAACCATCTAATCATCAAAACTGTTATAACTCTTTAATAAGCATTTCAGTTTGTTACAGAAGGAATCTGGAACAGACTTTGGCCTATTATGCCTGGGTCTTTTTAAATATACATCATAACCTTGTCTTTATCTTAATGTTTCAGGCCACTGTTGTTAGAGGAATGCAGAGTGAAACACTTTTATCTTATCTGGAGAAGTGTTTCTCAATATGGTCACCTTTTAAGTGAAGATTTAAAAGCAATATGGGTGCTGGTACTAAGATTATATCACAGAGAGGTGTTTAGAAGCTAGAAGAGGTAGTGAGTAAATTTATATGTTATCATCAGGGAAGTATAGATAAGGGAAGAACAACACACTATGCTGTCAAATTTGATTATGTTGAGATCAGTAGTGTATGCTCATAGCTGCCATGTTTACTATCTGGGTATCTGAGATGTGTATCTTGAGGAACAAATTTTAAAAAGCTTGTGTCAGCCACTTATAATAATGAAGCTCACTCTTAGAACAGCAGAACATATTGATATAAAATTTAAGAATAAGTGGCAGTAACCAAAATCTTTCAAAAGGGCAAATTGAAGATGATCCACAAATAATGATATTGCAGTGTTTTCTTATTGTTTATTAATCAGCCACTTATGGATTATTACAAGTTGTGAAGGGTCGATGACAATCAGGTGTAATGTAGCTGCAGTAGAAGGCATCCAAGTGTTTGAGTGGGCATTTGAGGAAAAAAGGTGGATAAATACTGATGTATCGATATGTCAATCAGAGAATGCCATCTTTATTGCATAACTGTCTGCTTAACTGAGCAGAGAGACTTCTGAACTGCTTGACTTAGGGATTAAACTGATTTCTTCTGAGAATCAAGGCTGATGCTTTTATCTATGGGAATAAGACACCCAAGCAGTGTGATTTCAGAAATTTAAAAGTTGTTTATTTCGTAGCTTAGAGCCTCGGAATTTTGCCTGTATGCACTTCATGATAATATGCTGATGGTTAATCATAGTTAACAAACCAAATCTCTATGAAAATCAATTCATTAACTTGGCAGTTCATTGATTCAAACCAAGTAGACATGAATCCCATCCAAATCGTTGTCATAATACTGAAAATAAAAATGGTTACCATTTTGAAAAAACTATCTAGTTTTAACAGAACATTTTCTCAAAAAAGAGAACTTGCTTCTTAATGAAGGAAGACTTTAAACTATGTCTATGAAAACAAACATTCAAGTGTGTATCATATTTATTCTTTTATCTTCATTTTTATTTTTTTCTGGTTACTGTATTTATTGTTAGAATTTTCTGATGTCTGCTAAGAAAATTAGTTTATTCTATTACTTGCATAAAGCTGTATTTGCCAAAAAGTTTGACCCTTGTCCACATTTTCTGTATCTTTTCTGAAACTTTGTTCTGAATGGTTCAAAATAAAATTATTTTCATATTTTTTTGCATTTTACCCATCTATTTATTCTTTCATTTTATAACTTCAGAATTTTTCTTTACATTAATATAAATGCTTTTTCATTCATTCGAAATAGGAAGTAAACACATGCACAAGCATTATATATATATATATATTTGTGTCTGTGAATGTATGTGCAAAAGTAAGTTGAAAAGTGGATGTTTCGGTGTATTCCCTTTTCCACTTATTTTTTCATATATTGCCGGATTTACCAAATGTAATATATAAATATATATATATATATATATATATATATATATATATATATATATATATATATATATATATATATATAAGCCACTTTTGATGTAACAGTTATTGTCATAGGAATGGTCTCAAAATGTCAAGTTGAAATCTTAGACGACTGTCTTTTATTGTGCCAATATCCTTGGGAAATTCAGTAAACATTCTCCTCTTCCCTCATCTATGATTAAAATTGTTGGACTGACTTGGCTCTTTTGCCTTTGTAAGACAATTAGTCTCAGAAAACAAAAAAAACAGAATCAAAAACCTGAGAAATATTGATCAGAAAATCTATTGCACTCTGTAATACTATTCTTCTGTTATCAGCTTATCCAAAAAGTGTGGATAGTTCTGAACAAATCTTCACCACTATAAACAATTTACCTTTGAATAGATGGATTTATTCCTTTCTTAGTCACAAGGGAGAAGTGAAACATGAATAACCTCATCCAGAATTTGAACTCTGCTCCTCTAATCTATTTGATATGATAATTTTTATGCCGTGAGCACACCCTGTTTTAAGGTTTACAAAGAAAGTTATTCAGGTAAAACCTCTGCTAATGGGATAGAAAATTAATTCAGTAAGGTATTGTGAAATCTGAAAAGCACTGAAAACAAGGCTTGAAAAAGAAGTTTCTTTTTTTCACATCATGACTACCCAAAGTCATATTATATTCAAGAAATACCACAAATGGTAAGACACTTGAAATTCAAACTAGTTGTGCAGCCTTCCCTGATTTGGGGCCATCAGATTTCTGGTTGTTCCCAAATTTGGAAGAGTAATTAAAAGGTTAACATTTTCATCAAATGCTGAAGTCAAAGATTTTGTCTGAGCATGGATCAAAAATGAACTAGAACATTTCTCCATCAAACGAAGGAAAACATGGTGAGACATTTTTTAAAATGTGCAACACCTGACACAGTGACTTTTTAAAGAAATGAATTTACTATAATTACTCATATAGAACATGTATTGGTGCATAGTACACCCTCCTAACATTTGGCAACAAAATCCTGGTAAATTTCTCTTTCATCAATTATATGCATTGACTTTTTGGAATGTGTAGCTGCTAAATTTAAACTAAATTTAACTTCTTAAATTTCGTATGGACTAAAAATAAGGATTTATATAGTTTATATAAACTTTTGAAACAGAAAATTTATTTGGGATGAGGACATCTTCCCAAATAATGTTACAAACTGTCAGTGAAACTAAGTTCACATTGAAAGAAGAAAATCATAAACAAATATTCATTCCAGTTGTTACTTCTTTGTAAATAAGTAAGTTGGCAACCATAGTTGAGGGTGGCCAGAAAGCTCCCTTTACAATAGCTACAACACTGACATGTAGGTGAGGGCACTACTCCTTTCCCTGGATTGCTCCACTTTACCCTCGATACGTACCTTATATTGCTGAGTGTTAAGCAAGGAGGTATCAAGTACCATTTTTAAAGTCTTTGGGATTGAATCCAGGTCTCCTGGACCATTGGCGAACACTCTACCCACTAGGTGAACCATAAATATGACTTACTTTTTGCTATATTGTCTCAAATATGGCAATGTTTGTGGCCAGAAAAAAAGTTACAACTTGTTTCTTGTGTATAATATGCAACCTTAAATTTTGGACTGAAAAATCTGGAAAAATACAGTATCATATATAGAAATAATTACAGTAATTTATTTTGATAGCAGTTTCATTATTCAGTCTGATCTAACTCTTGTTTTATAGAATGACAGACCTTCTTTATTAATCAAACTTTGAGTGTAAATATAATTCCACAATTCTATTGAGTTAAACTTTTTCATTAAGTGAAAAATGGTTTTAATTTATACAATAAATATGTATTTTCCCACATAATATCCTTTTTTATTATTACACCTAATTCAGTGGCAAATATGAAAATTCTATTTGAAAATTAGACAAATGACTGTATGTCTTGCTATAAACATATATGCTCTTATACAGCAGTTAGTATAAGTGTTAGAACGAATTGATTGAATTTTGAGAAGTAAAAAGAAAGATCATTAAGTAAGAAGTAGATTTTATTGCAATTAACAGAACAAGGCATTAATTTTGTCATGTTTTGTGCTTCAAACTGCTACATTTTTAATGCTTTTTTTCCTGTTAGAATGACATTTTTAAATGAAGAAATTAGTTTCTTTTTCTATCCTTACAAAAGAAAATTGCAAATGTAAACTCACATGTCCTGAAGACCTGCCTAGGGCGATGAACGATAGGGAGGAGTGGCGAGAGAGGGTCAGGGATATCCGTGCTGCCAGCACGATATGATGATGATGATGAGATCCTCTCTGCTAAAAATTTTCATGGCACCAGCAGTCTTAGAGAATGAAATGAAATTTTGGACCAGTTCAAATACAAATAACTATTAGTTGTATTTTGTATTGGATAGTTTGGTTTCAATTGTTCATGACATATTTTTTTTGTGCATGTATGTGTGCCATGATGGTTGATTGTATAAATTTTTTTTATTATCTGGTTTGGTTGGGTCATGAGTTTTTCAGTTAGCTGTTAAATCAGCTAAAATCTTTGAGTGGAAATCTAAGTCAAATTGAAAAGATCAAGCAAGTGCACCCTGACCAGCAGATGGGACCTGTTAATTCTACACAGGAAGACCAAATGTAAGCAAAATAGATTCATGTCTTGTCACAAATTTGATTGACTGAATAGAAACACAGTGAAATTTGAAACACGTGTGAGATGATACAATAACTTAGTCAGATGACATCACACGACTGATATTCTGAATTTAGGTATATAAAAGTAGGTGAATTTTGAAAAAAGTTGTCAGTTAGAATCAGTTGTCAGTTGGGGATGGGACATCAGTTGGGCCAGGTGGGGGTGTCTCTTTGTGTCTCTGTTCATAGACCCATACAGATTTTCTCTTTTTTTCATGCTACATTATACAGTCTGAACGTAAAACGTATATCTGGATAATAAAGTGATGATTTTCTATAAGAATATTGGACCTATTACTGTTACACCAATATGATCAAACGAATGATTGTTAATTGTTAATAAAGAGCTCTTCTTGTCTTTGAGTTGCCCACACCATGGCAACTTTATTCCAACGAATCATCTTGACCATCAGAAGAAGTTCCAGATAGATCTTTCAAACACAGTGTGAGCACTGAGAAGATTAATAAACAAACAACCTGGAAATGCATTTGGTGCCATTACCAGGATAAGACCAAAGTAAAAGTACCATGACAACAATAGTATTACATTTGGCACTGTTACCAGGATAAGACCAATCATTATTATTACATCCGGACCACAAATGTTGTGCACAATGGTATTATATATAGTGCTGGTACTGGCATTGGTAGTCATAACCACAATATTGTTACAGTGGTGCTGGACCAAGTGATAATATCCCATCTATATGACCATAATGCTATATAAATATCCTAACAGAAACCATTCATGGAAAGAGTGTCAAAGTTTTGCTGATAAACAAAATGAATTATCCAATGAAGAAGGGTTAGACTCCTCTCCAAAAAAAGGAGTGTCCTGAATATGATACTAAACTGCATTCAGGTGATGCAACTCCATTTCCAGAGTTCTACAGAGTGTGGAGGACCCATTTATTGCCATCACTCTCAACTAATCTCTGACCCAAATTGGCTGTATTTGTTAGGATCTCATCTATGGATCAAACAAATCTGTTGAAAATCTATTAATAGAAAGGAATATGTGAAACCATAACAGTGCAAATAAATGATTACAGTCAAATAAAAAAAGAGTGCAATATTTCAAAAATAGAACAGAACATTGAAAATATAGTTATGATTTTTATCAAGCTTTTAGAACCAAATCCGATTTCAGTATCAAATTACTGATTAGGAGTTGATATACCATTTGGCAAATAAACCAAACCATGTAACTGGTATTTAATTACAATTAATATAGATTATGATAAAAAAGATAATAAATAGATATTTTTCTTGAAATTTATTACACTTAATCCCAAAAATTTCCCAAAAATACAATAGAACATTGAAAATAAAAGTTGTTTGAATTTCTGAGATGAAGCTTGATGATTTTTATCATTAAGGGTTTTCAGACTATTGTCTTTATTTTTATTGTTATTTCCACAATGTTTCAGTCGATATTTCCTCCAACCTTCTTCAGGTGCTTGTCAAACTCGGGAACATACACGTAACTTCAAACTACATCCTTTATTGAATCCATGGGGGTCGCATGTTCTGATTCTGTTAACCATAACCGGGCACAAGTGTTAAGTATTCCTGTGTTGATACTCACCTGCAGTCAGGATTGAACCTGCAACCTCCAGATGATTGTCTCCTTAGAAGCTTTGGGAACCAATGCCTATAACTGTTATACTATGTGTCCTTAGTTTCTAAAGCGACAATCATCAACGTTGTGAAAATAACAATAAAGATGAAGACAATAGTCCAAAAACACTTATTGATAAAAAAAAACAAACTGAAAATATAGTTATGATTTTTATCAAGCATTTGGAACCAAATCCAATTTCAGTATCAAATTATTGTTTAGGAGTTGACATACCATTAGACAAATAAACCAAACCATGTAACTGGTATCTAATTACAATTAATATAGATTATAATAATGGTGTAATGGTTATCGTCATAGGAAACGGACCCAGCGACACGAGTTCAAATCCTGGACGAGACTGATTGCATTTCACATTGCACTAATACCCTTGGGAAAGGTATGAATCCAATAATTCTCCCTCCAGCTATGGGTAAATAGTAGGGCAGACTAGGTTCTTCAGCCTTGGTGAGGCAACTAGTCTAGGAGAAGGAAAACTCTGAATTCAAACCTGTTAAACTCCGTTTAAAAAAAAGTTGACCTTGTGTCATATCCTCCCCGAGCGCAGGGGTTGGTAAATAAGAATATAGATTATAATGATAAAGATAAAAAATGAATTTTTTTCTTGAAATTTATTACACTTAATACCAAAAGCTTCCCAAACTTCATTAATGTTAGTTGAACATTTACCAGCTAAAATAATCTGTTATTCCAAAATCATTCAACCCTAACCCTGCCTCTTTTTGAAAGTTTACTACTTTTAAGTGGGTACAATATTATTATTTATGTCAGTATTGATTTTTTTTTCTAATTTTCAGTGATTTCATTTTATTTTTATTTTGTGGTTATGTAAAAAATTGACAAAACTTTTGCCCAAAAATTGATATTCATAGCTTTCCATTGATGGTCACTCTGTTGGTGCAGCTTAGAATATGCTGACTCCATCCTCTGTAAGGGAGGAAAAATCCTCTAAAAGAGGTGTCCTTTGTATGATAATAAACTGCTTCTTTTGGTAAAGAAGAGTCCACTAAAAGGGGTGTTCTTGGTAAGATAATAAACTTCCATCTACTGGTAAGGAAGAGTCCATTAGAAGGGGTGTCCTTGGTATGACAATAAACTGCATCTTTTGAGGAGGTTCCCTTTCTGGAGCTCTGATGAGTGTAGAGTACATCTTCATTGTCATAGCTCCCCAGTCTACTCAGATTTTACCCATCAGTCTGATCTATCAATCAAATATGTCAGTTTGAAGATTAGAATCCTTAAAAAAGTGAAATCTAAAAGAAAGATAATGGAACATTGAAAGTATAGTTGTACAAGGCAAATGAATCAAATTTCAACATAAAGTAACCCATAAAGAGTTATCATGCCATTAAATAATAATAAAGAAAAAGTGGAATGTAGAGGCATAATTCTTTTCTTAGAGGATTTTTCAAATTTTTCTGCATATTGCTAATCATCAACAGCAAACATATTTGAAATTTCCACATGAAATTACAGCTACTGGCTGTATCGATATATATATATATATATATATATATATATATATATATCGATATCTATATATAATCTGAGGGAAAAATCTAAGGGGTTGGAGTATACAGTATTGAGCGCTCAATGTTAATGGCTATTGACTGTATAATTAATTTGGGATTAACAATACATCAAAACTGACATACAGAGCAAAAATATTTTTTATATAAAAATAAAAATAAAAAATTTAATTCTTTGGTGTCATTATAAATTTATCAAATGATATTCAAATACTAAACAATTTTTGTTTACCATCTGAAGAGGATCATCATCGACCTGAAATAAATTTTATAATGACACCAAAGAATTGATTTTTTTCTTTTTCTTTATATATATGTATATATATATATATGTGTGTGTGTGTGTGTGTGTGTGTATATATATATATATATATATATTTGATTGAATAACATAATCTTCAGCCATCATATAGGGTATGTTGTATGCTTCTTAATAACAAGATAAATATTTAAATCATCATCATCATGTCGCGCCGCCTGCGCGGATATCCCTGACCGTCTCTCGCCATTTCTCCCTATCATTCATCGTCTCCAGCAGGTCTTCAGGGTTACATCCCGTGTCCTCACATAGCTGCTGTATGTAAGTTCGTGCTGGTCGTCCCACTCTTGCACATCCATGTGTGGGGGTCCACAGGAGTACATCGCTTATGAGCTCGTCCTTGCTTCTCCAGCAGTGTCCTGCGTGTCTGGTTCGTCGAACTTGTATAGTTTTTGTGATGGGGGGCAAGTGTCCGTATAGTTGGAGTCTTGTGGGGTGTTGTCGCCAGGACTTGTTTAATACTGCTCTCAACATTCTTGTATAATTTCCGTCCAGCCTCCTCTCCAGCCGCTTCGTAAGCGTCCATGTGGTGCATCCATATAGCAGTATCGACACAACCTCTGCCTGGAAGAAACTGCGTTTCATTTTATCAGTTAGGTCCGACTTCCATATGATCGAGAGCCTATCGATAGCTGTCCATGCCTTCGTCAGTCGTGTGTCGATGTCTTTCTCGGTTGATGAGACGCTGCTTCCTAGGTAGGTGAATTTGTCGACTAGTTTCAGAGAGGCTCCGTCTAGTGTGGCAAAGTTGCCCGTTTGGTTGTAACACATATATTCGGTTTTGTTTGCATTGACATGGAGGCCAATGCCAGCTGCGGCTCGTTCCAGACTATGCAGTAGTGTCTCTGCTTGATTAGGCGTATTCGCTAGTAATGACAAGTCATCAGCGTAGTCGGCGTCCGTGATTGTTTTTGCGGGGTACCTTTTGCTTCTTCTCTTAGTCAGCTGGAAGCCATTTTCTCTGATTTTGTCGATCGAAGTCCTAAGCACATAGTCTAGACAGATGATAAAGAGGTACGGGGCTAGTGTGTCTCCTTGTAGTACTCCTGCAACAATGTCGAAGTATTCCGTGTCTTCATCTGGTGAACGTACTTTCACTTTGGTGTTTCTGTAGAGAATCATTATCGCTGCTACGGTTTCTTTTGGTAGGCCGTATGCTAGTAGGATTTGCTCCATCTTCCCTCTGTGTACACAAATATTTAAATAAAGCATATATATTGTGGAGAAGTCTGTCTCATCTTGCCATAGAATAAAATTAATTAGAGTTTAGACCAGTAGTTGTAGAAAACATCTAAGTAAAAAAAAAATTCAGGTAAACAATTGGTGTAGATGTGATAATTTTTGGAGATCATTTCCTTTTTGGTAACATGATATGCATGATCTTATTTCCCCAGAGTTGGATTTCCACAGACTTTTATTTCAAAATGATTTTTCACCATCATGAATTTTTTTCCTTTTTTTCATGTTTCTCTCAAAATAATTGGCATCATCAAAATCAACTAATGGAATTAAAATTAAAGTTTTTCAATCGAAATTTTTCTCAGCCTAGTCAGCTTGGGCTTTAGAATATGTGAACTTCATCTCTGCAGAAGGGTAGACCCCGACAACCTTTGAGTGTCTGGGATATGTCACTAAACTGCATCTGATGTTTAGGTTCCAGTTCTGGAGTTTTGGAAAATGTGGAGTACCCCTTCATTGCCATTACTCCTAAGTTCACTCTAACCTGAAGTAGTAGTATCTCTTATGGTCACAGCTATGGCACAGATAGAATTTTTTTAACCATTTAACTGTATGCAAACAAATAACTAGAGTTAAATTGAATTGTTAGAGCAATGCTAGAAACCATTCAAATGTGTACAAATAAATGAGCTCTACCTTGTTTAAAATGTTACCTACAAAGTATTCCTTAATTGATCATGTATATTTAATATATATATGTTGCATTTGGCATATAAAATAAGCTACAACGGTTGATATGCCATAAAACCCAAACCAACAAACCTAATTTTTTTGCATGATGATTGTATTATGCTTATTCATAATAATCACCATCAGCCATTTTTAGTTTACTGTAAGAAAAAAGTATTTTCCCTAATTCTTTCCATGGCAACTGAAACTGTGCTCATCTCTGCCTTGTCTTACCAGCAAACTCCACTATTTCTTCATCTTCTCTCCACTTCTTTCCAACTATTTTTGTTATTACTTGGGTACCATTCTTCTATCTTTTGCACAGTTATCCTCAATTCTAACTATGTTTAATACATTCTATAATAAATGATTTTATTTTGTTTTCTGTTCTTTGTTTACTTTTTTCTCTTTGAGTTATTTCAAGTACTACCTTTTCCATTCATCTTTCTGTAATGTTGAGTTTTTGTCTTTTTTGTTTTTCTTCTGATATAATTTCTGTGTTTCATATATTCATAATAATTCATAGGAAAATGAAATCCTTTTGCGCAGCATTTATATATACTTTCATATTTGTACAATTCCCATTCTGTCAGCTTTTTCTAGTCCATAACAAAACTCTGGCCATAAAAAATGTTTGTAATACATGAGGAGTATTGGTAAGCAGAGTTCAGATTTTAGATACAGTTATTTCACTTTGGGCTAATATCCTTGGGAAAGGCATAAGTACATATCTTCTCCCACTGCCATATATGGTAAATAGTAGGACAGATTGGGTTCTTGAGTCTTGTAATGGCAACCAGTATAGGAGAAGTAAAGAGTTTGAATTCAAAACAACTGAACTCTGCTTAAAGATTGACCTTGTGATTGAGAGGTTCAGTAAATACATACCCTGACATGCTGGGGATTCGAATTCAGAGTTTTTGTTTCACATAAACTGGTTGCTCCTTCAAAAACCAGAGAACTTAATATGCCACATAACTAAATAATAACATATACAGACTGATGGATCAATATAGCCTTATAGTTATGAGCTAAATTTTGATCTGAAATTTTCACTGTATTATATTTGACTCATGGAGAAACTTTTATGTATCCATATGTTTAATAACTGAACAGCTTATGCTTGAATTTATAAAGCTTACTTTTTTTTAAGGTATTTAAATTAACTCTGTCCTTAAATCATTAAGATATACTAAGAAAATTTGATTGATGCATCAGTTTTTATATATTAAGAGAAAATTTCTGTTAAAACCTTTCAATGCTCTCAAAATAGAAGCATCATCAGAATTTTGCTATGTCTCCATGATGTTTCTAGGTGCAGGTTAGAACAGTTGAAAAATACCATTGGTGTAGACTTCAACTTCTCTTATGTTTCTTTCAGTTGCAGCAAAGTACAAGTTGTAAAGTACTTGAATGAACTTTGCTTCCAATTAGTTGAGAAGGTTAACGATGACTTTAGTTGGCTAAAATTGATATGGAAGCAGTGCAGACAAAGTCGGTGGAACAATTCTGAAAATTTTGTTTGAAAAAGATATTCATGAAATATATTTGATCTGTTGCAGGTATCATATATAAACCTATATTGATTTTATGTAAATATACATACATACATATATATATATATATATATATATATATATATATAGCACACACAAAAATCTACTGCAGGAATCAATATCTATGTTACAAATAAAATAGATATACATACATGTTAGAGTTTAATTGGCAGGTAAGGAAACTATGCAGTTTTAGTAGATTTCTTTGAACAGTTTTTTTTAATAAAACTGTATCATGGAGCATTGAGTACAATTCTCATTTAGTAATCCATGGTTAGTACCAAGGAAGTATATTTGATAAATAATTATTCATGGTACTATGCTTAATAAATTACATAGTAGAGGATACCTTACTTATTGCAAAGGTTAAGAAGAAATCAAAATTGCAACAAAAAATCAAATTAGGTTTTTTTCTTTCTGTAGAATAAATTTGAATGTATTTGAAAAATTTAATTGAAACTAGATGATCCACACACATTGTATTGCACAAGGAAATTAATGTTTCTATTTAAGTGTTGAAGGATTCTAGTTAGCATTTCATAGTTTGATTATGTAAAGATTTTAGATTATTAAAAAAATGATGTTGAGTCCCAACAAAATTATGATTTAGTTGAAAATTTTATTTGAAATTTCTTTTCTCTATAAGTTAAAGCAATTTTAAAATCTCATGATGAAGTGCTATTTTTGCCTATTTATAGTTATTGAAATACATTGAAATACAAACAAAATAAAACTTTTAGTCACATATATGTAAACAAGTTAAATTTGATTTTTGCTTTAAGAAAGAAATAATTGTTTGAATCTTACCAGGAAGTTTAGAGATTTATTTGCTACTTTGAAGTTGAGACACAACTAACTTGGATTTTAATTTTACATTTTTGATTTTTAAAGCTAATTTACAGTTGTATATTTAGCTCCATCTTGGTTGTTACGTGAAAACCTTGTTGGCAAATTCCCTTAATTCTTCTAAATAAACTTAAAGGAAACATTATCATTGAAAATAATGAAAAATTAATCTCTTATTTTCTTGACTTAAAACAATTGTTTTTCAGCCCAAAATTGGTTTTAGGTAAAAATTAAAGAACATATTGTTTTTTTTTCTGGCAATCAGGATGAAAATAAACCTTCCCAAATATTCTTCTTGATTATTAGTTTTTTAATTATATAATACCATATCAGGTGCACAATCCAATGTTTCAAAAATTAATTTTTGGAGAAAGTAACAATACAATGATTCTTTTATTCAGGTCTTTTTTTACAGAAAAGCACTAATTGATATAAAAAAATAATTATTTCCTTACAGTTTCAACAATTTAAGATAGTAATTATGTTAGTATTTAACTGTTTTCTTCAATGCATTTATCTCTAAAATACAAGGGTATGTAAAAGTTCATAGGTATAATGAATCTATCAACATAAATTATTGGGTTATTATATTTTTTATATTCTTCACAACTTTGTGTGCCTTGATCCTATTTCTCTTTTGGATAATAGATATACTTACTTTGCTATTGCCAAAGAGGGGAGTCCTCATGGTGTAGTGGTTAATATGATTGACTGTGACATCATAGTGAGTTCAAATTCTAGTCAGGCTGCTGAATCCACTTTCAGTATAATACCCTTGGGAAATGTATGAAATCCCCTTATTCCTCTGGCTATGGGTTAAATAGTTGTATTACCGTTCTTCTTCCAAGGATGGCTTTGGCATTTAGTAGCCCACAATAGTTGATATTCCATTAACCAAACCAAGTCAATCTATTGCCAAATAATGGGGACATAACTCCTCTAGTAGAAGGAACACATTTTTATTTCATCACCATCTATTGACCTCACCACATTAGTGGGACTTTGAATTTGCCAAATGAATCTTTTTGCAGTGGGGTAATAGCTTAAAAGGGGTGTCCTGAGTATGACACTGAACTGTGTCTGGTGGTGATTCTCTGGTTCAGGAGATCTAAGGAATGGAGAGTACACTTCCATTGTCATTACTTCCAGGTCTACCCAGATCTAGAGTAGCGGTAACTGTCACCATCCCATCTATGAATCAAATAGATTTGTTTCAAAATTATTTGTATTGGATAGGAATATTTGATACCATATAACTGTGTGTAAATTATTTGTATTAAAAATACTTACTTGAAACTATAACCATTTACTAAGGATTATTTTTATTAAGTAATTGAAACTATATTTCTATGTGAAAACAAATCATACTCAATCAGAAATAGTTTCTTGAAACTATTGTGTGTTACTTATGAATATTAGATTGGCATACATGAAACCATACAACTGTGTGCAAATCATTTGTATTAAATAGGAAAACAATTAAGAAAAACTACATAAAAAATGTTAATATAAAGTACAATGTATATGATTTTCTAATCTCTAGGCTTAAAATAACCCAAGAGGGTTGAAATGCAATTAAAATCAGTCATTCAATCAATCATATCAATTGACCAGTGTAGTTTGGTTGAACCTGTTTGGAAAAACTAGCTCCTGTCAGCATAGCTTACCATATCAATCAAGGCACATAAGCTCACTCACCAAAACAAGTTAAATGATGTCTAAGACAAATAACTTTGAACAGTATATCTTCCTATCAGTTAAAAGCTTTACAAAAGCTGGGTTGTGGTTGAGAGAATCTGTCTTTTATTCAGTAATTCTGATTGTTTTATCATTTGAGTTACTACTTGAAAATGTTGAAAATTTGTTGTCTTTGGCTGACAAGAATTTCTAAATATATCTTCAAGATTTTTAGGATAGTCATGAAAGGCTGCAACCATATATCGAAACCAGTCATTGAAGGGTTTTGAAAACTGCCTAAATCAAGGTCATTACTCAAATCAGTGATGTATTCAAGTCTGACAAGTTTGAAATAAGAAATAGGGATTCCTGGAAAGGGTCATTTTTCTGTTTTTAGATAAGGTTTATTAAAATCTGAGTTTGAGCATGGAAGAGTTAAATAGAAATCTATTTATAGTGACTAGTGTTGATGATGAAATTTTTGTTATTTTGAGAACTATCTTTTCCTAAATATAGTTTATGCTTTGCTTTTTGCTGCTAAACTGCTTTTTAAAGTTTCCAAATTGAACCTACATAGAATAATAGTTGAGAACTGTTTGTTACATAGAACATTTACAAGTACACCAGGTGAAATGTTATTAAAGAAATGAGCCTGATGACCCATCTTCAAATCCATACTTTTTGTGTTTGATTTCACGATGATGCCCTTGAGAAGACATGAACCAGTCCTTCCCTTCAACTATGAATAAAATATAGTTACAGACTTGACTTTTTGTCTTGGCAAAGCAGTCTGTCTTGAAGGTAAACTCTATATTCCAACCAAATATTCTCTCCCTGAAAACTACCCTGTTGGTAGGGCTTAGAATATGCTGACTGTATCCCCTGCAAAGAGATAAGACCTCCCCTAAAAAAGTGGGTGTCCTCAGTAGGATACTAAACTGTATCTGGTGGTGAAGCCCCAGTTGGATAAGTAGGAAGTAAATCTTCACAGCCATTAGTCCTTGGTCCATTCTGACTTGGAGTACTACTTCCTGTTTGTGTCCCACATCTTTGTCAAATAGATCTGTTAGCAAATTAGTTGTATTAGATAGGAATACTTGATATTAACAGTCTGCAAAAAGCTCTGGAGAAATTAAACAAAAAACATAAATATAAACATATAAAAAACATTATTCTATAACCTCTACATATAAAATAACCCCATGTGTGTTCATATGCTATGAAAATTAATCTATCAGTTCATCAATTTGCGTAAAAATTGACCTTACGCTGTATTCTACTCATAGTAAAAGGGTTTTTCTTGGAATGTTTTTTTATTCAACCCATGAAATAATAAATGTTATATTGTATGGATGACTCATTTTATTGACCTCTGCCAACACATGTCCTGTGCAAGCATGAACTGAAAGAGGCTGGTTCCTTCTTTTTGGTACTGAAATTTAAACTTTTGGTGGAAGTTGAATTATGGGATATTTTTAATTTTTGTGTTTCATCACTAGTTTTATTATGTTTTATTTTTTATTATTATATTCTAACATTTGTTTTCTTTTTTTTAGACATTATTAATTTATAAATCCTCATAAATCCTCATAAAATTCTTGCAATATTTACATAAGTAAAACTTAAAGAAAACACTTGCAGTTCAAATAATGTTTTAGCCTTATGAAATGAAGGCAAATTTATCCATTCCCTAATTAATTGTTTATAATCTATTTAAATATATTGTATTAAGTGGTCTGCTGAACTTATTCTAAGATTAGGGGAGATTTAATAAAATACCAGTTATGACATAAGGATAAGAAAAGTAGAAATTAAAAAAGATTAGGTAAAAATCAAGAAAAACTTAAGAATAAACATATCAGAGATCAGAACAAGGTAAGATATACCATAAGTTATTTAAGAACAAATATGATGTTGGATGAGACATATAAAAGTAAATTTTGTGCAAAAGATTAGTAGGTTAGTACTCAATAAATAACAAGAATATTAGGAAATATCCTGACAGAAGATGAAGGGATGAGATTGTGATGGTAAAATATAGTGGGGCTAGCACAACCAAGGTTGTAGGAGGAATTGGGAAAAATCTTTGTACAGCAGTTGACTCATAAAGCTGATAATATTGCTAATTATTTAAAGACATGAACCTGATTCAGTTTATCTAATTTGTCATCATTAATTCTGATGAATTGATTTTTATAAACCAAACAATTGGTTTTGAAGTTAACTTTATAATTTACAGAAACATTTTTTGGTCTATTGCAATATTTCTGTTTCTTGTATAAACAAACATAAGTAAAATTTCAGGACAGCTAATTGTCATGAAATAAGTATTCTCATACCAATAAGATGCTTCTATATTTTATTATTCAGTTTGAAAGCTCAGAATGTACGTCCTAGGAAAACTTTAAATAAACCTCTCTAGGAAAAGGCAATTGATTGCACTCTACAAACATGATTCTAAATCATTTTATTCTTATAGTCAAGGGTTCAAATAAAGTTTGGTTTTTGTAACAACCAAATATAAAACTAAAAAGAAATTGGCGCTTTACATATTGAACTTTGATGGCATGTTAGGAGTGGATTTCTAAACAGGATATCGCACATACGTCTTAGGCTAACAAGGGAACTACAAAAATAAATCACATGAATTAGGAACTGAAAGGAAAATGAGTGGGTATTATGATTATTATATAATGACTAGAGATTCGCATTCAAGGGACAGATATATGCAGAGATTCAGGCAGATTGGGAGAGCAGTCTATTAGTACCCAGAGTGAGGAGCAAGTGACCTTTAGCTGAGAACCTCATTTCAAAGAAGCAAAGAAATAATGGCCTGAATATGTGTTTCCAATGCAGTGTCAATGATAGCAGTTGTCTGTCACTCAATTTTTTCAACTCACTTGCAGTCATTTTGATCCTTTTTTGACAATAAAGATGAGAGGTATATATGTTTATAAACAAAAGTATTATGGTCTCTTCCTTCATTGGTATATAATGGGGGAGTAATGGTTAAAGCGCTGGACTTTAATAGTTAAGTTTATTTCTGGTTTTTGTCTAGAGGATGTCACTCATTTCAATTGTCTATTTAGTTCCTAACTTTCTAAATTCAACCTGTAACAAATCTGAAAAGAAATTCTCTTTAATAATAAATACATTTTGCAGGAATCAGCTTTTTAAATCTTGATAAATTCAACTTAAAAAAAGAACTTTAAAAAGATTATAAGATTAAAAAATACATAAAAAGATCATTATATGCTACGGGGTAATATTTGATTTGAAAGCTTGGAGATTGCTGTAATCTAGAACAAAAAATATTTGAAATTGTTTTCTATAATTTTGTGAAGTCTTTTCCACCATATATTTTGTTTTGATATCATTATAACATTACACTAGATCCCTTCTTCAGCCTTTGTTAAATAAATGAGTTATAAGAAAAGAGAAGTATCTTAGTTCTCTAGAAAATGATCTTGATCAGATCAAAATTTAAATAGGCTTCCTATGCTTTGAGATGAAGAGAAATGAGAGGAATCAGAGTTAGTTAAAATACAGAAAAACAGTGGCTATTAAATGAAGATATTTTTAGTTGAATCTCTATAACCTTGAATGGTGAAAAGAACTAGCAATGTAAAAGAAAATCCTTATTGAAAAGACTCCCTGTAATAGATTTATCATGAAGTAATAAGTTAGACTTCACTCACTTATACACCTAAGCATCAAAACTTAGAATACACTAATTGAATCTCCTGAAGAGAGTTAGACCCATCCCAAACAAAAACAAAAACAAAGATGCACATCCTGAATATGATTCTAAACTTCATCCACTGATGAACCTCCAACTCAAGAGCTTTGAGGAATGTGGAGTTACCACTTTATTGCCATTACTTCCGAGTACATTCTGACTTAGAATGAAAATACTTGTTCGGATTCCATCCATGAAGCTAATAGATCTTCTTGAAAATTTTTAGTATTAGATAGGAATACTTGATAACATATAACTAATCATAATTAGATACTTGAAACCATATAATTGCTCCAAATAATTAAAACCAAATAACTGTGTACAAATTATTAGAATTAAAGAGGAATTCTTGAAACCATATATTTATAGGCAAACAAATGATACTTATTATTATAATAGGAAAAGCTACTTAAAACCATATAATTATATAAATTATCATTATTTTTGGTATTAAATAACCCAACAAGGGTTGACAGATAATAAAACCAACCTACTAAATTCACTCACTTATTCTCTTTCAGAGAAAAAATAAAAACACCAAGTCATGGTTGCCACAGAAATTTTATCCATTATTATTATCTGCATAAAACTATGAGGTTTCCTCACATATTTGTCTACACAAGACCTATTTTGTGCTGCCTTTGGCAAGTCTGTTAGAAGAGTAAGTTTTGCGACTTCTTTTGTTAGATGGTTCCATTGTTTTGATGGTTATTCACTGGATCATATGTTGGTACATTTGTTCATGTATTAAATGGTTGTTATTGTCTTTGCATTTGACATGACTAATCCATTCAAATATTTTAGTCTCGATCATGACAGTGATTTGATTTGGTATTCTAAGTGTGCATGTAGATATGTAAATATATATATATATATATATATATATATGTGTGTGTATGTGTGTGTGCATGTATATATATATATATATATGTGTGTGTGTGTGTGTGTGTGTGTGTGTGTGTGTGTGTGTGTGTGTGTGTGTTTGCATATATATGTGTGAGTGTTTATACATATATATACATGTGTGTGTGTGTGTGTGTGTGTGTGTGTGTGTGCATTAGTATGTATATATATATTAATAGGTGTTTGAATGTATGTTATATATAGTTGTTTATTTGTTTGGGTTTTGTGGCATATCAACCTTTATAGGTTATTTATTGCCAGATCCATTTTTATACAAATAAACAGTTCTATTTCAAACTATTTAGGTTAGCATTAGTACAGTTAATTGTCAAAAACATTTATTTCAAGATATTCAGTTTAGTCAAATTTTTTTATTTCAAACAATTCAGTTTAGCATAATTATAGTTTTTATTTACATGCAGGTAAATGCTAAAGCAGTTCTATTTCAGAAAATTCTGTTTAGCATAATTATAGTTTCCATGTTAAAAACTGTTCTATTTCAAACAGTTCAGCTTAGCAAACTTAGCAAACATTTTAAGTTTAGCATTAAGTGCTCAGTTTGAAATTGAAAACAGTTCTATTTTTAAAAAAATTTAGTTTAAGTACATAGTTTAAATTAAGAATGCAGTTTAAATGTGTAAACAGATCTATTTCAAGCAATTTAGTTCAGAACAAGTGTACAGTTCAGTCCTATTTGAGCCATAGACAGGACCCTAGCAGGTGCTACCACTCCAGGGTAGAGTAGACCTGGGAGCAATGGCAATGAAGGGGTATTCCTCATTCCCCAAAGCTCCAGCAATACTAGAACCTCACCATCAGATTGTTTAGTGTCATATCCAGGACACTTATTGGGATAGGGTTATACCCCTCTGCAAAGAAGCAGTTGGTGTATTCTACAGCCCCAGTGAAATAGGCAAGGTAAATTGACCAAATGAACAGAGTGTTCGCCAATGGTCTAGGAGATCGGGGTTCAATCCCTTGTCTAATCATACCAAAGACTCAAAAAATGGTACTTGATGCTTCCTTGCTTAGCACTCAGCACTATACGGTGATGATCAAGGGTAAAGTGGAGCAATACTGGTAATGGAGTAGCACCCCCCACACACTCACCTTGGTGTAGTAGCTATTGAGAAGGAGCCTTCGAGTCACCCTCAACTAAGGTCACCAACTTTACTACTTACTACTATATATATGTGTGTGTGTGTATCTATATATATATGCGTGAGTTTATATATACATATATATATATATATACGTGTGTGTGTGTATATATGTGTGTGTGTGTGTGTGTGTGTATATGTGTGTGTGTGTGTATATCTGTGTACATATATATATATGAGTGTGTGAGTACATATGTGTATTTATGTGAATGTTTAGATTTATATATATACATGTATTTGAGTGTGTGTGTGTGTGTGTGTGTGTGTGCATGTATATATATATATATATATATATATATATGCAGAAATGCAACTATCTTTTCATGAATTCAGTACTTCAGTAGAAATTGTGTATAAGTAGAAAAAAGGTTACATAAAAAATTCCTTTGCTTACACTGACATTGATAATTGCTCTGGGGTAAGATATCCAACTGACTTTACCGCCATCAGGTTTCAATCTTGGCTTGAAGCATCTCATGGGTCTTGCCACTCTAAAGAGATGTGATACACCAAAACTGTCTGCCTGTGAGTACCACAAAAGGTCTCAAATAGAAGGTTGTAATGGTACTGCACCAAATAGGATGTTGTACCATTACACATCAAATGAAAAATTATAAACTCACTGTGGTAAAAGATATCAGAAGCACAAAATTCTGTCTTATTTCACAAACACAAAAGTTTATTTGCTTCAAAACCTTTAAAATAGTTGTCAAGAGAAAGAAATGGAGTATGAAAACTGAGTCACCTGTGTTAGCTGGAAAAAGAGAAACATGTCATAAGGAGAGAAAGACAGAGCAGATAGAGACTGTGAATTTTCTTTTTGATTTTCTGTTGCAGTTCTAATGTACTTGTTAACTGGTTTTGTCTCCAGAAATGCACATCTTATGTTAGACCCTTTTTTAGAGCTCACCTCAAAATGGGGGCCGAAATTTTTGTCTCTCTTTACATCTTCAATGCTGATGTCAAACTGTTGTTTACCTTGTTACATCTTCTTTTGGAGGTGCCCGTGCTGTAATTGTTATCGTCGTAGGAAATGGACACGGCGACTCGAGTTCAAATCCTGGACGAGACTGATTGCATTTCACATAGCACTAATACTCTTGGGAAAGGTATGAATCCAATTATTCTCCCTCCAGCTATGGGTAAATAGTAGGGCAGGCTAGGTTCTTCAGCCTTGGTAAGGCAACTAGTCTAGGAGAAGGAAAACTCTGAATTCAAACCTGTTAAACTTCGCTTAAAAAATGACCTTGTGTCATATCCTGCCCGAGCGGAGGGGTTGGTAAATAGGACCTTGTTACATCTTCTAGGCAACTAATTTTCAAACCTGAGTCATCTTCTTACTTCCACTTGTGTGGGAGGGAGGATTATATCTATTTTCACTGGTTCCACATATGCTCAGCAGATTTGGGATCTCCATTTTTTCTAGTCATTTTTAATTACTATTGTCTTTCACCCATGGCTAGCTGACCTTCAATGAATACTTTGGCCTGATTCACCAGAGGACAGCAAGTCATTCCACTGACTCTCTATTTGCTTTTTCTTCTTATTTTTTTTTCTCTCATTCTATCCCCAGAAATTTACCCATCGTTCAATCACATTACATATGGATGACAATATATATATATATATATATATATATATATATATATTTGTGTGTGTTTGTGTATATATATGTGTGTGTGAGTGTTTGTGTTTCTTTGTTTGGTTTGGTTTTATGGCATATCAACCATGATAGGTTATATAACATCAAATCTTGTATATACATATACATTAGAAATGCAGGGTGTCTTAAAATAGATGCAACCCATTATTATGATAATGATTTATTACTGAGAAAAGTGCAATGATGCTCATTTGGAACATCCTTAAAAATGCATCCTTTTAGCTAGAGACATCAAATTATGATTTTTTAAATTATTATTAAATCAGCTTCCAGGACATGCAATCTTTTCTTTGAGTTTCTTGTCTCAGTAATAAATCATTATTACATTGATGGTTTGCATCTATTTTGAGACAGTTTTAAATGATTTTGTCTCCAAAAAAGTTGTGACGCAAAATATATTTTCCTCTTTTGTCCAAGTCATTGTGATCGAGGATTAATAGTTGATATAGTATACTGTTTTTGCATCTGAACCAAAAAATAACACAATATTATTATTAGAAGAGTTATTAGCTGTCTAATACTTGTCCTGGCTAGATTATTAATGTTCTTGTAAGTCAAGCAAAATTGTTTAGGCCTACCAGTCCTGCCTTGATTATTGTTGTTCTTGTAAACCAAACAAATTGTTTAGGCATACTTGTCCTGGCTTGATTTTTGAAGTTCTTGTATGCCTAGCAAAATTGTTTAGGATTACCTGTCTTGGCTTGATGATTGATGTTCTTGTAAGCCAAGCAAAATTATTTAGGCATACCTGTCCTGGCTTGATTATTGATATTCTTGTAAGCCAAACAAAATTGTTTAGGCATACTTGTCCTGGCTTGATTATTATTGTTCTTGGAAGCCAAGCAAAATTATTTAGGCATACTGGTCCTGGTTTGATTATTAATGTTCTTGTAAGAAAGCAAAATTCTTCAGGCATACTTGTCCTGGCTTGATTATTGATATTCTTGTAAGCCAAGCAAAATTGTTTAGGCATACCTGTCCTGGCTTGATTATTGATATTCTTGTAAGCCAAACAAATTGTTTAGGCTTACTTGTCCTGGCTTGATTATTAATGTTCTTGTAAGTCAAGCAAAATTGTTTAGGCCTACCAGTCCTGTCTTGATTATTTTTGTTCTTGTAAGCCAAGCAAAATTGTTTAGGCATACTTGTCCTGGCTTGATTATTGAAGTTCTTGTATGCCAAGCAAAATTGTTTAGGTTTACCTGTCTTGGCTTGATTATTGATGATCTTGTATGAAAGCAAAATTATTTAGGTATACCTGTCCTGGCTTGATTATTGATATTCTTGTAAGCCAAGCAAAATTGTTTAGGCATACCTGTCCTGGCTTGATTATTGTTGTTTTTGTAAGCCAAACAAGTTGTTTAGGCATACCTGTCTTGGCTTGATTATTAATGTTCTTGTAAGCCAAGCAAAATCGTTTAGGCCTACCAGTAGTTCCTTGATTATTGTTGTTTTTGTAAGCCAAGCAAAACCTTTTTATTATCTGTTTACTGAATTGATATCACTTTTTGCACAACAAATATTTTTGGTTGTTTCCATGGCCCTATGGCCCAGTTAGAACTCAGAAAGCATAAGTTCTCAAATTGAACTATATTGCATGTTCATCTGAGTGGCTTTCAAATCATATGTGGGGGGAAGAATGCACAATTTACCAGGACTCTAATACTATTAGCCAGAGTGGGTACCTCCCATACCTTTAACTTCTTCTGTCATGTGAGGAAAACTTGTCTTTACCAAAATATTGCAAAACTTTTGACTCACCTTATTCAAATTCTTAGTTCTTTTAAATCTGATGAAATTCTATAATTATTCAGTGGGGAATAAAATGTTTATAGTAATTTGGAGGAGCAGAATATTTTCATCATAGAAACTAGTACATATACATAAAAGAAATGTATACATTTCAGTATCTTCATTATTGTCCATAAATAAATGCACCACCAAAAATTTTCACTAAACTTCATCTGCTGTTGAGGTTCCAGTCCTGGAGCTTTTGGAAATGTGGAGTATCCCTTCATTGCCATTACTCTCATATCTTCTCTGTTCTGGAGTGGTAGAACCTGTTAGGATCCTATCTATAGATCAAATATAACTGTTTAACCATTTAACTGAGTGCAAATAGATGACTGATGTTAAATTGAATTGTTTGTGTTACATGGTAATACTTGAAACCATTTAACTGTATGCAAACAAATAATTAATATTTTATTGGATTATTTGTATTATATAGTAATATGTGAAACTATTTAACAGTGTGAAAACAAATGAGGTCTGACTATTCATTTACAAATCGTATATACTTTACATATGTATGTATAAACAGGATTTGGCATTAAATAACCTACAAGGGTTGATATGACAAAAAAAAAAACACCCAACAAATCTAACAATTTTATGAAAGTTAATTTTCATTTAAATAACAAATACTTGATTTTATTATTTCTAATGGAACATGAGGCAACCAAAATGGATATTGTTGTGTGTAACTTATCACAAAATTCAGTGACATTGAAACTCTCTAAACAAAAATATGAATATGTAGCAATCAAATGTACCACTTTTCATATATATTCCTGCAAGTTTTGGTTAGAAGTTTTTAAATTTCATTTTTCATTAGTTTTAATACTGCATAGTTCGGTAATAATATCTAATAATATCCATTTCCATTGAATGATATTGCAGTAGAAATAAGATCCTTGTATCCACAGATTAGAATGAAAGTATATTTTTTGTTAAAACAATTGTAAGAAACATAATTATTTTTAACTCACAGAATCACTTATATTGATAATTTTGATTAAAATTTATTGAATGCCATCTCAGCAAAATTTTCTTGGAATCAGCTCTTAAGTTTGCCAATGTTTTCTTCTGTTGTGGGAAAAGGAGCGTTTTGGGGATAATTTGGCAATTGATCCTCACACTTGTTAGGTTTAGGGCCAACTTCTTTAGGTTTGTCTGCTAAAGGGTTTGGAAAATTTTCATGCAGTATTCCCACATCAATGCAGGCTGCCCAGCTAAAATAAAAGCATTGGATTTCCTTGCATATATAGAAGGCTTGTTTAGTTGTCTTTCTTCTAACCACAAATTCAACAGGCAGCCAACCCTGACACATGAGAGTAAAACCTCCAACTGCCCAAATGATCTTTCTTGATGCGACAAGGTTATCCTTTGTGAGACTCATATGCAGTAAGTGTTTTGGTTCCCCAAGACAAATGGTGGCACCATTGTTGGGGAAAACCTTTAGTGTAGTACTACAACTACGAGGGATATTCACAGCCCATCCAGTTTTGGTGAGAACAGGATTACGGATGGATTTATTTCCATTACCTGGTCACCGTCTGTAGACATGAATGTGCCCCTTATTTGGTCAAAAGTGACATGGGCAATGAGAGTATTCATAGGAGCCTTTTCATCTTCAAAACTTTTTATCACTGCTCGGCTATGTTCCTTCTTTGTCCAGCACACTGTTGAAAAATGGTTTCGTTTTCCACAAGTGTTGCACATTGACCTCTTGCTGGACACATTAAGTGGTGGCTGGGCAAGAAATGAATATTTGGCAGCTGCTTTTTGATTTAAAATTGTTCTTTTTACATAAAGAAAATAAAAATTTATCCATGTTTTCTCTTTTTTTGTTGGGCATTATTATTTTTACAATAGTGGTAGCCATGATAATTTGATGATAGATGAGACATTTCAGCATATAAATAATTAGGAAAATCAGATGAAATTCCCAAGGTAATTCATGACAGCAGACCTTCCTGCTTGTTATTTGTAAATACTGCCTTTAAACATGATTTCTCATTAGTGTGTGTTTCTCAGAATTCTTCAATCATAAAAATAACTGTGTAAATATAAAGCCAGTTCAGTTGTGCTTTAAAAGAAAAATTGAAGAAGCCATGGGCAGTTCCATTTTGTATTTATGATCCCTCTTTTTAAAAATAAATCCCTATAAAATAAACATGGCTCTGTTATATATCAGATATACAAGGAAATTGTTCACAAAAATAGTTGAAGATAGGATTGGCTAAAAAAATTATTTGGAGGAAAATCATGTTTGTGTGTGTGTGTGTGTGTGTGTGTGTGTGTGTGTGTGTGTGTGTGTGTGTGTGTGTGTGTGTGTGTGTGTGTGTGTGTGTGTGTGTGTTTATTGAATTATGCTGATAAGGAGATCTTAATGCATATGGGTGGTATATTCTCATAGAAGTTGTTTTAAAAAGATAATAGCAAAATGGGCACCTTGCATAATGAAATGGTTTACAAGCTATGCTAACAGATCATTTTTAGTGAATTTGTTCTGGCATGCAGACATCTTTGTTTGGAATTATCCCATCATCCTATAAAAATAAAGGTTGTGCGTAGTCATTATATTAAAACCTTCATTATTAGTCTCTTAAGTGATCTCTCTGAGCCGGAAATAATAGGATTAAAGAATATATAATGCTTAGTCTGAAATATAAAGTTTAGATTTCAAAAGGTTAAAAAGTTGTATTAATTCTACCACAACCATCATAGGCAGGATGCACACACAATGGGTTTTTTTCAGCAAGGTACAGCTGGTATGAATTCATTTTTCCTTCTCTTTGACTAATAGGAATGTAAAGGCATAGCTGGAGGAGGGGGAAGAAATAGATTCATGCCTTTCCTCAGGACATTAGTACAAAGTGGAATACAAAAAGCTTCGGCCAGGATTAGAATTTGGCTTGTTGAGTCCATTCCCTATGATACCTTTTACACCATGCATACATTAAACATTTATGTTCATAATGTCAATTTTTAATTGAAGTACAGCTGGTTTGAATTTGGTTTTCCTTCTTTTAGACTAACCACTATACTGAGTCTAAAGAGCCTGATCTGCTTTATTATTTACCTATAGCTGGATGAGGGAGAACAGATAGATAATTTATTTTTATTGCTTTATTTATAGCAAAAGGATAAGGCATAATTGTAATCTTCTGGGAGGTGCCCGTGCTGTAATGGTTATCGTCGCAGGAATTGGACACGGCGACACGAGTTCAAATCCTGGCATTTCACATAGCACTAATACCCTTGGGAAAGGTATGAATCCAATTATTCTCCCTCCAGCTATGAGTAAATAGTAGGGAAGACGAGGTTCTTCAGCCTTGGTGAGGCAACTAGTCTAGGAGAAGGAAAACTCTGAATTCAAACCTGTTAAACACTGCTTAAAAAATGACCTTGTGTCATATCCTGCCTGAGCAGTTGGGTAAATATGATAATTGTAATCTTCATTTTACTTTACCTTTTGTTTAATAATCAGAATGTATTAAAGAAAATGTTTCTGAGCAACATATTTTTTTTTTATATTTTCCTATTTAAATGCAATTGCAAAATTACTTAGATATTGCTGTCATTTTTTTGATAGCATGGATAAATGCTGTATTATAATATTTCACATCAGAAATTCTTTTGATAAGCATAAAATGTCTTGTTACCAATAGGCATTTGAACAATGTGAAATGCAAGCAGACTCCCCTTGGATTTGAACTTGCATCACTGATTCTATTTCCTTCAACAATAACCATTAAAATATGCATGCCTACATTATTTGTTCAAGTATTTGCATTCATTGATACCAATTAGAGTGATTTGATACACCATAAGTTTCTTCTGACTTAATATTAATCTCAGTGATCAGCTTTTGTTGCGAAATCTACTTTAAGAAATTGTCATACATTTATAAACAGATACAAAATAGACCAATTATATTAATGTTTTTTTTTGTTTCTTCTTATAAATAGCCCTAATGTTTTAAATTATCTTGTTGAGTCCATTTCCTATCACAATGACTTTTACACCATGCCTGCATTAAACATTAATGTGAGTAATACCTCAGTGTTAGAAAAATTATTTGCTTTCTGTATTCTGACAGGATAAGTAAATATAATGATTGGGTAATTGATCATCGACCTTTAGAGTATGGGCAACCGGTGTGCCATTACCTTGAAGTGCATATACCCAGGTGATTGGAATTCCAGCCAGGGAATATTCCCATTTCATACTACTTTTGCTTATAAAATGTGATATTTTTTTCAGCCCAGAGCCAAGGGTTGTTCTAAAGGTTAATCATTTTTATTAATTTTAATGGCATGTAAACTGTTTTGAGTTATTTTATACATTGAGGTTAGGGAACTGTATTAATGAACATTTATATTTTCTTTTTTTGTGTTGTAGTTTCTAAAGAGTTTTTTGCACTTAGTTATATGATAGGAAGTATTTGTATCAAATAATAATTTCTCCACAGCAGTGTAGTTTCAAGTATTCTTAACTCAATTAATAATTATATTGTTTCAAGCAATTATTTCTCTTTAATAAGAGACATTTGTTTACAAATCCTTAAAAAACAGTTCTTAGCTTCAAATAACAATCCTCGTGCAAACAATTTACATTCATATGGTATTAACAATTCCAATTAAATATGAATCTTTTTAAACAGTTTTATTTAACCAATAGATATTGAACCTAACAGATACTACCACTCAAGTTAGGTTAAACATTTTTTACCAGAGAGAGTTATCAGAACTGAAACATACAGAAAACTAGATTTTGTGTCTAGAGTGGAGCAAGGAGCTTTCTTTTAAAGCCTTTTCCCATTGAATCTAAATTATTTCTCATTGAAAAGAATATACAAAGAGATTAAGGGAAAATCTGAAAAAGAGCCAATGAATTTGAATTCGTCATGTTAACAGTTAAAATCCCAGACATTTTCTCTAGGAATGTTAAGAGCAAAATTATTGGCAAAAAAGCAAATTGTTCAAGTTTGATTAGTCATAAAATAGTTTGAAGATTCTTATTTTCAATCATATCTCAAAATCCTTTCATCTGTTTTGAGTATGTATGTCTAAGGTGAAGTTGTCTGTATGCAATGAATTATTTGGATGAGTTGAAAACCCAAACATTGGCAGGGATTTTAAATGGCATAAACTGACAACTTTCTCGCCCAACTTTTTATTGAAGCAATAAATACAGGCATAACATTGAATGATTACTAAACTTTCATTTCTGGCGAAGAAATTTTCAGTTAGATATCAACATTATATAGTTAAACAAAAAGATGAGGCTTGACAAACTTTACTAACAACAAGTAAAGATGAAGTTTAGTTTATTTCGTCAATCAAACCTTTTCTTAAACAAAATAAAAACTCAATATAAGCTCATTCTTTCAGCAGAACTTAGAATACATTGACTGCATTCTTTCTAGAGCGGTACTCACTCAATAAAAAGTGGGTGCCCTGGTCATAACACTAAACTGCAACAAGTAGTGCAACTCTAGTTTTGGGGAGAGTAGAGCACCTCTTCATTACTATTACTCCCAAGTCCACTCGAAGCAAGAGTAGTAGTACTTCTGAAAATCCCGTCTCTAGATCAAATAGATCTCTTTGAAAACTGATAGTATTTGAGAGGAATACTTTTTTTTGCCCCCTCAGCTGGGGCAGTAGAAAATATTGACTGCATCTCTGCAGTGGTATAAGACCCCCCCTGCGCCCAAACGAGTGTCCTAAAAATGACACTAAGCAATCTGATGGTAAGGTCTTTGGGTAATATGGAGTACCCCTTCCTTGCTATTGCACCTAGATCTACTCTGGCCTGGCGTGGTAGCACCTGATAGGGGCCTATCTATGGGTCAAATAGAAGTAAACTGTACTTATATTAAACTGAATTGCTTGAAATGGGACTGTTTTGACATTTAAACTGTATACTTATGCTAAACTGAATTGTTTAAAATAGAACTGCTTTGACATTTAACTGTGTGTCAACTAAAACTATACTTATACTATACTGAATTGTTTGAATTAGAACCGTTTGAGTAAATTGAATTGCTTGAAAAAGAAATATTTTTGACAAGGAAACTGTTTACTGATGCCAAAACTGAATTGTTTGAAATAGAACTATTTATTTGAATAAAAATTTGGCATTAAATATCCTAGGTTGATATGCCATAAACCCCAAAGGAACAAGCAAACAGGAATACTTCATATCGTATAAAAGTGCACAAACAAATTATTATTATTGGATATGAATAGTGACTTGAAACAATAAAATTATGTATAAATAATTAGTATTAGACTGGAACACTCAAAATTATATAGCTGTGTGCAAATTATTTGTATTAGAAGGAATACCTGTGTGCAAAGAAAGGTTTTTCAGTGACAAATAGAAAGAATGTGATAAAAAAAAATGACTGCAATATAACAATGAAATTTAGTTACGACTATTATCAAATATTTACAAATGAAAACAAATTTTGGCTTTAAATAATCCCAAAAGATTCAATATGCTGTTAAGCAAACCAAAGTAAACAACCCCCAAAATAATCATTAATGTAGCTATGATAATCTTACTCTTTAGCATGATGAAAGGAAAGACAAAAATAATGAATAGATATGTAAGAAACTAATTTAAAAAACTTTATCTGCAGAATGCACACAAATTGACAAGTAATAACTACAATATATTCCAGCAAACAAAATTAGACATATATGTTTGCCCAGATAAGCAGTATTTGAAAAGAGCCAAAGGAAAAAGGCTCACTTGTTATATCCCTTAGGTGGACAGGAAATGGTCATGAGTGTCCTAATTGTTCCTTAATGGAACTCAGTTAAAAACTCTGCACCAACTGGTCTGACAATCCTTTAAGTAGCTGTTTAGTGATTCTAATGGGCTTCCTTTGTGATGTACAAAAATCCTCCATGAAGGGAGATAATTATCTTTTGTCTTCAATGAATTATTTCGATATTTGGCCTTCTTAAGGTTTATGTTTTATCCAGTCATTTTCAGTTGATCATATGATATCACTCTGCAGAAAACATTTTGGTCTGTTTTTATTTACTTCATAATTTATATTATGTATGTTATTTTTACTTTTATTTCTTATGTTTCTAAACAAGAATTATCTTACACTGAGTCTTTTTTTCATTTGATTTATTTTTAAATCAGTTGATTTTTCTGATTTCTCCAATCAAATCATTGGCACTTCACCAAGGAAAATTTTGGGATAGGTGGAAGAAAGTTAATGAACATTGCCATTTAAAGAAGGATGAGGAACTCATTGGCTGAAATTTAGCGATCCGAATAATTAAAATGAAGATGATTGTTTGAATGATTCCCTAGTACCATTACGGTACAATCACACTCCAGTATTCAAGCAGGAGTCACGAAGGTTGATATACCACACAGGTACACAGAGGAGTGATTATAGATAGTTATGTTGTCATATGTTAATACATCAATAGATCTACAGTATAAAGATGAAAAAGCATTTGATTACCTCGATAAACATTTCTTTTTCTTTTGTCAATGCAATTAAGTGTTGAATATTAAACAGAGATAAAAATACTATACTATTCTGTGAGTGTATGTGTGTGTACTCTCTCTATATATTGATAATATAGATTGCTATATTTATAAATAAAGAGTGGTCAGTATCAGTGATAGAGTATATATATCTAAGAGAGGATAGCGTAGACATAGATTGAATTGCTCTTAGTGACTGTTAGTTTCTTATGTCTACATTATCCAAACTTCTACATACGTGTGTGTTAAAATAGTATTCACATAGACATGTTATACTGAAATGTGTTTAATCACTACTTACCTACATTTAATTGAATTTATTTTTCACTAGTTTTAAAGAAAAAATTCTCATACACACTGCTGTAAATATGATCCGAAAAATTCTAGAATCCTAAGAAGTGTCAATACTGAATCTTTTTTTTTTTTATAATCTTTGGTAATTAGAAGCCAAAGTTTTCTGATACTATTAACTAAATAAAAAGCAGCAGCAAAAATAACAACATTGGTTCTTGTGTGTGTGTGTGTGTGTGTGTGTGTGTGTGTGTGTGTGTGTGTGTATATATATATATATATATATTAATAAATATATATATATATATATATTTTGATAAATATGTATATAAATAAATTATCTGAATATATATATATATATATATATATATATATATATCATTTGCATATAAGTGATTACAGTAACTTAAAATGAGATTTTGTCAATATATATATATATGTGTATATATATATATATATATATATATATGTATATACACGCACAGGATGTATTTAAAAAGTATTGTGACTGAAGTTGCATTTACCAACACAGAAATGAACAATCAATAAAACATTAATTTTCTACAAAATAATCTTCTTGGCATTTTACACATTTCTTCCTGTAACTTTCACATTGATTGAAACACCAATAAAACTCCTTAATTGATATGGTGTGAAGATGTGCAATTGAATTTTTATAATGTCCTCCACATCCTCAAATCATCACCTTAAGATGAATTCCAAGGTCATGCTCCAAGTCACTGAGGTAATCTGGTGAATATCAGATAAGCTCAGAATTTCACAGTTCATTGTGGTTCATTGCTTTCGTGGCCTTAGCAAAATTATTTGAAATTACCAAATTACGCATCATGTTACTAAATTTTTGCAAATTATTTGACTAGTGTGTGTGTGTGTGTGTGTGTGTGTGTGTATATATATATATATATATATATATATATATATATATATATGCCTGAAAATTTGAAACTAGAGGCAGAAGAATCAGTCAAGTTGTAAAAGTCCCAAAAGAGCGGAAAGTCACTCTCAGTTGAGGAGATATTGGAGAGGCAGAGACGCTGAACAAATGAAACATGAAATACATATAATTTCCTGCTCTCATTGGTAGTGAGCTATAACTTCTACACTCCTTGTCTCAAATGTTACATTATGGAAATTAAAACAAGTAAATAGTAGATCACTTACTTGCCAAGTTCACAGCCCATTACTGATCTTCTTAAAGATTCTTGGCTAATGGCACAATGTCTACATTTGGCTAGCAGCAGTCATTTTGTCTCTGAAACAAGAAGAAACAAAAAATATTTCAAAAAATAATACAAAGTAAATATAAATATGGAAATTGATGACAAATACCTAAACCATTTTTTTTTTACTTTCAAATCAACTTGACTTGATTTGAGTGTTCAAAGGGATACTTATTAATGGGATCAGTCCCCATGGCATAGTTATTAAAGAGCTGGACTGCAGCCTAAAAGTAAGCAAGTTCGAACTCCAGTCATGCTATTTTGTTCTCTTTTTGACTAAAATCTTTGGGAAAGATATTGACCTCCTTATCCTCCCAGCTTTGCATTATATAGTATCATTGCTGTTCTACAAAAATGGCTTTTGCCATTAAAAAACCAATGAAGGTTAATTTACCATTAAGCAATAAGACCAAACCAAACCAAACACTTATTGATATAGCAACAAGTCATTTACTTATATAAACAACTAGAAGAGATACCAAGTTTTACTGAGGAAAAAATAACTTCAAATATAGCAATATAATTAAATTTATAGTTTGATATATTTCTTCTAACATATCAAATATTCTATGCAACTCAGCAGGATTAATATGCAGGGTGCTGGTATTATGCAATCCTGTGTTTTGCCAAAAAAAATGTTGTTCAAAAGTATTAAGACTTACTTTATAATATTTTTTCCAAATTAACACATACTTGCCTATGCAGCAAAATTTTATTACATAAGTTACACTGCTGGCCATACATCTTTATTCAACTTGTAAATTGTAAAAAAGACTTTACATTAGGAAAAGAACATCAAAATTATTCACATTTCATATAACAGCAGAAGCAAGTTTCAAGCCATTGAGAAATGAAGAGCAGATGTAAGTCTTCGACCAGGCAGTTCTCTAAAAATATTCTGTTGCTAGGAGAAGCAAGGCCACAACACTTGCTTCTTTCAATGTATTTGCAACTGTTGCATCATTTTGTAAAGCGATAAATTCTCTCCAGATTCTCTTGCAGATTTTTTTAGATGTAAATCCTGAAAAGAATATTTGATTTAAAGCTAGTTAGTACATATCCAAATATACAAGACAATGTGTATTTAATCACAAGATTGATTTGTATTAGAAAAATAAGCTTCAGGAAATAAATCAGCATATTTGAAGTCTTTTTAATTTCTTTATTATGAAACAAGGAATTATTTACACTAATATTTTGCACTGATAAATCTTAACCATATAATGCTGTATCAGTTGTTGATTATATTTTGATACTAAAAGTTACTTCTAGTCTTCTAGTTTGAATTTCAACTCTATAAAATGAATTATTATTCATATAACAATTGAACTAAAAGTTTGGTTTGGTTTTATGGCATATCAACCATTGTAGGTTATTTAATGCAAAATCTATTTTGATACATTAACAGTTGAGAACAATTTTTTGTTGAGACAATTCAATTTAGCATCATCATCATGTCGAGCTGCCAGCACGGATCTCCCTGACCCTTTCTTGCCACCTGTCTCTATCGTCTATTGCTCCTGGTTGGTGTTCAAGGCTACCTCCTGTATCAGCACAGAGCTGTTGTATATAGGTTCTAGCTGGTTGTCCTGCCTTTGTTCGTCCATGTGAAAGAGTCCACAGGAGTATGTCACTTATGAGTTTTTCCCCACTTCTCCAGCAGTGTCCCTCACGTCTGGTTTGTCTAACCTGGATAATTTTCATGATGTGTGGTTGGTGGCTGTATAGTTCCTGCTTTGCAATTTAGCATAAGTACACTGTTTAAATATCAAAAGCAGTTCTATTTCAAACAATTCGGTTTTGCATAAGTAGAGTTTAAATGTCAAAGACTTCTATTTGACCCATAGATAAGACCCCACCAGGTGCTACCACTCCAGGCCAGAGGGGACCTGGGAGCATTCTCCAGAACTCCATTACTGGAGCCTCACCATCAGATAGTTTAGTGTCATATCCGTGACACACGGTGGGAGAGTCTTACCCCTCAGCTGAGATGCAGTTAGTGTATTCTACCGCCCTAACCAACTGGGCCACAAATAAACTAAATTTTTATCTCAAAATCAAGTCTTTAAAATCTAACCAATACAAATGACCTTGTTGGCAGGGCTTAGAATATGCTGACTGCATTCCTGACAGAAGGATAAGACCCCCTCTAAAAAAGTGGGTTTTCCAGGGTACTTCACTGAACTGCATTTGATGTAAGACTCCAGTTTTGGAAATTTGGGGACTGTGAAGTTACCCTATTGTTGCCATTACTCATAGGCCCACTCTGACCTGGAGTACAGTATCTGTTAGTACCCCATTTATGGGTCAAATAGATCTGCCTGAAAATTACTAGTATAAGACAGGAATACCAGAAACCCTATAACTATATGAAAATGATAATATTAAAAAGGAATACTTGAAACCATATACTAGCAAATGATTATTATTAAATAAGACTAATTACTTGAACTAATACAATAACTTAAAAAAAAACTGTCTAAGGCATTGAATAATCCAACAAGAGTTGACATGCTATCAAATCAACAAACCAACCTATTTAGAAATATATGTTGTATGTACTTCTGACCTTTACGAGTGCAGTTCTTATGTGAGTTTCACATTTGCTAAATGCTGTTGCCCAGAATGTTTTGGGTCATCAGTGTATTATTATTCTTCAAAGTCAGCACTGTCAGTCCAATGAGGACCAGTATGCTGACTAAATATAAAGTATAGACAGTGTCTAATTAGCTATTCTCCATGAATATGACTATGATGAAGATTCTCAGACTCTTCTGCATCACAGATAACAATGCAACCAATTACTTAAACCATTTTCATTTATACTTTTATTTTTCTTAGCTCAAACTTGTATTCAATGCTTCTAATACATGAATTCTTAATTTATAAGCAACCAACTTGTAACTGGCTATTATTATCAGCTTAGTAATTTTCTGAATGAAAAAAGACGAAATTCACTTCTACAAGAGATGGTTGGTTGGTTGGTTGGTTGTTTTTTTGTCAGTTCTTTATTGATTATCTGAAACTGAAGTTGTTTTTTTAACAATTGTAAGTTTTCAAATAACTGCTGTTCCTATTAAATGATGATAATAAAAATTCGTTTACATACAGTTACATGATTTCAGGTATTCTCTCCTAACACTAATAATTTGTACAAAGGAATATTTGAAACAAAATAACTATCTAATCGTAGTAATTTGCACCAAATTATAGTTTCAAGTATTTTAAATAATTTGATGGTTTCAAGTAACTGAGGATAATAACTATTTGTAAATATTATAGCTGCAAGTAACTATTTTTAATACTAATAATCTATACACAATTATATAGTTTTAAGTAAATAGTCTTATTCGATAATAATAATTTGTTTACACATAGTTATATGGTTTCTAGTATTCTTATCTAATACTAATAATTCACACACAATTATATGGTTTCAAACATTTCAAGAAATTGACTAAAAATTATTTGGAAATAATTATAGCTTAATGTAACTACTCGTAATAGATATAATTTTCACGCAGTTATATGGTTCCAAGAATTCCTATCTAACAATAATGTTCAAACAGATCTACTTGCCTCATAAATACCACCTCTTCGGGTCAGAATGAACCTGGGAGTAATGACAATGAATGGGTGGCCACACTCTCCCGAGTTCTAAAGTTGGAGCCTCACCACCAGAGGAAGTTTAGTGTCATACACAGGACACACTTTTTTGGTGGGAGATGTGATTTGAACTTTTTGTAGGGAATACATTCAGTCTATTCTAAACCCTACCAACAGAACAAACAACTTTTATTGGAGGTCTTTTTTGCAATAGGGAAAGTATTACATTTCTACAATGATTAGAGTTAATGTATTCTAGATCTGTCCTAAATACCCCCAGGGCCTTGAAACTCAGAGATGATTTCTGAAATACTGCTTCTTGAAATTTCAAGTTTCTTTGCTATTGTTCATGGGTTCATATTTTTGTCCGTATTCACCATCTTCATCATGTTTTTAAACATTTTCTCCATGATTTCTAGCAATAAAAGAATTCAGGAATTTGATGTAAGAATTTTCACTATATTTAGGAAATAACTGTTGCTATGTAAAAAATATATATTTGCATATTAACAGTAGAACCAAAAAGAAAAAACAAAAGGATTTGGTGGTTGAAAACCTTCAGTATAGTCATTTTTAGTGGTAATCTTGCATCTTGCTCTTTTATTCAGAGCCTCTACTGCAAAATATGATAATTGGGAATGGAAATTACCACAATAGGTAGGTATAAATGTGATGAGAAACATCTACATACAAGTTGGCAATTACAAGAGCTTTGAAACAGATCAAAGTAGCCAAAGACTTTTGAATGGCACTATATAAATAAGCTACTCTTCTCAATGACATTTATCCAGAACATAAGCCATCAATTTTTAAGTAAGCTACTGATAAGACTTCTTATGTAAATTTACTTCTGTATTTGAATACTTGCATCAAATTTTTGCTTTTGATTTCTAAAAGTAAATTTTTTTAACCACAATATTTCAAATGCCTCATTTTCAAGTGCTCTTCTAATGAATTTTATCCTATGAAAAGTCTTAATGTCAGTCTTGAAAAGAAGACACTGAGAAAAATGCAGAATAAATTCCCAAACTAGAGTCATGAAAGTCAGATACAAAAAGCAGACTGTATTAAAAGTAGGACTGAATCAACAATGTGTTTATACTGAACAAAATATCACTTGAAGATAGCCAGAGAATTAACTGATTTACATATTGTGATAGAAAGAAAATGATAGAAAAGTAAATAAATATGCAAGTTGGATAAGTGGCTTATCATAATAGATTTTGTTTTCTTGTTTGAAAAACATGGCTTGGATTACTTTCTTGGTCTTAATGTAACTTCTGGCTAAAAGAATGATTATACTTACTTTCTCCTTTGATTTTTTAAAAATTTAGTTATAAAACTGTTTATATATACAATGGTTATGTGATTGTTGAGAGTTTGATACTGTAACACAACAAAAATAGCACATTGTGGTAAGATCTTCATTAGCAAAATTATATAAAATTACTCTTATAGAATAAAGTGATTTTTCAATTCAACCAGGAATTTCATAGAACAATTTAATACTTTCCTCTCTTTGTCAATTTTAGATATTCTGAGTTCAGTAGATTTGCATAGAAAAAATTTAAATGACAATTTTTCACCACTCTGAACTACGATGCCTGCCATCTTTTGATCAGCCATGCTGAGACAATACTCCAAGATATAACAAGATTAAGTCAAGGTAATATAAAAAATGATTCAACATGATGGTAGCAACATATTAAAAGTAGGTATCTCTGGTCCTCCTTGCAAGGTTGACTTTAAATTTGGGATCCTCATAAATACAAGATGGAGACAAAATTACTCATCTCAGTTTACCTTTGAGACACATCAGGCAACCAGGATGGGTCCTTATCCAACCCCATTCAGTAAATTTGCAAAACGCAAATATTTTTAAAATGTAGATTAACTCTTTTAAACAGATATTATTTTTTACATTTTGATCAACTCTGCCATCTGTTGATCAATAAATAAGATATCCTCTTGGATATATCCAGAGAAAGAAAAGTAGGTATTCCAATGGCATACAGTTTATGTCACAATAATCATTAAAAATTTTTAATGAAAATAATTACTAAATTCTAAGTATACTGAACTTCATTTTATTAATTTGTAACTAATTATGACATAAATTCAATAAATTTGATTTGTCTTGACACAATGCTTAATGGTTGCTAACTATATCGAATTATTAATTGACTTTTTCAATGGGAAATTGAAAACCTACCCTTGGCCATCTATTTTTATACACAATTTTTGTATCTTAATTCTGTTACAACTCCCTAATATCGGGCTAAAATTCTCAGAAAGTTTCATGACACTTGAGTATATACAGTATATATAAATGTGAACTTTCAGGTTTATTCTCTGTCATCTGTGGCACAGGGTTGTGATATCATTCAAAAAGTTATTCAGATTATTGTTTTTTGTAACAGCATTTTGACGAATCTATTTTTCTTCAAGTGTACAATCTAAAGGAAAATAGATTGATATATCTTTTCTTTTTTTCTAGGAATAGCAATTTAAAAATGGGTGCCAGCAGAAAAGAAATAGTAGTTAGACTGAATAGATTAAACCATTCACAGCCAATCACTTTCCCTTATCGTTGGACCAACTCATTCTTGATAATCCACATAACTCAAGATGATAATAATGCTTTCCAAAAATTAAATAGTTGTAATGTTAATTCCAAGATATTTGACTAGTTGGGTTGGAAATTTTAGGCTGCCAAATAGAGAATCTTTATATCGAGATGACGCTAAGTTAGATTTAAGAAATCGTATGGCTTCAAATAATTAAAAGTTAGACAGTTAATCTTAATCTTGAGCTAAATTAGATATGATTCTTTTAGACATTGAGAATGGTCCCCAACAATCCAATGTAAAAACTTAAACGATGGCAAATTAACACATTGATTTAATTTCAGATGTAAGTCTCGTTAAAAGTGTCAAGAAGATTTACTGAGTATGGCTGTCCAATACACTGGGAATAAGAAATGAAATTTATTTGGAATAATAAAAATTGAGGTTTTCTCTATCTTATGTCAAATTCTAAAAATGCAAAATTAATTTTAAAAATAATTTTTACAAAAAATAAGTTTTTATTTACAGTCCAGGATAGCTACAAAAAAATAGTTTCAAAATTTTATTTTAAAAAACTTACTTCAGGTAGTATCATTCATGATACACAGAATTTTAGATGAACACTTGAAAATTATGACAGAAATTTAACATTGACTTATTACTAAAACTGCCCTGTCTATGGGGCTTAAGATATACTGCTTACCCTGAAGAGAGAGGTTAAGACTTCCAAAAAAGGGGTGTCCTAAGTGTGACACTAAACAGGATGTGATGGTGAGGCTTTATTTCTAGAGATTCAGGGAGTGTGGAGTACTTCTTCATTGCCATTACTCTCAGGTCCACTCTGACCTAGAGCTGTTATACCTGTTAGGGTTTTATCTATGGGTCAAATAGATCTGCTTGAAAATTATTTGTGTTAGACAGAACTGGGTTCAAAAAAAGCTAAAGTGAAATAACTACAGACTACGTACTTAGAACATCGATTGACAAAATCAAAGAGAATGGCTTCGAACTGACGAAGAAAAGAAGCAGAAGATACCCCGCAACAACAATTACTGACGCCGACTACGCCGATGACATAGCGATACTGGCAAATACACCTGACCAAGCCGAAACACTTCTGCATAGTTTGGAACGAGCAGCAGCAAGCATAGGCCTCTATGTTAATGCACACAAAACGGAATACATGTGTTATAACCAAACGGGGGACATCTCCACTCTAGAAGGAACCCCACTTAAACTAGTAGACAAATTCACGTACCTAGGAAGCAGCGTCGAATCAACCGAAAAGGACATCGAAACGAGGCTAACGAAAGCATGGACAGCTATCAATAGGCTATCGATTATATGGAAATCAGACCTAACCAATAAAATGAAACGCAGTTTCTTCCAGGCAGCGGTCACATCGATACTGCTATATGGATGCACTACATGGACGCTAACAAAACGGCTGGAGAAGAAACTAGATGGCAATTACACAAGAATGCTGCGTGCAATCCTGAACAAGTCCTGGCAGCAACACCCCACAAGACACCAACTGTACGGCCACCTGCCCCCCTATCACGAAAACTATTCAAGTTAGACAAACCAGACATGCAGGACACTGCTGGAGAAGCAGAGATGAACTCATAAGAGATGTACTCTTATGGATCCCCACACATGGCCGCGCAAAAGCAGGGCGACCAGCCCGAACGTACATTCAGCAGCTATGTGAGGATACAGGGTGTTGTCCTGAAGACCTACCTAGGGCGATGAACAATAGGGAGGAGTGGCAAGAGAGGGTCAGGGATATCTGTGCTACCAGCACGATATGATGATGAAAAATATAAATATGAATACAAATGAAGGCAATTCTTTAACTTTGGGATGGGTTGACATAAAATTAAAATCAATCAATGATTACTGAAAATTAGATGATTAATATACTCATCTTCCTCTCCAGCATTTCTGCAAAGAAATTATTATGAGTCATTTAGACTTTAGAAATGAAATAATTGCAAACATTTCAGAAAATTTTTCAAAATCTTCTTGGAATGGAAACTGTAACTCTTTTACGAGCCTTTCTTGTTAATTTTTGTGGGCTTCATGAGTAGGAGATGGAATATATGAATTTCCTTATCTCTCTGCATTATGGGTAAAATTGTATTAATGTTGTTCTTCTAAAAAGATGGCTTTGGCATTTAATAAACCCCAAAGGTTGATATGTCATTAAATAAAGAAACCATACCAAGCCGAACAGAAACATGCCCCAATTTTCTCCGTAGGTTTTAACTTTCATGCAAAAAATCCTGTTGTTTCACATTTCTCATACTAATAGTTGACTGATAGTCAAGTCAAATGATTTTTCTGAAATGTTTAAAAATATTTTGCACAATAGGTACAATTTTTGGCATTCTGCTTGACAAAAGCCTTAATAATAAACTTTAGGTGTTTCTTTACAAAATTGGGTATTGTAAGTGTTAATATCTTTATTTTTTAAAATACACTCTTGGTCATCCTGCAAAGATTTACATGTCTCAGCCCTATGCAGATACTGGATGCAGTCTAGATGAGCAGCCACAAGTGATGGACGATATGGATAAATAGCAAGAGAGTCTTAAGAAACTCTTTGAAATCAGCATGACTTGATTTCTTTTTTAGACTCCCTCAATTTGATTGGTTTGGTTTGGTTTGGTTTCTTTGTTTAATGGCATATCAACCTTTGTAGATCATTTAATGCCAGAACCATTCACCTAGAAGAACAGTAGTGGTACTATTTAACCCATCGCTGGGAGGATAAGGGGGTTCATACCTTTCACCAGGGTATTTGCCCGAAAGTGAACGTAATAGCGCGACTGGAGTATGAACTCGCTTACTACAATTCCGCAGTCCATCGCTTTAACCATTACACCACGAGTTCACCCCCTCCTTCAATTTGAGATTTTGTATTGAAAGCACACAGGCAATTCATAGAGCAATGCAATATTCTAAATCTAGTAAAAACAAAAGTTTGTTTGGGAATCACAGCATCATTATTAAACATTTTTCTCTTCATTAACAACTTTTTGAGCTTTGATTGAAATAGAAGGTCCTGGCTGAAATTGACTATAGATATTTTGGAAATTGACAAATTCCCTATACAAATTATTGAGAGTGTGCTGAAAAGTCCTCAGCCCAAACAAGAGGGGAATGACTTAGAGCCATATTCAAACTACAGTTTAACTTACTTGATGTATTATTTCTCATGTTTCTTTAATTCATCTAAAAAAATTATTTGAAAATTTAACCTTTAGAACTCTAAGCAGCCAATATGAGTAGTAAGTAAGTAAAGTTAGCGACCATAGTCGAGGGTGACCCAAAGGCTCCCTTTTCGATAGCTACTACACCAAGGTGTAGGGGAGGGCGCTACTCCATTCCCAGGATTGCTCCACTTTACCCTTGAACCGTACCTTATAATGCTGAGTGTTAAGCAAGGTGGTATCAAGAACCATTTTTAAAGTCTTTGGTATGACTCGACCTGGGATTGAACCCAGGTCTCCCGGGCCATTGGCGAACACTCTAACCGCTGGGCCAATGTCCCGGTAGTAGTACCCGACATAAAATATAGCTGAAAACATAAAATGTTGTTATATATCATTTAATAGCCTGATTTTATTATTGCTAAACAATAGAGATGTAGAAATGGGGATTCCCGGGCCAGAATTTATGCTACCTGTGGATGTGTATTTCTAGTAAGTGACACAAATATTGGCTGAATGCATTTGGCCATAGCTCAGATGTAAGAGCACTACTGATTGTCTGTATAATTACTAGGTAATAGCAATATAGAAATAGGGATTCCCTGGCCAGAATTCATGCTATCTGGGTATATGTACTTCTTTGTAGCATTAAAAATACAGACAGCCTGAGTAAAAATGATGGGATCATTCCTTTCTTGGTAGGGCTAAGAACTTGTCAATATCTCTGTGTACCTGTTTTATATTACCTAGTGTTTTCCCCACTAATATTAGTGTTTTCAATGTTTTCTAAAAAAAGTTTTTTGTCACAAAAGTACTCTTTTATTGCTTTCTGTATGTATTTCTATCATATGACTTTGAAAATAATATTTGGCAATACCTGCTTCAGTCAAAATATATATAAAGAGTTCTTGTATTTTATCTTCTTGCAGTGCATTTGAAGTGATCCCGTTCCATGAAAGAAAGCCATGCTGGGTGATGGTTACCTGGTGAAGACATATCTTTGCGGTATTTTGCTTGCTTTCTGAACCTGCATGACATTTTCCCAGGTATCATTGCATGTAGGTTTTCGTGCTACCTGGTATTTTCTGGCAATGTGCTTAAAATAAATAATCATTTATCATTTTAGCTCCTTGAATTATTTACCAACCCTGAAGAAAAGAAAAAACCTTTTATAATGTTTTAAAATAAACCAATTTGTCATAATTGACAGTCTTTGAAAAATGGAAAATTTGTCCCTTCTTACAAAGCTAAAGAAGTTTTATTTATTGAAGGAGTCTTCTTTGTTTCTATTTTCCTTTGGCAAAAAAATTGAATCTTGGTTGATACAATTTTACTACATAGGTCTACATACTGATAATCTCTCTATACACCTTTGCCTATGAGAATGTGTGTTTCTTGCTAACAAAAATTTAATATCTATTTCATTTTCAAAGTATTTCCTTTCTATGGTTATAAATAAAATGTCAATGTTACCTTTTCTTAAAAAAATTATATTGAAACACTGTGTTAATTCAATCTGAACCTTTTACTCTGTTATTTAAAGAGAAACTTACTTTTTAATATTGAAAGAAAGAATTATTTATTAAGTCAAGGCTTAATAAAATTAGTACAATTTTTCAATTTTGTTTACAAATAGGGTGTAGGAATAATTAACCATTACAGAAAAGGCTTATGTATATTTATCATGCATATATATATATATATATATATATATATTTACCAACCCCTCCGCTCGGGCAGGATATGACATAAGGTCTATATATATATATATATATATATATATATATATATATATATATATATATATATATATATATATATATATATATATATACTTGTATAATTCGTGCAAGAATATCTTTTCATATATTTATATATATGTATGTATGTATAGGTCCTTGTAATATATATATCTTCAATTCTATATGTCTATTTATTGCTTTAACTTATTGGCACATATCTACAAACTGTGTTAGAAAACGATGCATTCTATTTCCTAAAATGCACAGATTATCTTTAGGGAAACTTTTGGTATAAATTTACGATAAAGAATACTTGAAAATTGTTTTAAATTATAACTTTATTCATCTTTAAATTTATTTATTAGATAGAAATTAACAAAGTTTCATACTGTGAAAAATGGCTTCAAAACTTTGTGAATTTTTATAGTCTTTATATAAATATTCAAAAGACAGTAGGCAGATGCTTAAGTGTATATAAACTTTGTTAAATGCATATGTGATATCTATATGTGTGTGTGTGTGTGTGTGAAAGAGAGAGAGAGAGTTAGAGATAGAGAGAGAGAAAGAGTGAGTAGATGTTGTTCAATAAGTTAATAGCCTGATGTGTCATTATTAGCAGAGTCTTTATATGGAATTTCCACGGCGTAATGTTCATTGTACGTGATTATTTCAAACAAATGAGTGCATTGATAAAAGAAACAGAAGAATATTTGTTGACTAAAATAAATGCTTTCTTTAACACGAGACTGCTAACTTATTGATATATATACATACGTCAATAATATATGTATATATAATGTCTGTGTGTATTTGTGAATCTGTATGTATATCTTTATGTTGCTTTGTGGAAATATGTGATTAGTCAGATTTTTAATTTTGGTGTACACAGTATGGGATATATAGGTATAGATATCTACAGCTGTATTTTTGTATTTTCTTCCACATAAAAACCAAGACACTTGTCTGTTTATGCTAAATAATATATAATTTCTTTGTGTTTGTGTGTGTGTGTGTGTGTGTGTGTGTGTGTGTGTGTGTGTGTGTGTGTGTGTGTGTGTGTGTATACATTCATGTATATACCATTTTGCTGCCGCGTGAAAAGATGCTGTATGTCTGCTTTTTCATAAACACTTAATATGATTTATAGAGATAGGGTTGTGTTCATATATGAAATTTATGTTTATACATATCAATGTCAATACACAGTAATATGTTTACATAAACTTGTATATTTTTGGCTATATGTGAATGTATTATAAATGTCAATAAATGTTTTATGTATGGAAAATAATGTATTTATATATTAATATGAATTAATATTGCTTATAAAGTTTTGCAATAGTTTTAAAATTTAATAACTCAGATTGTACAAATGATATTAAAATCTACGTGAGAGTTCACCTCTGCAAATTTTATCTTTGATGCATTTTTTGATTACCCACTTCAATATGACCAACATCATTGTTAATAAATTTTCAAGAAGATTCTCAAATTCTTTGAATACATTCTATAACTGAAACATTGCAAATACCTGAATTAGTGAAAATATGCTATTCAGATTTCTCCCCAAAAATAAGAGTTAATTAAGAACGTTTTTTTCAGGTTACTTTCATGTGTTTTTTTTTTCGAAATGATTCTATCATCTGTACAACATGAGTTGTTGAATTTTAAAATTGCTGCAAGAGATTATGCACACCCCTGTATTGTATGTTTGTCTATTATGTCAATAAGTATTTACAATTAGATGCACCAAGTTTTACTCTGTGTCTCTGATAATAGAAACGATATCTCCTATGGTGTGAATTTTTAAAAATTGGCTTTTTTAAGTATATAGGCACACATTATCTCACTACATAAGGTGATACTTAAATAGTACACACACACACACACACACACACACACACACACACACACACACACACACATATATATATATATATATATATATGTATAATATGAATTAGTGATGACAGATCAATATATTTGCATATAAATGTAAGTACATTATCAGAATTGTTGGTTGTACATTGGAGTTATTGTAAAATTAAATGTAATGGTAGATGCATTGTGATGTTTCACTCAATGTGTTTGCTTGTATACAAGAGAAAAAAAATTATTAAGAAAACATCTTTTCATCAATAAAATAAATAAAAATATTTTATATTAAGTGCACCCACCAAATATTTCCTTGTTCAATGCATTCATAAAATAGTTTTAAAATCAAATATATGATAGACAAAAAAAAACAAGAATCTTCTAACAAATTCTTTATTTATCATTTTGATGTTTCTTTTCATGTGTTAGCTCATCTTTACTGATCAAAGTGAAACAGTTGAGTTCACACATAAGTATAAAAATATTTAGAGCTTTGGCTTACTTAGAGAAAAAATGTACATATATCAAAAAATATATTGCAGTTGGGCATGTGTGCATATATCCATGTTTCAGTGTCTCAAAAGTAATATCTCAATATGTGAATGTCCAAATTAATGTCTCAATATGTGAGTGCCCATGTCCAAATTAATGTCTCAGTGTGTGATCATGTCTCTTCAGATTTATGTCTCAGTGTTTGAGTATCCAAATGGAAATCTGAGTGTCTGTATGTCTGTGTGTCCAAATTAATAAATTTATGTATGCATTCATATCTGTATGTACAAACTGATGTTCTAGTGTGTTCATTTAAATTAATTTCTAAGTATATATGCACATAAATGTCCCAATATACATGTATGTAAATGTGAGCGCGCACATACACACATGCACACACACATGTATATATATATATATATATATATATATATATATATATATGTATATATATATAAACAGATTAGAAAATCTATGAGGTGAGGAGAAATTAAGAATATTGGATAAAATAAAGTGCTCTTGTGCCAGCAAGTAGAGCAGTATAAAAACTAAAATAATTGTTACTGGACCCTCCTTAGCTAATCTATTACAATTAGTTTCATGCGTTAAAAATAAAAATAAAATTATCAGACATAATATTTTGGCTTCCCAAAACATGCAGTGAGACGATTAGGTTAAACAAAAAAAAACAAAAAAATTGCAGGAATAGTAACAAATAAGAAAAGGAAGTGAGGTTATAATTATATATCAGGAATTGAGATATGCAAATAAAGAGTATGTTTGCCTAGAAAGAAAAGTGTTTTTTTTTAAAGTAAAAACAAAAATATATAGATACTATAATATTCTCCATGCATTGTAAAAAGTTTTACTATTCATATGTAATTATCAAAACAATATTTCATGTCTTAATATTTTTATTAATGTGTATATATATCATATATTTATCAAAAAAGTCCCTCGTAAACATATAAATAAATTTTAGTTGGTAATAAGCCAGAATCAGTCAAATTTTTCTTGCAGATACTGTGAGAGATATACCATAATCATAAAACATATATAGATCTTTATTTATTAGTATATCTCTGATATACATATCCATTCATATATAGATCATTAGATAAGTGCTAAATCATGTATACACTATCCCCGATCTGAAATGAAAATAAGAACGAATGAACTATATATATATATATATATATATATATATATATATATATATATATTAACTCATTAAGGTTAATAAGCTATTCATTTATGTTCATGTCGTTATTTAACTTTGTTTAGGCTCATTACAACTCAACATATTTTTTCTATTTTTATATCATAGTCAAATTAATTATCAGCCCATTCATACATACATTTCTCTCGTTAAAATGCTTGTATTGTCCTGAAAATTTGACTTCATTAGATATGTAGTAATATGATATGTGTTTTCTTAAGCACATCTTTGTCGGAACATCAGAGAATATGTGAATAGTGTTGTAGGTCATACTATAAGACTAAAGGATGAACAAATATTTTACATGTGTACATGTCTTATTCATTGTATGTTATGTTTACACATCAATATCTTTGAAGCACTATTGTTTTTTAAACTCAACTACTTTTTCATTCATCTTTTTCTGTTTTATTGCTACTCTCAGATTGCAGTTCTATGGCAGTAAAACTTTTTTGTTCCTAACTGTAAATGTTTGTGAACAATACATGCTTTTCAGTAAATTAATAAGGCAGTTGGGATATTTATTCCATCTAAGAAAAAGTAAATTTGTTGAATTACACATTGGATCTAAAATATAAAGCTTATTGAATGTCTATGGAACTTGTCTAAAAAGATGCCTCAATTTTTTTTACAATGTTTTATAAAAAGGAGTTAAATAAGACTTGTTAAAAATCAATTACAATGAACAATTCTTAATCCAAATGATGCATTGACTGTTAGTTTTAATACAACATATGTATACAAAGCACACTATATTTTAATTATGATCAAAATATTAAGGAATTAGTTAATTGGAGCAACCCCTTCTTATGAAATCATTCTGGCCACATTGGTAATGGTGCTGTTACAGTAATATTTACTCTTAAGGATCAGAAATGCAAGTTCAAATCTGACCTGAGGCATGTTTTGTTTTATTCATTTTTTATACAAGCTGCTTATTTAGAATCTGAGAATCACAATAAAAATGAAACAGAAATAATATAAAAAAAAGATGAGTCAAGAAAGAAAAAATAATGAAAAGGCATCATCTAAGAAAATCAGATTTTTCTTACTTTTTTTTTTTTTTGTAAATTTGATAGAAATAGAGAAATACCATAGAAGCCTGTCTATATGTCCATAAATTGGTACAGATATATGTGGATGCATTCTGAAAACACTGGCCCTAATATAACTCTAACACACAATCACTTCATTATTGCAGTTGAAAGACAACACCTCAGATTTATTATTCTTTAATATGTATGTTTTAGTCAAAATCAAAATTGTGCTGTACTATTAACAAGGCCTACAATATACCAACTGTATCTCTTGCAGAGGAATATAGCCCAGCTTCCTGTTAAAAAAGGTGTCATGTGTGAATAAAGGATTATTACTTAATAGGAATAGTTATTTAAAAACATAAGTGTGGATAACTTATCAGCATTAAGGGTCGTTTTCATGAAGTTATAATTCAAATTATAAGTTATTGAAAACATAATTGCTTGAAAAAAGACTGAATTTGGCAAAAAATTGACCGGCAAGAGTTGGCATGCCATAAAAAAACAACCAACCAAATCTCCAAATTAACATAGAATGAAAGTAAAAAGAATTAAACTAAATTAATATCATAAAAAATTCAAAGAGACAATTAGAATAAATGCAATTGTTGAATTTCTCCTTAGAAATAATTAAGTTTTGTTAGCTTCATCTCTCTATACAGATCTCAATGTTAATCCAGTGATGGATTATAGAGGAAGTATTTTTTTAATTTTAGGGAAAATTTTGTTTTATCCTTCCATACATCTTAATTTTTATTTTTATTTATGATTTATTTCTCAACTGAGTAAAACAGTTATTGCAATATAATTTAAATAACTCTATCTGTTATATCATTATTTTGCCTTATTTATTTATTCATTTTTATTATTCTCCCCAAAATTTATTTATTTATTAATAATTCTTCAAAAATCATTTTTATTTCCTCAAAAATAATTTCCTGAAAGTGAATAGCATTGTTATATTTCTGTCAAGAGATTGACAAATTGAAAGCCATCAAAATGTATCAGCCAGTTGTCATTAAAAGGGACTTTGGCTTGTTGATTTCCTTTCTTCATTAAGCATTGCCAGGAATTTTTCTTCTTTTTTGAATGCTACAAATATATTCTTCCTTAATTTTTTCCTGCTTTTTAACTCTTGGCTTAATTTCAATTCTTAAATGTTTTGTGGGCATGCTTTATATTTTTTGCTTCAGCACTGACAGCATGTAATTAGAAGCATGCTTTTTAAAATTTTGAAGAAAAGATAAAACGGTCCAAAAGAAACATGATTTACCTTCAGAAAAACTGATGTTTATAATTATCTTTTTATTTCAATTTAATTTTTTTAGGTGTGCAGGAGTGAGGGAGGATTCCTTTTGATAATACCTTCAGTCTATCTATACAGGGACTTTAGAACAGCTGTTATATTCATTAAATTATAAATCAGAAAAAAAAATTTTTTTAAAGATGAACCAGAAACTTTTGTTATATTCCTTAAATTTGAATATTTCCTGGACTTCATTGTTTATTTGAAAAAGTTGATTTTTCTCCCTCCGGTTGAGAAAGAAATAGGCAACACCTAATGAAAATATTTCAAACTTCTTTCAAAATAAAATAGATTGAAAAATATGCATAACTTATTTTCTCAAAGAAGAGCTTTCAAAAAACATTCAGTTTTTCTCTTTTCTCTTTTCTCTTTCAGATTTTCTTTACTTTTTTATTACATTTTTGATATATCTGTTTAAAATTTTAGTGTTTGTATGCTTGATTCTTGTAGTTGTATCATTTTTGCCAGCAATATGTGAATACAAAATGCAAGATGATTTTTTTCTTTTAGAAATATTTAGTAAATGGGTTGTTGTCATTTTTATAATTAGATGTTTAAATTTTAGAAACCATCAGCTGGGTTACTCTTTGAAACAAAATTTTCAAAAATGAGGTGATTTCTTTAAATGATAGGGCACTATTCAGAAAAAAAATGTATAGAAATATTGTGTGTGCAGTTGCTTTTTGTGGCTCAGAAATATTTGGCCCGAATGAAATTACAGAAAAAGAATTTTAACCAAAATATACAAAATAGAAATATTGAGTATTGCAAGGTGAATATGTCAATGAATTCAAGTCTTATTTTGTCTAATTCTGAAGACTAGAACTACAGCAATATGAAAATAAGGAGAACAAGTTTTAATCAATCAGCAATTATTGAACCCTTATAAACCTTCATAAAGAATATCTTAAAATGTTATCTATGCACTGATTAAACTTGCACTGAACATTATAGATCATATCTTCTTGATTTAACAAAATCAAAACAGAAGACTTCTTTTCTTTTCTTTTTATCCTTAGAGAACAAAAAAATCCAATTTTAGAGTTTCATAGCCAATGATTTGACTGAAGTAATTATTAAGTAAAAAAAAAATAAAAAAGAAATCTAATTAAGTCTTTATTTGAAAAAAAAATTATGTTTCAAATTCAAATTTGGGATGAACAATTGATCTTATCCTATGTAATCTTAAAATCTTGACTCAGTTATTTTTAAACAAAACTGAAAAATATCCATAAAATTTCCTTATTGATATTATCAGAAACAACAATCATTACTTTTATGATTGCTATTAATTATTTCATTGAAATAACATTTCCAATGACAAGTTGTAACAAATTTTAATTAATGCTTCCCTTTGTATAAATGAAGTGATTAAAAAACTAGTATTGGAATCTAAAATATATAAGGGTATTACTGGTGAGTTAATTTATCTTTTTAGTTTGGTCTCTAAATGGTTTTAAGAATTACTCACTTAAATTGTTTGCAGAGAGATGTGGGTGAAAATGATTATCAGTATAGAAAATGAAATCAGCATACAGAAATTCGATCCAAGGCTTTTTAGGTTCACTCCAGATTAATGCCCATGTGAAAGGTGCAAATCCATCTTTTTTTCCTCCTTAAATATTGGTCAAAAAGTAAGACAGATTAAACTATCTTGCTTTGAAGCAGGAATCCTTAAAGCAGTTTGATCTCATCTTCAATGGTGGTTTGGCAACTACATTGACAACATTGGTGTCAAGCTATATGATTCCTTTCTCTCCACTTGGAAAACATTTGTGATGTGAAGAAGGGATACTTGCTTCATGGGCAACCACTCATCTTCCATGCAATCATGTCCGGACCAAATCCCATTAGATACCATTATCTGTCCATTTTTAACTAAAGAAGAAATGCATGCTGGTTTTTCTGGGAGAAATTTTACCTATAAATTTTGTTAATTAAAACACGCATTGCATTAAAATGTGCAATCTAATTGCTGAAGACATTTTTTGTTCAGTACAGCAAATTAAATAATTTTATAGCATTCATATTTCAAAATTTATTCATTTGGCTTCATTAGCAGTAATTTGGCAATTTAGCATCATAGAATTACAAAAGCTGTAAAAGTCATGAATCTCCATTTCCCTTTAGAAAAAACATTTTGTAATAAAAATGAAGTAAAAAAATGCAGAAAAGAGCATTAACTAAGCAAAATGTGAGAGTTGACTTCTATTCATTCTTCCCATACTATATTCCTTTTTTCAAAACCTCCTTAACAGAAAAGAGAAATATATATATAAATATATATATATATATATATATATATATATATATATATCAAAGATAAATGGTCAGGGGAAACCAACTTTGTTCTAATCATCATTACAATACATCTAATTAAATAACTCAGTAGTTGTCAGAACTAATGGACAGCATATAGAATATGGCATGCAGATGAAATTTACTTCCTGAGTGACTTGTTGCAGAAACCCCTTTTATTTTATTCATTCTTTTTGTTAATGTTATCTGGGCATATCAATTTACCTGTGGAACAATTGCTTTCTTTTATACCTATAACACGTGTATTGTGTAAATGCTTAATTAATGAATTCAAGTAGTAGCGATGTACATATCGTGTTCAGAAAGAAAAATTGTTGTAATGTTGTTTTTCTGACATTCTTTTAGAATTTGTTTTAAGAAAAAACAAGAAAAACCCTTTGCCCGTGCAGCATAGAAACTTTATTTTGCACGTGTTTGAACTTAGAGCTTTTACAAGTTAACTTGCATTCAACCCATTATTCAGCAGGGCTTAGAATATGACAACTGGATCCTCTCCAAAAGGGATAAGACTGTCTCTTTTAGGGATATTTTGTGTATAACAGTAAACAGCATCCAGTGATGAGGGTCCAGATATATATATATATATATATATATATATATATGCATGTGTGTGTACTATGTATTTGTATTTGAACATATCAAAAAAATATATATGTATATATATGAGCAGAAGACGAAAGAACCTAAACAAAAAGATGCCTTCTTATCCCTCAGTCTTTCTCCATTTTTTACGGAGCTGCTTGACTATATAACATTTAGAAGGAAAATTCATTTAGTCTCTAGATGTGCGCATCTATTCCATTTTCTGTACTGTTAACCATTTGATCACCTTCACCATCTTTATTAGTAATTAATAAAAAAGTAATTATAACTTTTGATCAGTTTATTTTAATAATTAAAACTTTTGTTATTTTCTAAGTAATCTATAGTAAATACACAAGAATTGCAATACAGTGCAGCAAAAGATATAATTCAGCCAGAATAATCTTGGGAACTGTAGGTATTTTAAGATATATATTCATGAGAAAAATCCACAAGAGACATTTGTGGTTGGAACCAATTAGAAAAGTTTGGTCAGTAATCTTGATAAATTGGACCTCCTGGGATTTTGAGATTGCTCACTTTGCAACAAACTGCTAAAATCATTGTAGGCATCATTTAGCTTACAATGAAAGATTTTCTCTGTGAATGGAAGATATTGTCTGGGAAATTAACTATTTGCTTTGAATAGGAACATTAGTCTGCAAATAATGGTCTAAGACTTCTAGCAACTAACAAAGATAAAAAGAAAAACCATTTCTTCAAAATACTGTTTTGCAGGGAGTTTTATTTTCATACACAAAATGTTAACTATATATTACTGCTAATTACGACTAATTTTCACAAAAGAAACTCCCACTCCAAAAAAAGGATATATCATAAGTAATGAATTGGAATATTTCTAAAAAAGATAAAGATAATTTCTTCCTTTTTTTTAAAACTTATTTAAAAGGGTTTTCTCTAACTATAATGATTAGTAACCAATGAATGCTAAATTATAGTCTGTATCTAATGGGAAGGCAAGTTTGCAATTTGCCATTTTAAAAAAAATTTGGGCACTTTCCCTTAAAAGAAGTTTCAAAGATCATTTTAAACGTCTTTGTTTCTAAATATTCTGCTACTCATGAAATATTCTTGTAATTAGATAAATTTAAAGTTGGATTTGTTTTTCTATTCTTTCTGGTAAAATATGATTACTTTCTGGACACCCTCCTATATCCATCCTCCAACCAACTTTTTTCTCCACTGTAGAATTTCAATCTTCTTCAGGAAAAATCTCTAAGAAAATATTATGAATGCAATTTTTCAAGCAATATTTAGATGTTCTTTTCTTCTCCGATTCCATTCATGCTAATTCTGGTCTTCAGAGTGTGGAGTACCTCTTCATTGACATTATTTTGCAGTCCACTCTGAAACAGAGTGGTAGTAACTATAAGGGTCTCATCAGTGGGTCAAATAGATATGTTTGAAAAGTATTAGTATTAGAAATGCTTCAAACTTTATGAGTATATGCAAATTATTTGCATTAAGAATAGTTTTTTTTTAGTTATAATTGTTAACAAATGTATTTGTAACTTGAAACTACATATTTCCTTGTTAAAAAGGGTCTCTCTTTTGGGTAGAGAAATCAAAGACTAATAAAGGTTAGAAATTTAGCATAATTAAAACAAATCAAACTGATCAGATGAAGATATATAAATTTGCATATTTTCATAATAAAATGTGAGGAATAATTCTAAGAAAAATAAAAACATCAATATGTATCACACTAAGTGATCATACACTAAAAATGAAAGTTAGTAGAGCACATAGAGAGAAGAAAGTTAGAAGAGATGTTATAAAAGGACAATAGACAAAAAACATTGGACATGGTAGAAAAAAACTTGACAGAAGATAGAGAGATGAGATTGTGGAGTTTCCTGGCAAGATATAGCATAGATGAGAAGAATAAAGGTTGTCATGTAAAGAAGTGCAAAAGGCCACTCTCTTGCACAAGAATCTCAATGGCTGCAAGTGATGAGGATATTCTGTAAAGTAAAAGATATGCTTATGATTTAACTTTTTTTTATTTGAATTGTCTTGTGGCATACATAATTGCGTGTATGCCTCTCATAATTCCTCTTTTAAAATTTTATCACAAACACACTTTTAAGAAAATTTCCATATAATTTGCGAGCATTTTTCAAGATAATTCATAGAATTATTTTTTGCATTGAAATTAAGCTTTCATTGGCCAATTGAAAAAATTCAATTTCTGATTCGACAAACTTTTCCCTGGAAAATTATTATAGTTTCAACTAATTCCCATTTTAATTCATTTTGAAATTTGTACTTCATGCGACTTTTGCAAACTCTTTTGTCCCTGCAGTAGAAGCGATACAAAGAATTTCTGGTATCCATGAGTAAATGAAAGAGACAGATGAGTGAAGTGACATTGATATCTTATAACTTTGGCATTGGCATATTTCCAGAGAATTTCACTCTGTCATTTCTTTTAGCATATGAGCAATTTTGAAGAATTATGGTTATCCAATGGTGTGATGCCATCAAAAATAGATTCATTCCTTAATCCAAAGCTTAGTCAGAGGATATTTTACTGCAACAGCAATGGCACTGGAATCAAGATTTTGAATCACCAAAATTGAATCTCAGATCTGCTATTCTTAAAACGTGATTCTATTGGCTGTTGGAGATAAAGAAAATATTTAATGACTTTGTCACAGTTGGAATGCAGAGTTATTGAGATGGATGTTTGCTGAGGTATCATGGGATAAATGACAATAGTGATTGGCAGATTTTGTTGATTTCAAGAGAAAATAGAAAAGAAAGTACCAAGGAAATTAAAACTAACTTTGGATTCTAAACAGTATTGTTTATTTATCTCTTATTTAGTACATTAATATGACAGATTTATTGTTATTTCTCTCTTTGTTTAATTTTTTATAAATGCAAATTGATTTTATCTGCCTTGTCAGGTACATGTAAAAGAAAACCTGTTTAGCTGCAAATTATTTCACCAATGCCAGCACATTGGTTTTATTTCCTTTTTTCTAAAACTCTTAATTCATTTATAATATGTGGCATGGTGGTAAGGGTCTATTTCTGGAGCTTTGTGAAGTCACCCATTCTTTGTTATTAACCCAAGGTTTACTCAAACCTAGACTGTGAGGATCCAAACTTTGAGTCAGATAGAGCAGTTTGAAAATTTAGCATTAGATAGGAATACATGAAATAATATAAGTGTGCAAAAACTAATGAGAATTATTATTTAATAGGAAATTATTTGGGAACCAAATTAATAGTTATGAATATAAGAAATTGTATAATGGGTGCAAATTATTTGCCTAAAGTGTAGTTACATGAAGCTATAAAAGTTGACCATATAATCTCTTGAAAAAGGTTTTCAGCATTAGATAACTCAACAAGGGTTGGCATGCCATAAAAGCAACCAATATGAATCAACCATTAACAAATTGTAATTTTAAAAATATAAACCTCATGATATTCATAGTGTGAATATATTAAATTGAATTTCAAACAAAAATAAATTCACTTCACTGAAAATTATCAAAGAAATTGGGAAAAAAATTACTCAAGTATTTGTATGTAAAAATAAAATACACAGAATTGTCTTTGAGTCGTCATTTTAGGGTCAAAGTTGCACAAAACTTTTCTCTTATAGGTAGTTTATGAATAGACTTCATATAGATATATAGATTTGTTTAATTACTTTTAAATATACATATTCAATCCTTCTTAAACATCTGAGTCATTTAACTTATTGTGTGTGCCTTGTAGGTCAGTATGGTCAGCTCATTGAAAGTTGATAAGTGGCAAGTGATACAATGCAAGAAGCCTGTCAGTGAAGACTGATGAATTGTTGTAGAACTTCAGTATAGACATAAAACATAGGGGAAGATGTATATGGAACTAATTGATATCTATTAATTTTAGCATTCCTAAGGGTAAGTGAAATTAAATAGAACACTAGGTGCAGCAAGAAGCCAGTTAGAATATATATCTATAATGTTGCACCAAATTCTGAAATGCTTGAACATTACTCTATAAGGATCCTGTAAAAGAATTATTCTTTTAGGAATCATCATTTCATGGTCTTGGTTTTATATAGCTGAAGAATGTACTATAAACTGATAAATAGTGTTTTCCCCTTAATATATAGGAAAAAGATTTACTCTTATTCCCCAAACATAGTTAGTTTTATCTTTTTATGTAAAAGAGGAAATCATACTTGAATCAATAGAAAAATGTACAAATTAAAAGCATTGTATCAACTAAGTAATAGTAGAAGTAGTAGTCTTAATAATAATAATTTGGACCTAGCCAGAGTGGTGTAGAAACTGTGAAAGCGTCAGTAGTACCAATTGTAGTTGGTGCCCTTGGAATGGTCACTATAGGCCTGGAAAAGAGACTGGAAGAATTGGATATCAGGAAAAATTGAGACCATCAAGACCACAACACTGTTAAGATCAGCTAGAATGCTTAGAAGAGTCCTGGAGACCTGTGGAGACTTGCTGTCACTCAGACTTCAGAACTGATTTGAAAAACTTATATAAAATGAAAACTATAAGGATTATTAAAAGGATTTTTAAAAAAGATTTTTAAATCAATATGAAACAGGATTAATTAGGAAATTGCAGCTGTTGTCAAAGGGATATAATACTTCTTGGGATTCTCAGTAGAAACAAACACAATTCAAACAAAAATCTCTATCTTCATGCATTCAAAAATAATATATTTAGACTCAATAAACAATGTATTTTGACATTTTTTGCTCAAAGCTAAATAATAAAATAATACATAAAGGGAATATATATGTAGATAAATTATCATATAGTACTTGTGAACTCCTTCTGTTAAAGTTATTTCTTTATAAAGAAATCCACAAAAGTATTAAGTGGTTTGTTTTTCAGAGAAATTTTGATTTAACTTATTTGCAGTTTTGTATCCACATATACAGCATGTGGCACTGTAGATGTCTATGCACATGCACTTGAGTCTTTTTGTATATCTGCATGTTTTTATACATATGTATGCATGTGCCCAACGACATGCATTTCAACCTTTTATCTGTGGGTTTGCCAAAGGGAGATGATAAATTAGGATTATTATGACTGTTAAATATCTTTATGGTATACAACTTGTGATTTAGTGTGTATATTACATAAATAAAATAAATTTGAATAACAAATAATCTTAATATAAAGAAATAACCTTTTTATATGGTTGGGTATTTATATATATATATATACATATGGTTAATATTGATGAAATTATTACAATATGTAATATGTATTTTGAAAAACAGAAAGCAATAACAACAGTTATATGAATACCTTTGGCAATGTGCATATAGTTAAAGGTTGGAAGCTTGCTTGTTGCTCATGACTTGATTAATTGATGTACTAGGGAGTGAGAAATCTCAAGTTGCATTTGGCTCTGCTGATTACCAGAAGATAATAACAGGATGTTGTGACCGACCTAAAACTCACTGGGGTGTTGGTGTGGAGTTGTGGACACTGCTGGAATCGTTTCTGCAAGACTGTACAATGGCCTAGGTGAGTTCTTTTATTTTGGATCCCTTGATTATTTTACAGCTTCCTTGACAATCATAAGTAAATTGTGTGGACACACTGGCATTTAATATGTCCAGTTTTGGTCATGGAAATTAGCACCAGTGAATTTCTTTTGAACAGCCTATACGTTATCTTTTGAAGTAAATGTAAAATTTTCCTGATTTGTATCATCAGAATATTATAAAATGTTTTGTGGAATTTTACAAGAAAATGCTGTTACAAATTGCATATAGTCTTTCCAGAAAAGAATTAGAAAATATGACGAGTACAGTATTAAAATACCTTTCTTAAATATATGATTGCATATCCTTCAGCAGTGATATCAACCCTGTGACATTTCTTGTTGCCACCTATTAACTTCTTATACCTATTACTCGTCCTTTTCTATGATCTGATTGCCTAGCTTGCTGAACTATGCAAGGCAGTATGGCTATGCCTGTACATATATAGTTTAATTTTGTGCCAGTCTCAACTATGTTTCTCTCTCTCTCTCTCTCTCTCTCTCTTTATATATATGTATATACATAGAGAGAGAGAAATGGTATTTAATAAAGGGTGCAATCATTAAGAAAGCAGAGAGAGTTTAATTTTGTGCCAGTCTCAACTATGTTTCTCTCTTTCTCTCTCTCTCTCTCTCTCTCTCTCTCTCTCTCTCTCTTTATATATATATATATACACATATATATATATATATATATATATATATATATATATAGAGAGAGAGAGAGAGGGAGAAATGGTATTTAATAAAGGGTGCAATCATTAAGAAAGCAGAGAGAGTTGAATTTACATGAACATAAATTTTATATAGTATAAGCCACATGGCAACACTATACTCAAAAATAACAGCATTTACCCGTTGAAATGATTCCATCATGCACAAGTCTATTTTGAGCATCCACCCTTTCTGCTATGTAGTTTCCAAAGGAAAAAACTTATATGTTCAAGTTCTTGAATGTATGCCGGACTGATATCTCCAATTAAATTTTTTTCAGTTGGATTGTGAGGTTCAAACTCTTTGGTAAACTGTCAAAAACGTGATTTTTTTTTCAACCATTATATTGTGCTTTGGGTCAGCTTATTCTTACCTGCCATACATCTCTATGAACCATCACTCTTGGTGGTAAGTATTTGAGACAGCACCCAATATCTGCACAGAGCTGATAGATGTAAGTTCTTCAGTTGGTCAACGCTGATATGTTCATGTATAGGAGTCCATACATGCTGTTTTAGACAAATCTAAATCTAAGCAGCATCTTATAAAACAGTAGCTATGTGGCCACTTAGCTCTCATTTCTCAAATCATCTGATTAAGATGAGCAAAACTTACTAGGCACAGCTGGAAAAGCAAGGAAAAACTCATATGGACTCCAAATTGTTGCTAGTCTGTCTTTATATACTTCCAACATTCATTCTGGGAGATTTTTTACAGTGTTATGGATTCAGCAAACTTTCTAATAACATTATATATTGTTAAAAATGGAAATACCAAGGCTTTTAGAGATGACTTTGAGCTATTAAGAAGTCTTTGATAAAAATGAAATAATTTTTTAAAGTGCAAAAGTCCTTAGTCCTTGGTTAATTCATGTGGGTACTGGCAATTTATCACAGATGAGTCAAATTTCTAATTTATCATAGATGAATCAAATTTAATTATTTTTTAAAAATTGATTGGAAGGCTGCCAAATAACCTATAAGTGAGTGGGAATCTTTTAGTTTTCACATTTCTTTCTAATATTTTTAAAGATTCTGTTTTATTTGGTTCTTTGAAACAAACATGAATATCTCTCAAACAAATCTTTGTCACAAGATTTTTTTCTGATATTCTACACTGTGTGTTTAAATTCCATGACCAGAATTAAAAACAATAACTTTTTACATTTTCTATGTCATTGTCTCTGCCTCTTTCTTCAAAAAAATATTATACATTTGCACTTAACAACTGACTTTGTGCTTCAGCAGAAAGATTAATCTGAACAGTTTGTGCTATATCTTAAAACTTGTTCAACCAGCCTTGTATTGGGAATATTTTTACGAGGTTTTAGGAGAAATTACTTTGTAAATTGCTGTACTTTAATATAGGTTTTAGTTTCAGAAATCACCTCAAAATGTAGAGGTTTTATTTATGTGAATACAGTTTGCTTATTCCTGAGTACATTTTTCCAGCTAGTGATGCTGAAACTTAGCATAGGTACATTGAAAAGCTGCTAAGATACTACCAAATGATTTTGGAACTTTTTACAAGGAATTACTTTTTGAATTTTTGTGCTAATAAACTTTCTGTTTTGAAAAGAATTGTTTGCTTGAATAGAAATTAGGTATATACACCTTTAGATGTGCCTTTATATGTTTTTGATAAAAAAAGAATATTGAGTGAAATGGTGAGGGAAATATTTCACATTTACTTGAGGATGAATTGTTCGATGGGAAATCAATCATTTGATCTGATTGATTAATCAATAAACTAAAAATTCTTTTTTTTCATCTTTATTTTTGCATTTAGCTCTTTTTAATTATTTTTTGTAGATTTTTGTTTACACATAAGATTAATATCTTAAAAATCCTCAATTTTCAGTAAATCTTTTCTTTGATGAAAAACTCAACACAAAACAGAAACTTTGCACTGGTTGCCCTCTTCCTCCAATATCTCACCAAAAATACAACTTTATTTCAAGCAGACACACTTACGTGCATGCACATTCAAGATAAGGAAATCTGTATAAACTTTAGTATTTTATATACAAATGTAAAGATTACTATTGTTACTATTTTATTTTTTTAGAATCTGTAATTTTATCTAATCAATGTGTTTTGCAGTAGAACCAAATTAGCAGATAATGATAGGCTGTCAATTGAATTAGACAGGGTACATTTGTTTTGAATTCAAACAGTCTATGGTGTTATTCCACTGATCATGTATTTTGGCATTGTAATTTCAATTCAGAGTTTACCTGGGGAAAAATGCCAATAAGTTGCCACCTGACATCACCCAACACCTTTTGTTTAATAGTGATATATAAGCAAGGACAAGTATCCAATAACTAGAAACAATTTCAATCTGCTAGATAAGTATCTAAAGATTTTGGTTAAATTCTAAGAGATATTTTGCATTCTTCTTCTGGTTATTAAGGTTATATTTTAAATATTCTGTAAGAGGTTCTCAAGGTTTTTGGCTCCTGTAGTGTACCAAGGAATCTGTAAGCCAATACTTTGAGTTGAACGCTATTTTACAATTCATCATAAGCCTGTTATTTTGAAATGAAGAAATCCCATTAGATGATAATTGTAAAAGATATTTTATTTAATAGAAAGATGAGATAGCTTTAAACAAGTGTGTTTGCACCCAAGAGCAAATTTTGAATGTTTTTTGAATTTGATTTATTTTTTGTAAACCTTGCAGGCTTTGGTATTTGAGGGATCAAAGAGTTAACTTTAAATTGATCAAAATTAAAATCACTTCTATCAGTGTCGTTGTTTGTTTTATGTGCCTTTGCATTTTTCACTCATGTTTTTATTAGTAACACTAAGATAAAGTGTAATAGGAATGAGAAACAGAATTAGAAAACTAGAATTCTGTTTAGAAATTAAATAATGACTCTTGACATTTTGTTTTTGAATATATTCTTTTCTTGAAAGTGTATATTGTGACCAAAAATGGAAATATGAACAAAGCAGCAATATTATTATTATTTTATAAAGCATGGTCAACCACTATTATCTATATGATTTTTTTACTAGTATTTTCATTCATGTTAGTTTACTGGCTTTTTTATTTCAAATTTACTCAGGCAGTCAATCTACAGCAATAACTAAAGGTGAATGTCTGAGTAAAGATGGTATAAAAATCAATGAAAGCATTCAGATGAAAAAAAGAAATATCAGTCTCGAGTTGATAATGATTTTAATGATAATAATAACAATAATGATAATGACTGGCATCAATTAAGTTGAATGTGGTAATAAGTTGAAGACAATATTTCATACAAAATTAAACTGATTAAATTTCAACTGAATATATACAGTCTCCACCGTAAATATGTACACTCCTTACAAGTTTGCATAAATGTTTTTGTTAGATACCAAAGATACCAGGACTTTATTATATCAAGTATAATGTGAATATTTTCAAGTATTATTCATAATCAAACTCTACTGCACTAAAACTTTGTGATCAAAAATAAAATTGAAATATTTTTGCCACCAAAAATTAACTTGTATGATAATATATAAGATGTGTCTACTGTTGGACTCTTAAATGTTCATATTTTTGTTTAATGTTTTTCAATGCTGTATAATTTGATAATTAATAACATCTAATAATATCTGATTTAATAGTATAATGTTTAACAAGACATAATAAAGTCTTTTGTTGAGAAGAAAATTTGAATTTTGACTTGAAAAAAGTTGCATTTATCTATTGGTGCTCTCATACTATTATTTTCCTCTCAGTTTTGTTTTTTATGCTTTTGAAGTAAAAATAAACAAATTTTCTATGTTTTGTGGACCTGAAGCAATTTTTTATGCTTTTGAAGTAAAAATTAACAAATTTTCTATGTTTTATGGACCTGAAGCAATTTTTTATGCTTTTGAAGTAAGAATAAACAAAACTTCTATGTTTTGTGGACCTGAAGCAATTTTTTATGCTTTTGAAGTAAGGATAAGTAAATTTCCAATGTTTTGTGGACCTGAAGCAATTTTTTATGCTTTTAAAGTAAGAATAAACGAATTTTCTATGTTCTGTGGACTGAGAGCAATTTTTATGCTTTTGAATTAAGGATAAACAAAATTTCAGTTAAATTTATATAGAAATAATGACTATGTGCAAATTAATAGTCATCAACAATTTGTGGTGTATTTTTAAAAAATTTAACTAAAACATATCAGTCTTTTAGAATGGAAAGGAAATAATAAAATCAGTTGTACACAGGGTAAGCAATGCAAGCAATGCCTAAGATTACAAACATTAATTATTAAATATAAAATTAGATTTCTGATTCAATGTAGATTTGTAATTTAATGCACTAAATTTGTTTTGAGATTAGAATGTGTATCATATTAATGCAATGAATTACTGTAATAAAATGTAGCTTGATATTGTAGCAGATGATTCTTCTGTGTGACTGATAAAAGATTAATGCTGAAATCAGTTATCAATAAAACATGCAAACAGAAAAATAATATGAACAAACATTATCTTTTTATGTATTCATATATTTATTAATCAATGATTTATTTATGTTTTAGCGTGAGTATTAATTTTGTATATGCACACTGTACATTAAGGCTTTTAATTATTCTCTTTTTAATTGCTTCCTTACATATCAGTCCTGAATTCATTTGAGGGTTAAACTTTATCATTCATGAAATTAAGAACACATGATATTTTAGTTCAGCAGTTGGAGTAACAGTGAAATATATTTGGTCTATTCTCTTTGAATACTGGCAAGGGATAGCAGGTTAAAGACTCGGTAGACATCAGTGGCAAAATAGGGAAAAGTTATTGTAGGAAATAATGACACACACAGGTTTTTTTCTAACCAATGGTAATCTTATTTTTTAGATGTTATGTAACATACTGACTTAGAGACCATTACAAATTCAATATATGATTCAGTAAATGTCATCTTAAACAGGCATAATTATATCATACCTTTCAACCTCAGTATGTGAGTTATGATTCTCTTCCAAGCCATATCTAAGATTCTGCCTTCCTTTTTCTTTTTTTTATGTAAAATGAATTTAAGTAAAAATGTAAAATTTTTCTCCCACTACATGATCAGAACTAACAAAAATGTGCCCCCTCCTGATGCAAGTTTATGTTTTCATGGAATAAAATATCATATTAGGAAGAGTAACAAAACTTATCTATTTTTTGAATCTGCAATTATATCTATGAACACATATAAAACGATCACACTTATTTTTATTTCATTTTAATTGATTTCTATATAAAATCACACAGGATTACTATTAACACATTTTGAGAATGAATAGATAACACCAACAATTTATTTATTTTTTAAACCTGGTTTTGTTAAAACTAGTAGGCAAATTATCCACACCATATTTTATGTAAACTTTTTGTGATATTTAACACACATTGCAGGATTTTAAAAGCATTAATCATGTGTGTTGTTTTTCGGCTAATTTAATTCAGTGAGACTTTAATAGAAAAATCATTGATAAATAAGATATTGCTTAAGATTAAACAATGATAATTTAATAATCATTGATAATATAGGGTAAACAACTAAGGCGATTATGACTTTGGAGGTAACATAGTTTCACAGACAGACACATAATCTCCATTAAATAAGATTAAATTTCTTTAGAGAATATTGAGTATTTTCTGATGGTAATAAAACAGATGACAGTTTATATAAATGCCTACAGACAACCTACCCTGAATAATAACTTATGTGCCTGGTACCACAAAAGAACAAATAAATCTTGTTTATAAATAGGGAGATGTACTTTGGAAAGAGAGATTTATGATTTGATTGTAGCAATGTGAAATAGAGACTTCTCTTACATAATACAGACAAAAATCAAACAGAGTTAAATTTGAGATAGAATCATTTATTACAGCATTTTAAAAATATATAAGAATTTCTTTTAAAAAAATGGATTTTCATAATGTATAATCATAATCATTTTTTTGTCTGTGTTGAATTTTTAAAAGGATTAATTTTAGTGTTAGCTTATTGAAAGATATTTTGGGAGTAGTGAAGTAGTGTTTATCATTATAGGAAATAGACACATCAACCAGTGTTTAAATTCTGAATGAAGCTGCTTTCATATAGCACAAATACCTTTGGGAGTGGTATGGATCCAGCCAAGGGTAAAAAGTTGGGCCAACTGACCTCTTTAATCTTGGTCAGGCAATTGATCCCAGAGGAAGAAAACTCAGCTCCAAAAAATGACAAGCAACATCCAAAGCACATGGTATAGTAATTGTGCTGGAGAGTTGGGTAAATACTTTTTTTTAAAGCATTTAAAGTCTTAAGTCTTCATAAGAATGAGCACAAAGAGATTGGAAATGCGTTTGAAGGAATAAACCAGGAATTTAAGTTTTTACTCATGCTATTTGTTCATTGAAAAGGGTGTGGTTTCACAAGTTTCCATCTTGTGTCAACTTCCTGCTATTTTTCTCAAAAACAAAGTTTTCTTGGCATCTTAATTTTACTCTCTTGACAAGAGCCAAAAGCATCTTAATTAGCCACTTCTGTTGCCTCCAGCTACTGATAATTAATGAACCAACTTGTATATAATTATATGTCTTTCATTCTCATATGTAATTGCATCTGTTTCATTGCTACATTATGTGAGTTGAGCAAAGAGAAATTATTCAGAGAAAATGGAACTATTCACTTTTCTTTTTTTACATCAGATTATATGAAAAAAAGTTAACTGAGTATCAACAGAAAATGTTCCTATAATTTGAGGTTTCCAAAATTTGAGCTATGTGAATTTTCTAAGAAGTTATATTTGAAATTCATGATGCTTAAAGAGAGTTGGTTAATCTTTATATAGAGAGTAAATAGCAGACACATACTAAAATGCCTTTAACACTTTTCTGCCAATTCTTTCTGTTATCATTAGTAAAATTATTTTCTGCAATAAATTCCCCTCCCTCTTGTTCTTCCACCTATTCTTTATATAAATGTATATAACTAATCATTGTTTGTCATTTCATTATTTCTTCCTGCCAAAATAGCTCTAATTGAAGTGAAAAGTGATTGGAAAAAGTGTGGTTCCTTCCTCAATTCATTCCATTCAGAAGTCAAATGAATCATGCTGAGACTTGAAAGGATCAAAGATAACATTGGCAGACATGAAGTGTCTATCCTATTCAACTAAATATATATGTATATATGTGTGTGTAAGTATATATATATATATATATGTATATATATACATATATGTATGTGTATATAGATATATTTATATACATGAGTATATTTGTGTGTATGTATGTACATATGTATGTATATACATATGTATGTATATTTGTGTATATGTATATACATATATATATATATATATACATATGTATGTGTATTTATACATATGTATGTATAAATGTATGGATGGAAACATGAATACATATGTATATTTACAGATGGATGTGTGTATATATATATATATATATATAGATTCGAAACACTACAAGAAAAGACGGAGAAAAGGACACCAAATGACGAATATGAAAATTTCGTCAATGCACACCTCGAGGCAGCAGCGAAATGCATTCCAACAAAACTCAAAACTAAATATAGAGTCCCATGGGAAACATTAGTGGTGAGAGAAAAACATGCACTAGTGAAAACAGCCTCCAAAAACTATCGAAAAAACCCAACAAACACAAATGCCTTAAAACTAAAAACGGCACAATATCAATTAGCAGGCGTATATATAAAGGAACAGACAGAATACATTCAAAATCAGATAGATAAGATTAGAGACTCGGTGGAAGATAGACAATCTAGGATAGCCTGGCAAACAATAAACGAAGTGAGTAGAAGAAAGAACACAGCCAAAGCAAAACTGAAAGCAGCAAACCAACAAGAAAGAATAAAACTGTGGAAACAGCACTTCGAAAACTTACTAGGAAACCCACCGAAAATAACATATGAACCAATCACCAGAATAATTAGCAAACAATTAGACATTAAACTAGGACCGTTCACACAAGAAGAACTCGACTCGGTTCTCAGAAAAATTAAAAATAGGAAAGTTGCAGGGCTGGACGAAATTCCCACGGAAGTATGGAAGACCAGACAATTCGATGACATACTGCTCCGACACTGCAACGCAGTATACAATTAAAATCTGATAGATAGATGGATGAAAGGATGCATACTCCCCTTCCCTAAAAAGGGGGACCTCAGATTAGCCAAAAACTACTGAGGCATAACACTTACATCCATAGCAGCCAAAATCTACAATGCCCTACTACGAAACCGCATAGAACCCGAAATCGACAACATACTTAGAAAAAACCCAAAATGGCTTCCGAAGAAATAGATCCACGACCTCACAAATATTAACCATCCGTAGAATCCTTGAAGGTGTATGGGCAAAAAACCTACAAGCGACATTAATTTTTGTTGACTTTACCAAGGCTTTCGATTCCATTCACAGAGGAAAGATGGAACAAATCCTACTAGCGTACGGCATACCTAAAGAAACCGTAGCGGCAATAACGATTCTCTATAGAAACACTAAAGTAAAAGTACGATCATCAGATGGAGACACAGAATACTTCGACATTGTAGCAGGAGTACTACAAGGGGACACGCTGGCTCCGTACCTCTTTATCATTTGTCTAGACTACGTACTTAGAACATCGATTGAAAAAATCAAAGAGAATGGCTTTGAACTAACGAAGAAAAGAAGCAGAAGGTACCCCGCAACAACAATTACCGACACTGACTACGCCGATGACATAGCGATACTGGCAAATACACCTGACCAAGCGCGATATGATGATGATGATGAAGTCGAAACACTACTGCATAGTTTGGAACGAGCAGCAGCAAACATAGGCCTCTATGTTAATGCACACAAAATGGAATATATGTGCTATAATCAAATGGGGGACATCTCCACTCTAGAAGGAACCCCTCTTGAACTAGTAGACAAATTCACTTACCTAGGAAGCAGCGTCGAATCAACCGAAAAGGACATCGAAACGAGGTTAGCGAAAGCATGGACAGCTATCAATAGGTTATCGATTATTTGGAAATCAGACCTAACCGAAAAAATGAAACACAGTTTCTTCCAGGCAGCGGTCACATCGATACTGCTATATGGCTGCACTACATGGACGCTAACAAAACGGCTGGAGAAGAAGCAAGACGGCAATTACACAAGAATGCTATGTGCAATCTTAAACAAGTCCTGGCGGCAACACCCCACAAGACACCAACTGTACGGCCACCTACCCCATATCACGAAAACTATTCAAGTTAGATGAGCCAGACATGCAGGACACTGCTGGAGAAGCAGGGACGAACTCATAAGCGATGTACTCTTATGGACCCCCACACATGGCCGTGCAAAAGCAAGACGACCAGCACGAACATACATTCAGCAGCTATGTGAGGATACGAGATGTTGTCCTGAAGACTTACCTAGGGCGATGAACGATAGGGAGGAGTGGCGAGAGAGGGTCAGGGATATCCGTGCTACCAGCGCGATATGATGATATATATATATAAATATATATATATATATATATATATATGTGTGTGTGTGTGTGTGTGTGTGTGTGTGTGTGTGCTAGTGTGTCTGTACCATTGGCCTTGTGGGTTGAGAGTTTGCCAATGGCCCAGGAGACCAAGGTTCAATCCCTGGTGGAGTTATAACAAAGACTCAAAAGATGGTACTTGATACCTCCATTCTTAACACTCAGCATTATGATATAATTATAAGGTATATATCAAGGGTAAAGTGGAGCAATCCAGGGAAAAGAGTAGCAACCTCCCTTACACCACGGTGTAATAGCTATTGAAACGGGAGCTTTTGTGCCAATCTCGACAACTATTGCCAACATTACTTTATATTGTATATATTATTGAAATTAAAAAAAAAAAATGTTGTTAAAATAGCAATGGATGTTTTATTTCATTAAATGTCCATTGCTATTTTTGCATCATTTTTCATGAATTTCAAGTCCTAAAGAAAGTTATTACAACTGAAATGTTCAATGTTGACTTTCATAAGAAATTCATTAAATTTTGACTAATTTGTTTTTTCTACTTTTCTTTACACTTTCAGATTTATTTCCTTATTTACTTCCTTGTATTTTTCTATTTATATATACGTGAATACAAAGTTGAAGAAACAAAACTCAATAGATATATACAATGCCATTACAAATCTATTCCAACAAAATGCAAAATGTGACACATCTCTTCAGATGGCTTATATAGAAGTCAAAGGGAGAAACATAAACATAGTTCATCAGGGGTGGGGATTTTTAAGTTTTTTTGAATAAAATTTATTATGAAAATAATAAAATAAAAAAATTTGATTACTATTATGATAAAAAGAAATTATATAAAAAAAAATACATATCAATATTTATTTATAGAAGACGGAGCTTCTTGTCACTCTGCTAGGGCAACACAACATTGGTTGAGCCAAAATGGGATTAATAAACTTCCATGGCCAAGTCAGTCCCCGGATATGAACCCATTTGAAAACCTTCGGGGCATATTAGACCGGAACCTTCGCAAAAAGAAAAGGAAGCCATCTTCTAAGCCTGAACTTTTAGCATTATTACGTCAGACATGGCAAGAAATTCCTTAAGATGATATTCATCAACTAATATGCCATGCCTACAGGGTTCCTAGCATTAAAAACAGCAAAGGAATATCAACCAAGTATTAGTTATCAAATTTGTGACCATTTATTTTTGATTTTGCTCTATGAATCGTATGTTTATTGAAATAAACTATTTCCATGGGTGTCAATTCTTTTCTGTCATGTTTGTGTATATATATATATATATATATATATATATATATATATAAATGTATGTATATGCATATATAAATATATATATATATATATGTATGAATGTCTATGTATATATTAATATATATATATGAATGTATGCATATATATATATATATATATGAATGTATACAAATATATATATATATATATATAAATATATATATATATATATACATATATATATATATATGAATTTATATTTAGGTATATATGTACATTCATCTATATATGTGAATGTATAGATTTAAAGGGAGTAAAAAATCCAAAGGATAGGAATTTGAATGCTCAATGACAATGGGTATCAATGTATAATCAGTTTGGGATAAAAAATACATCAAAACTAAATGTTCAGAGCCAAATTTTTTTTTAAATAAAAATAAAAAATCACTTCTTCATATATATATATATATATATATATATATATATATATATATATATATATAAATGTATATATATATATATGTATATATACATGAATGCATGTATATATATATATATATATATATATATATATATATATATATATACGTAAATGTATGTGTCTATATATGAATATATATATGACTGCATATGTATATGTATATATATATATTGTTCGCCAATGGTCTGGGAGATCGGGCTTCAATCCCAGTTTGCGTCATACCAAAGACTTTAAAAATGGTACTTGATACCTCCTAGGTAAACACTCACCAATATAAGGTACATATTAAGGGTAAAGTGGAGCAATCCAGGGAAAGGAGTCGCGTCCTCCCCTACACCTTGGTGTAGTAGCTATTGAAAAGGGAGCCTTCAGGTCGCCCTTGACTACGATCACCAACAACTATAAATATATATATATATATATATATATATATAAATGTATGTGGTTATATATATATATATATATATATATATAAAAATGTATGTGTGGATATATATATATATATATATATATATATATATATATGTATATATATATTTTTTTTGAGACATAATATTCATCCCAGCACATGTTAACACATTTCTTGTTTGAGGTTAACCAGTTAGTAGACCTAAAAAGCAGGTCACAGGGTTTGGAAGAACCACTAGATTCGCCATAGGGAACCTGTTATTGTGGTCTGAACAAAAAAGCCAATGTCTGTATGAAACTTGACACATGGGGTGAAGTGAAGTGTTTATGTTGCTAAAGAAAAAATTCAGTTTTGCACTGCTACCCATCAAGAGACACACATTAAAATGCCCGAGGTAGAAAGGAATTGATGTGACCATGTACCATAACTGTACTGAATAAACTTTTGTAACATAAATGTCCTAAATAGACACTTTTACCACCACCTGCTGGAACATTCTAGTGGAGGCCTTGTTGTGACCTCACTATAGGAAAAGTTAACAAACAGGGTAAACTCTGTCTTAGTTTGCTATGCAAAGCTTTATTCACTAACACAATTTTTAAGTAGTTGCTGAGAAAAAGTGTGTAGGAAAGCTGAATCAACTGTGTTAGCTGGACTTATATTCATGTGTTTGTTCCCTGGTTTGGTTTTCATGGTTTCATGTCTGGTGTGAAGCTCTGCTTTGGAGCTCACCCCAAAATGGGGGCTTGTAAATTTTCTTTGCTAGGGTTCAACTGACTGTTTTTACCTCCTCATGTCTTCTAGCCAATTTCCTCTGACTGAGTCATCCCCTTCCTTCCATCTTGTATTGGTAGGGGGTTCCACACCTGCACAGCAGAAGATTTGGGACCTCCAATTTTTCTTGTCATCCTCAACAAAAGCAGTCATTCAACCATTACTGGCTGACCTACAACCTGTGGTTTAACCTGGGTCATACAGAGGTCAGCAGCCTCCTCCTGTAGACTAACTGTGTGCTCTTTTTTCCTATCATTCTTCTTCCTCTCTCTCTCCTTTCCCAGAAATTATCTGTTATAGTAAAATACATAAAATCCCTTCTGATTCATCCACTTAACTCTTCACACACCTAACAACTAAAACACACAAAACACAGATCCACAGACATCAACTCTGTAGAAGAAAATAAGGAGGTGTCCGTGGTGTAATGGTTACCGTCCTAGGAAATGGACACGGCGACACAAGTTCAAATCCTGGTCGAGACTAATTGCATTTCACATAGCTCTAATACCCTTGGGAAAGGTATGAATCCAATTATTCTCCCTCCAGTTATGGGTAAATAGTAGGATAGACTGGATTCTTAAGCCTTGGTGAGGCAACTAGTCTAGGAGAAGGAAAACTCTGAATTCAAACCTGTTAAACTCCGCTTAAAAATTGACCTTGTGTCACATCCTGCCCGAGTGGAGGGGTTGGTAAATATGGTAGAAGAAAATAACAGCTACCGGATGTTGACCCAACAATGGTCAATACCAGGCTGAGAAAATCATGGCTTCTGTGCATAGGCTCCACACATAGTCTATCCAAAAATCCCCAGAAAATTCTCAGTTATAAAAAAAAGTCAATTTTTCAACTAATCATATTTTTTCCACAAGTAGGATTTTCTGGAGCGGTGTTTGAAATCAAATCGGGAACACATAAATACACCTCTGACCAGATCAAAGCAACCGGCAGAATAGACTACTCCTCACCAGCTGGCTAGATATTTCATCCAAACAAAATAAACTAAATCTTCTAGTTAATCTTATTTTTCTTTCAACCACATGCTTGTATATAACATAGCCCCTTGCTCTCTTGGACTTCCCATACTCCATTCCAGCCAAATCCTTCACTATGTATGCCCCTCTTAAAAAAACGATGGAAAGGGATAAGAAACCCAAATTATGTCCAGAAATAATTAAGTGTATACTACTAAAAAGCACAGATCAGCCACCCTTAAAAAGATGAAATTGAAGTGACCCTCCTCTGATCAGTTCAAATAAAAGAAGTGAAAAAAAAGGAAAAGAAAAGAAAAGAGGAAAGAAAGACATTGATGAAATTTCCAATGACATAAGAAAAAGACTATAACTAACTCCTTTGTGATAATGATATCATTGTCTCATTATACATACACATAGCACTCATCATCCCAAGAACATAAATATTTAAATTGTTTGTAGTATTCATGTTTAATCCTCTTTATCCTTCAATTTTCATTCGCATTTGGGGGAATAAAATTTACTGTTAGATAAATTTGTTAAATTGTCTTAGGCTTATATTCTTTGGGGAATTCCCACCTCACATTTATTTTTAATGGATCACAGATGATTCTGCGGATTGTTGAAAGAATATTCACGTGAACGATATTTATACTTAAGCAATATAGATCCATTTAAGCAGTATTTATTATCATGGGCAGGGTTCAGAATTTAAAAAAATATGATTGTGGGCAGGGGGCAGGGGGCAGGACAAAAAGCTGTGACACTATTGGGAATCTCATGTGAGGACTAGAAATTTATCCACAGTTTTGCCTTAAGTATCATTCACCCATTATAATGACTGTCTAGTTTATATATATATATATATATATATATATATATATATGAACCCAGTTGTTGATGCTTAGAATACACTGACTGAATTCTCAGTAGAGGTGCAAGATCCCCTCTATCAAAAAAAAAGACAGAGGTCCTGTTTATGACTGTAAACTGTATCTGGGTACGGGGCTTTATTTCTGCGCTGTCTGGCATTCATACCAGATGGGGTATCAAAACCAATGGCTTTGGCTGGGCCACCTTCGGCTGGGTGAACTGCAACATTGACACCTTTGTCCCCCCTTGTATAGCACTGGACCTTGCTGTCCAGTTTAAGCTATAATTAGGCATACATGCCTGGACCCAGATTTGGGTCCAAGACCAGCAAGGCTCATCAGGTCCTCAGCTGACCTATGATCAGTATAGACCAGCAGGGTTTGAGCCTCAGCTTGTGCCCGACCTTCCTCTCCCCTAATCCCCACTTTATGCCAACCTTCGGGTCATTGTCTTTGTGTCAAGTCCTGTCTGGTGGGAGGCAGCGACAAATAATTTGTTTCTGAACTTCAAGAGAGTATGGTGCATTTCTTCAGTACCGTTATTCCTGGGTCCATTCTGAGCTGGACTGCAGGGGAAGTCTTCATGGTATAGTGGATTATGTATTGGACTGTGACATTGTAGGAAGCCAGTTTGGATTTGTTGAGCAATTATGTTCACTTTTGGATTAATAACCTTTGGAAAACTATCAACCCAATTTATCCACCCACCCACCCATCTATGGGCTAAATCAAACCACTACCATACTTCTACAAGGATGACTTAAGCATTAAACAATCCATGAAGTTTGAGATGTTATTAAACAACTCATCCAATACTGAGCTGGAGTGTTAGTACCTGTTAGGGTTCCATCTATGGGTCAAGTAAATCTGACAGAAAATTAATCCTATTTGATAGTAAAAATAATTATATTACTGTGAGAAAACAAATGATTATTATTAAATAGAATTATTGATATTTACTTGAAAGGATTTTAACTGTAGGCAAATTATTTTTATTAAGAATAGTTATTGAAAGCTACAATTGTTTATAAAAGATTATGATAATTTGTTACTTGCAACCATATAACTGTATGCAAATAAGTTATTATTATTAAATAGGCATAGTTATTTTAAACCAAATAATTGTGTATAAACTGTGTTAGATAGGAATACTCAATCACCTATAGCTGTGAAAACAAATGATTATTATAATCAAATAAGCTTAGGTTTAAAAATTATTACAATAGAATCTTGAAAATATAAATAGTTAAGATAATAATAAAACATGTACAAATGGACCAAATTTTTGCATAATGAGTTGATATGTTGTTAAACAAATAAACTAAACCAAACCAACCGTAAATTACCTATAAATGTAGAAATACCAAGTGAAGATCAAAAATAGTTTGGCTAAAACATTAGCAATAAAAACAAATGTGTTGATACTAGACTGAATTATTGACGGAAATTTCTCAGAATTATGTTAGATCCTATGTGTTGACAGGATTATATCACCTTAGATATAAATTTTTTTATAAATATTCATATAGAACAAATTAAATTTGTTTTTTGGCATGGAATTTTTAAAAAATTAACTGAAACGGGTTTTTTTTCTGTTATGCTTTCCCTAACTAAAATGCATAATTTGAATTGTAGACACTGCTGATAAAGATTTACAATTAAAATTGAAATAAGAAATATTTGATGCATAGCATAGAGGCTGATGTGTTGCATTGTGACATCTTAATGAGTTCAAAATCCAATTGCACTATTACGTTCACTTTTGGATGATTACCCTTGGAAAAGGTAAGAATCTCATTATCTCTCCAGCTATGGTTTAAATAGTACCAGTACTCTTCTTCTGTATGGCTTCAGCATTAAATAACCCTTGAAGGTTAATATGCAATAAAAACCAGTAAAGAAATAACTCAGGGATGGGTTTTTTTTGATAATGACTTATTTTTTTTATCAAGAAGGCTTCTTGGGATTTTTTTTTGTTAAGAAATAAAACAATATAAATTCAGTTATGGTTGATTCTTTCTTTTTGTAGCATTTGTATTCCTTCTCATCTTGCCTTTCTCTTCCTTAGTTTTTGCCCCCTCTCTTACCCTTCTTTTTACCCTGTTTTTTACTTTACTCTCTTCCTTCTTTCTTGCTGTCATCCTCTGCTCCCCTTGAATTTACTTTCTTTCTACTCCCTCACCACTTCTACTTTTCAACTACTCCTCTCACTTTAATCTTCCTTTTCTTTCTCTCTCCTTTCTTTTTACCCAATACTTCACACTCTTTCTCTCCTCACTCTCTCTAGCTGACTCTTTCCTTATTCTCTTTCTTTCCTCCAATTCTTGTCTTTTTCCATTTTCTTCATCCATTTTTAATCTATATTCTTATCCTCCACTAATAAAAATCTTTTGCCTTGTTTTTTCTTTTTCTTCACCTCATCATTATATTTTTCTATTTTGGCAAACTTTTTTTCTCTTGCAGAATGAGAGAAAGAAACACCAATAATATTTTTTCCCTCTTTATTCATTGTACTTATTTATTACCCAGAAGCTTTTCATTCAAGTTTTTCTTAATTTTATCTTTTTCCTTTTTTTCATTAAACACTATTGAAGCAACTATTGATTTATTCACATGAAAATATAGAAAGATTTAAGGAATATCTATGAGCTCCTTGACAGGAAACAGATCAATTTTTTTGCGAGCGAATTGTTTTTTCTTTTTTTAGTAATAGTAAGAAAACATAAAAATTGTTTTCACTACAGCCTAGTCTTAAAGCTACATTTCAAACTGCTGAGAAATAGATTTATTTGTAGCCTTTTGAAAAATACTAGTAATGATACTCACATAGTTTCCAGCAGTGATTCTCACTCATCTTTTTGAATTATTGTAAATCTTTACAGTTGAAATATGGTTTTATATTTCTAGCATCATTCATCTTTGATAAATTTGTACATTGACAAAAACCTTTTGTCATTTTGTGGATAGATTTAACATGTACAACAAGGGATCAATTTCCAATATATTTATATTATGAAATTAACAATAATTTGAATCATGAGAAAGAACAAAGAACAAGATTTTGTACGAGTCAGTTTTCATCACTTACAGAAATTCATGTAATATTTTACTAATTCCTGATATTTCCTATGAGTTTTACTGATAGTTATGTTTATTTTAACCAATTTGTAATTGACAGTTTATTAGTTATTGTAAATAATCTCTAATATTTCTTAACTGGTGCCCTTATAATTCAAAAGTTTGTTTTTTAACAATCTAGAGTTATTTTTTTCCTAGATGTTTGAGAATCAGGATAATAGTACTACATATTTACATTTCTAATGTAATCGTATCTTAAGAGGTTTTTTTTGCACATGGTCTTATCAAATATTAATAATTTTTAAACAGATCTATTTGGCTAATAGATCAAACTCTAAGAGGTACAACCAGTGGACCAGGGAGTAATGGTTTTAAAGGGTTGCTTCACACTCCCCCAGAGCTCTGGAACTGGATCCTCATCACCAGATACAGGTAACTATCATACTCATGATACAAATTCAAAGAAGAAAGCAGTAATTACATGACTGAGTCACCACTATGGACGGAAGTTACTTAAAATCCATTTTGAGGCCTTGTTAAATTTTTATGCTGTAAGGTACTATAGTTTAGTTCCGGCATGTAGAAATTAACTTCTTGCAGTCTTGATTCACTAGCTGGAAAAAAAACTCTAGCACTTTGAAAAATAAAGAAGAAATTTAATGATTGATCTTTCAATAAAAATGATCAGGATTTAAATATCAGTTTGAAAAATTCAAACTAATCAAGATATAAATATATATGTGAGTATTTATGTATATATATATGTAATTAGAAAAGTGCTCAATGCTACCATAGCAGAAAAGATCGACAACCTAAAATATTCATATCCACCAAAACAAAGGCTAAAATGTAATGACAATAAAAAGAACCAAGAGGAGGACACTATACTGAATATATGTGTGTATAATTGAATCTTAGCAAAGGCTTTGTTTTTCAATTAAAGCTAACTTTTTCCTTTTTTTGATATATTCTGATGAAAAAAAACTCAATGATTATAAAAAATCATAAATCACAAGCATGTACAACCTCCGGAGCTTCCCTCAGAATGCATATAAAGTTAATATACAAGCCAACATTAAAAATTTCATGTGGATCTCACACTCATCCGAGAGAAATGTATGAAAAACTGGTTAATCAACAATATTTATGGCATGAGGAATTTGTTACATAGCATGTTTGTTCACTTGACATGTATGCAAAAAAAAAAAAATTTTAGAAATCTGAGCAGTCCAAATACAGGAAAATAAATTATAGAATCTATCAGGTTGTAAATGACACAGAAAAACTTTATTAATGTCTACCCTTAGTGATCATTTCACTCTTTTTATTCAGCAATTTATTGTTTTCATCATATTTCAAGATACATATTTTTTATTCTTTATATAATCTGCAGATATGATAACCTCCTTTATACACTTAGTCTTCTTTCACAATACCCTATTTTATTATGGGAGATTTGCCTGTTACATCTCTTATCTACAATATATGTTTAAATAATATGTTACCATTGGCAAAACTGAAGTTATAGTTTTACCAACTATTTTTCCAATCCCTCATTTTATAAATACAGTTGATTAGCTGTTTTTTGCAAATTTCTTCCTGTTGATCCTGGAATCCACGTGAAACTTTTAGAATGTCTGTAACTGTTTGAATTGTTTGTTGTCTTATCCAAAAGTGCCAGTTGCTTCATGCCTCAAAATATTACTAGAATTGGTATGCAAATTTTCAACTGGATTGTTGCAAAATTTTACATTTTAAAATAATTTAGTTTAGAAACTGAAAGTTGAAAAATCACCTGATTGTGGGGAGATCAATGAATTTAAGACAAAAAACTTTTGCCTGACATTCATAGTTTAAAACCAATTCATTTATTTTTTTAATGCCTGCCCTAATTGAGATGCATCTTATAAGCCATCAAACACGTTATATCATAATATTTTTTGTGATGTCACTCTCTCATAATCTTCAACTATATCAAAAGTTAATTTTCATTATTCATGTTTGATGTTCATCAAAACAAAAGTAATTTGCTATGCAAAATTTAAAGAATTTAGAATTTAGAAAAAAATTTGAATATCAAAATTCAAAATGAATAAGCAAAATTAATCTTTCAAAATCTTTTCTCCCAATGACAACCAACAGGGTATCGGACAATTCCAGAATCATAGAGTTAACATGTTTTTAAAAACAAAAAGCACAAAATGAATTTGAATAAAACATTTTTTTTTCAAAATCTTTTCTTCTGGTGATGATGACATATGACAGAATTGTCAGCTATCATTAATTTTTGATGAGTATTTAATTTTGTTTTTAGTTGGGTTTCATCTCAATTCCATACAGAGTAATCCACACTGAAAAGCAAATTAAAAAATTTACTCAAAAGAAATAATAGAAAAATTAAGAATTCAAGGAATTACCCAGATATAAAGAACAAACATTTATTAAATCAATACAAACAAAATGTTTTGCAGATATTACCAGAACTACTATGATGCACATATCCCATCTGTGAACAAATGTATTTCAATTTCCTATGATGATAACCATTACACTTAGTATGCCTCCCATTAGTCTAGCAGTCGGACTAAGAATATGCTAACTGTATCCCCTGCAGAGAAGTATGAATACCTCTCAACTCCCAAAAAATGTGTCCTGTGTATAACACAAAACGGCATCTGGTGTTGTGTCTCGAGTTTTGGAGCTCTAAGGAGTGTAGATTACCTAATAACGGTCATTACTCCCAGATTGACTCTGACCAGGAGTAGTAGTACCTGTTAGAGTCCTATCTATGGTTCAAATAGATTTATTTGAAAATTATTTGCATTAGATAGGAATACTTGATATCTCATAGTCGTATGCAAAATCTTAAAGACTACACAAAAAATATAAGCATAAATGTACTGTGTATGCAATAAAATAACCTCGGATGGACTGATATGCTGTTAAAATTAGTCAATCATAAAAGTTCTTTTAGCTCAATAAGCAGAGGAGCTGGAATTCTTTACTATACTTGCTAAGGTAAACATATCTTAATTCAAGTCTGATTTATTTATTTATTTCTAATCAGTTTTCTTTCCTTGTGGTTGTAGTAAAGTCTGCATAAAAGCAAATAAAAAAAAATTCAGAAGAAAAAAATGAGAATAAAAAAAAATAATAATAGTAGACAGTGATATACTTCAGCTTGTTCAAACAAATCCAACACATAGAAAATCATAGTCAAGAAAAGCCACTGTTGAAAACACCAAAAAAACTATGCACTGCCTTTTTACATTTTTTTAAAAATGATATTGACTATTTCTATATTTACTGTTTTCAACAACTTGTATTTTTGGTACAGAAAAGAATTTCTATTTGATATTAAAAAGACATTATATCAAGCAAGTTTTATGCAAGGCATGAAATTCACACACATTTTAAAATTTGTATATTTTAAGTAAGGCTAAGGTCAGCAAAATGCTGAAGGCCACAAGGAATTGATAGTTCTCTGATATCATTAATTGAAGAAGGCAAGCTGAATGCTGGAATGTCAACTGTTTGAGAACAATATGCCCAAATTGATATTCTTTTTTCCCAGCATAAGACTTAGCTATCTTTTGAAATAGACTTTTTTCAATGACCATATCGGCATTATACCATGCTGTTTTTTTTTTAAAAGAACAAGATTGACTCCTTGAAGCAATAAGAGATTTTCAATTTCATGTCAATTTCATTTTTTCTTATTATGTCAAAATTTGCTGTAATAATAATTTTCTTTTGATTTTATGATTCTGTTTCTGAGTTTTGAGTTCAGTATAACAATAGAAGTCAGCATGTTTGAAATTCAGATTTAATTGTTGGATTATTTAAGTTATAATTGGATGGAATTTGGCATTTGAAAGTTGGAATAAAAAGACGTCTTATTTTAACTCTAATAAAACAATGATTTTCAGAAATTATAATCAGATGAAATCAAATGAAACTTTGTGTATTAAAGGTAGAATAAAAAGATATTTCTAGGCTCCAAAGAAAACTTTTCACTTATTGTAATCCCATGAAACAAGGGTTTCTACTACTACCCACCTTATCATCAACAAAGCATCCCAAGAAGCACAGATTCCTTTGACTCTTTCATGCCATCCATCACTATCTGCCATCGCTCTGGGTAGGTCTTTTCGACGGCATCCTGCCTCCAGGCAAAACTGATGAATACTGCTGGTCAGCCCACACTTATGTGTCCATCTGAGAATGTTCCTTATGAGTTCCTCTTTTCTTCTCAAGCAGTCTTTTTTGTCTTACTTAGTTTGCATAATGGGAGGTAAGTAGCTGAATGATACTTTTTGTGAGGTGCTGCTTCCAGGATTTGTTCAAAATAGCATGCAGCATCCTAGTGTTCTCATCTTGGTTTTTTCAAGCATTTTGTGAGAGACTAAGAAGTGCAACAAAACAGTAGTACTGATATGGCTACTGCTGGGAAAAATTCCTCTTTTATTTTTCCCACCAAACTATGGATAAAATAGTAGAGGAGACAGAGCTTTAATAGACTATTAGCGTAAAGAAATAATAACTATAACTTTAAAACCTGAAGATATAGTCCCTAAAACTGTTCAATATTATCTTAACCCTCATTCAGGAAATTCCAGCAATGTTACTGCTAAACTCTTTTAGCTTGTACTCTTTCTTTCAATGGTATATTGCGGAGACTTGCTGCATAGGTAATTGCTAGTGTTTCATATAATCTGGTCAAACCTGTGTCCAAATTCAAATACAGATTCATTGTCTCAAGAGATTAATAGGTGCTACCATTTTGGTTCATAACTTCTAAGGCTTTACATATCATAAGGGATTTCATATCAGGATTGAAAGTTATTAAAATCTCATAAAATCAAAAGTTGGTAAATGGCTCTGGTATAATTACATCAAAAACAGCAGAAATTTGCTTAGAAGTTGAACTCATAATAATATCTGCAGTTTCTTTTGGGTTTTCAAAGTCTAACAAAGTTATTTCAGGAAATTATCAGAAAGGTAAGAATTATCAACATCAACAAGGTTTTTTTTCCTCCCTTTTGGGTTTTATAAATAATCAGATCTCTTGCTCACATTTCTCTTTGAACAATGTTAACTTAATACCTTTTGGAATTATTTGAGGGGAACATTTTAAACTTTCTTTCAATAATTATCTTAGGAGTCTTCCAAAAATAATATATGCACAATTAAAGATGTGTACAAATATTAATCACATGTGAAAAAGAAATCATCACATATGATATTGGCAAGATATGATATAAAATAACTAGTTTAGTAAATGTTCTTCTATAAACTGAACACTGGTATCAATTGGGTTAAATTTAGCTGACTTATCATAAGTAATTTATGGAATGATTAAAATAATCTATTGAGAAGATAAAGGATGTCATATATATTGCACTGCTTTAGGTAGAATAGACATGTCAAATATAATGTCCTTAATGCATTAATAGCAGTTTTGAATTTCTCATTGTAAGATTAAGAGGATTTGGAAGATGATAAAGAAACAGCAGGAATCTTAAGTGTATTTGTATTTATATATATATATATATATATATATATATATATATATATATATATATATATATACAGGCACATGCCATAATAAATACATACTCGAAAATCACATGTTAGTTTTTACTTATGAATTTACTGATTAAGATATTATTGTAACTATTATAGATAGATATCAATACATTGGACTGATTTATAAAATTACTTTCAACTTAAAATATTTTTCTGAATAGGTACCTCTTATTAATATTAACAAAAAATACAAATGTTTTGTTGTCATTTATAATGTTTTGCTGAGTTCAGAAGTTTGGGTTATCCACTGAGAACTGAACTCACAAACATTCTGCTAGCATAGCTTGCTAAACATTGTATAAGAAACAGTTCCCTAAAATTTTTTTTTCAATGGAAATCTTTTTATATGTTATTGTTATTGTTTAAACTTGGGTATCATGTATATATTTCCGTAGAATCTGAAAGTTTTTTTATTTATTCATCTGTGTTTACAGGAATGACATAAACATATATAAAAGCATTTAACTATATAAAGAGATATTTGTAAAATAAAGTATCTTATAAAGAATAGCAAGCTTATAAGTAATTGGCATTTAAATAACAAAGAGTTATTGGTGATCGTAGTCAAGGGCGACCAGAAGCCTCGCTTTTCAATAGCTACTACACCAAAGTGTAGGGGAGGGAGCTACTCCTTTCCCTGGATTGCTCCACCTTACCTTGATACATACCTTATATTGCTGAGTGTTAAGCAAGGAGGTATCAAGTACCATTTTTAAAGTCTTTGGTATGACTCGACATGGGATTGAACCCAGGTCTCCCGGAACATTGACGAACACTCTACCCACTGGGCCAATGAACCATTGTTGTTAATAAAATAATGATTAATGAAAATATTCTTCAGTATTTGATAATAGAATAGTTGGGACAATGCATTATACACACATGAACACAAACACACACAAACTGGTTCTCAGCCAAACCAATACAGATAATACATATATTTTATTACCTTTTTTAAAAATAATGTTCCAGATGTTTTTAACTTTAGAATGAATTTGTGCAATAAGATACTCTTGGTGATGCTCTTCTTTGTTCAGCTGTATGTATGTATGTATGTATATTTATTTTGTGGAGTATTTATTTGACTCCGCATGAGGCCAAAATTTGACATGTGCTCTATTTAATGGGGTGGTACCGGACAGGAAGCAAACCTCCACGTGGGGTGGATGCAAATATTGCTTAGTTCCATAAGCCTTTAACTTCAATGTTATGTGTGGGTGTTTGTGGTTTGGTTTTGCTTTGTTTGGTTTTATGACATATCAACCATTGTAGGTTATTTGATGCTAAATCTATTTTTATAAATATAAACAGTTCTATTTCAAACAATTCAGTTCTGCATAAGTATATTTTTTTTTGTTTATGCAGTTAAATGTCAAGACAGTTCTATTTCAAACAATTCTGTTGAGCAATTTAGTTTTATTTGACCCATTGATAGGACTTTATTGGACACTACCACTCCAGACCAGAATGTGTGTACATGCATGTTTGTGTATGTGCATATTGTTCTGGTAATATCTATTTTCTTTCTAGATAAATTAGAACTTTCTGATCCTTTTTTAAGCCAAAATATTTCAATATCACCAAGAATAGTTGTGATCAGCCTTCCTGCCATGATAAGTATTTTAAACACTTATTGAAGTCATGTGAATTATCTTGGTTCGTATCATTAAGATTAACTCATTAACCTGAGAATCTATTGGTTAAAGCAAATAAAGCAAATAATACCAGCAGAAAAACCCAACATTTCCCAGAATAAAAAAGAGGTACCCAATCACCTCTTCTAAAACAAAATTTCATTTTATTTGCTTTCTGTATGAATGAATTTTGTCATATCAATTTTCTTGTGAAAAAAGTCCAAGTCCCTAAGTAAATGTTGGGGAGGTGCTGATGAAAATTCCAATTTTATTTATTTTCTAGCTGAATTAAACCTTTCTGATTAATATTAAGCAAAAACTATCCAGGCATAATGTGGCAGGGGTGGGTTACACGCACTGTTCCCTTTGCAGATGTGATCAAAACACTCCTTGATGTCAAGAGAGTTCATATGTCAAGGTTCATCAAAATCGGTCCATTAGCATTGGAGTCAATAGCTAACAAGCAAACAAAGAAGCAAATTATATATACACATCAACACAAATTGATAATGTGTGGTAAAATGATTGTGCGTGTATATATATATATATATATATATATATATATATATATAGAGAAAGAGAGAGAGAGAGAAAGAGAGATTGTTATTGATCTAATTTACTATTGTTATATTTATAAACATTCTGAAAATTCATTTTGCTATTTTTGCTTCATAGCACGTTAATTTTCCTCCAATATTTTGCCAATGTTTAGAATATTTTCATGATTCACAGCTTGATTTTATAAGGATATTGATTTGATATTTCTATTTAAATATCTTGATTGTGATTGTTTTTGATATTATGGAAATAGTATAAATCAAATATTAAATAATGTGTCAAATGATAAGAATTTTAAACAATAAATAGAAGAAAATTAACAATCAAGAATAAGTATAATTTTTCTAAAGAAACGAAGAAATAAGATCTTAATACTTAAAGTTGGCAAACTTAGTCAAGGGTGACCTGAACGGTCTCTTTCCAATAGCTACTACATCGATGTGTAGGGAAGAGCGCTACTCCTGTCCATGGATTACTCCACTTTACCCTTGATATGTACCTTATAATATTGAGTGTTAAGCAAGAAAATATCAAGTACCATTTTTTGAATCCTTGGTATGACTCAACCAGCGACTGAACCCCCATATCCCAGGCCATTGGCAAACACTTTACCCTATAGGCCAATGGGCTGGTTACGTATATATATATATACAATTAAATAATATACAAATTCATAATTAAATGACTGTTCTTCAATATGCACACACATAGACACTCTGAGGCAATTAAAAATATATTTGTCAGCATAGGTTAAAACTCAACAACTTCATCCATTGAAAATGGCTAAGACTATCCACTCTCACACATACATAAAAAAAGAGGTGTCTTCTCTGTGACACAATACTACTTCGAGTGTGGTGTAACCCCTTTGTTGCCATTGCTCCCAAGTCAAATCTAACCTGGATACGTATAAGATGTGTGCTTATTGTGGAACTGCTACATAATCCTGTTTTTGTTGATTGTGATTTGACTCTGTAGAGGAGGACAGTAAATAGGACCCAATAACATTTATTTTGAGTATATCTTCTTCTAGTTTAAAGAATAAAATCCAGTTATCTTTGATTGAAAAGAAAATTCATTTTAAGTAAAAAAATTGATTAGCATGAACTTATGTATGGGTGTGTGTGTGTATGTATATATTTATGCATGTTGTGCCTTCAATAAGTTTCCAGACTTTTTTGTACTGGCATTTAAGATTGTCATATACTCTTGAAAATTCAGTATGTTATTGCTATACATCTTATGAGATGACTGACCAATTTTTATGATTTCAGATTCCAATGAACAGCTATAGCAAGAATTGGAATACACCATACTAAAGCCTGATTGTCACAGCTGGTGAATTTCAAAAATGCAATCTGGATGTGAGGACACTTTAGAAAAACAATTGGCAATAAAATTCTGTTTTAAAGTTGGAAAAAATGCCACAGAAACATATGGAATGCTTCAGACTGCTTTTCGACCATCTTGCATGAATCGAACATCTGTTTTTGAGTATCATAAGAGATTCAAGGAAGGCAGGGAGTCTGTGAGTGATGATGAGAGGTGTGGGAGGAGTAAGGAAGTCAATACACCACAGCTGATTAGCCAAATGGTTAGGGTTAGGGTTAATATATTAAGGGTTTAAGGGAGTTCAGGAAGAGATTCCATCAGAAGAGGTCAGCACTCTTCAAATTGGGTTTGTGGCATTTCCACCAGGACAATGCACTAGTCCACAACTCCATCCTTGTCACAGACTATTTGACTAAGATGGGCATCAAGACAGTTCCACACCCTCCCTATAGTCCAGACCTTGCTCCCTGTGACTTTTGGTTATTCCCTAAGCTCAGAGGCTGTTGTTATGAGACAATTGAGGAGATGAAAGAGGCTGTGACGAAGGTCATTGACACGCTCACACAAGAGGACTTCCATGGGGCCTTCCAGAAGTTGTTGGAATGGTACAACAGCCGGAGGAGATTACTTCGAAGGGGACTAGAGTTTCATGTGCGTACTGTCAATAAAAGTGCCCATACGAAAAAAGTCTGGAAACCTATTTAATGATGCTAGTATATATATATGCATATATTGTGTGAGAGACAATATGCTCGCTAACATAATAAAAAAAGCCATTTTAATCAATGTATTTCTTAATAAAACTCTATCTTATTGACTTCATATTTTCACTAAACACAGCTGCAATATATATAATCATTGTGTTGTGCTGCTAACATGGATATCCTTGACTCTCTCTTGACACTTCTCCCTATCGTTCATCGCCTCTGGGAGGTCCTCAGGGCTACATCTCATATCCTCACATAGCTGCTGTATGTATGTTCGAGCTGTTCGTCCTGCCCTTGCTCGGCCATATGTGGGGGTCCATAGGAGTACATCATTTATGAGCTCTTCCCTGCTTCTCCAGCAGTCTCCTGCAATATATATATATATATATATATATACTGCAGCTATATATATATATATATAAATATACTTGTGTGTGTGTGTGTGTGTGTGTGTGTGTGTGTGTGTGTGTTAATCTTCAAGGTGTACAAATTAGAATTAGTTTTAACTATTCTTTTGATTATTCTGTTGATAGAATAGTATGGGATGAACTTTTGATAAAAGCATAAAGACCATTAAAAATGAGATTTGATAGCTTTTTCCTCTGTAAAAAACAATCGAAACATCTTAAATTCTGGGCAGTCAGTGTATTTTATAATAAAAGCAAGTCTGGACATGATGTTAGATAAGACAAAAATATTTCTTCTGATAGAAATAACTTGGTTTGTCTGGATATTTAAGTGAATTAGGTCACAGTTTCAGTAAGATGCACCCTGATAACTGCCAAAATTTTGTTTCTGCCTCTCGTGTAAACTGATTTTTGGTCACATTCAAATAAATTGATAATAATGCGGCAACAGATTGTGAAAAAATGTAAATGCTACTCATTCTTCCTTTGGTTTCTCGATGTCCAAAACTTTAGATATAAGCCGATTCCACTTGAACTTATTTTTGGTGTAGTCATTATTCCATACATTTTGGGGTTATTATCTTGTATTCTGTAATTCTATTTTACTGAATGTTTTATTTTAGAGTGGAGTATATGATATGCAAAAACCTCCAGAAGTTGTTTTGTATTAGTATTGTTGTCAAAACAAGAAGGAAATATAAAAAGAAAAATACAAAGAAACATCTAAAAGTCTACTGATATGTCTTGAGGAAGGCTGGAAATATCTGAAAAACAACAAAGGGGAAAATATTAGTTTTGATAAATATCAAGAATAATTACAAATTGTTTTATTTCCTTCATTGGTGCATATTGTACAAATAGTGACAGTCAAGAAGTTTATAATGGTCAGAATGAAAGGAAAAAAGGGCTTATGCAAATGTATGTGTGTATAAGGTTTGGAATGAAATCTAGCAGTATGAGAGAAAAGAAGACACTGTATAAAATCAGACTCATATGTTTCACTATAGGCATAGCATCATCAGATTAGGTGCCCATGGTGTAGTCATTATCGTCGTAGGAAATGGACACGGCCAACGAGTTCAAATCCTGGACGAGACTGATTGCATTTCACATAGCACTAATACCCTTGGGAAAGGTATGAATCCAATTATTCTCCCTCCAGCTATGGGTAAATAGTAGGACAGACTAGGTTCTTCAGCCTTGGTTAGGCAACTAGTCTAGGAGAAGGAAAACTCTAAATTCAAACCTGTTAAACTCCACTTAAAAATTGACCTTGTGTCATATCCTGCCCGAGCGGAGGGGTTGGTAAATAGTATCATCAGAATAGATTTATTACAAATAATAATAATAATAATTATAATAATAATAAACTGAAGGAAAAAGAAAAGAGAGATAGATACCTTGACCTTGCCAGAGAATTGAAAAAAACTATGGACGATGATATCAATTGTAATTGGTGTGCCCAAACTATGGACGATGATATCAATTGATATCAAACTATGGACAAACTATATCAATCGTAATTAGCATGCTCGGTACAATCACCAAAGGATTGGTACCGGGACTGAAGGACTTGGAAATAAAAGGATGAGTGGAGACAATCCAAATGACAGCATTGTCGAGATCGACCATAATATGAGAAATGTCCTTGAGAGTTGAGGAGACTTGCTGTCTCTCAAACTTTAGTGAAAAGCCATCAGCTAATACTGGTGTAAAGAACTCTCAAATGAGTAAAATAATAATAATAATAGTAATAATAACCATACAGATGCTGACACCATCAAACAAGTTGAAATGAAAAACAAAATTAAAAAAAAATATCTCTGGAGAACTAAAAAACTACTCGAAACAAAGCTTTCCAGCAGAAACCTTATCAAAGGAATAAATACTTGGGCTGTACCCCTCGTTAGATACTTGGGACCCTTTCTCAAGTGGACCAGAGAGGAACTTAGACAAATGGACCAAAGAACTAGAAAACTAATGACCATGCACAAGGCATTAAATCCCAAAGACAACGTTGACAGACTATCTGTACCAAGAAAAGAGGAAGGAAGAGGACTTGCTAGTATCGAAGACAGCGTTGACACATCCATACAATGACTTGAAGACTACGTAGAAAAACACGAAAGAGGACTGATTAGAGACATCAGAAACAATACTGACAACATGATAGATAACAGAATGACTAAAACAAGGAAACAAAAATGGGAAGAAAAACAACTCCATGGGCATTTTAAATGACTAATAAACAACATCTCACATGACAAAACCTGGACATGGCTAAGAAAAGGAAACTTTAAGAGAGAAACAGAATCTCTCCTAATGGCAGCACAAAACAGTGCCATAAGAACCAATCATATCAAGGTGATGATAGCTAAGATGCAACAAAATAGGAAATGTAGACTCTGTGGTGACAGAGATGAAACCATCAATCATATTATAAGCAAATGTAGCAAACTGGTGCAGGAGGAGTACAAGGCTAGACACGACTGGGTGGGTAAGGTGATCCACTGGGAAATGTGCAAGAAATTTAAATTTGACCATGCCAACAAATGGTATATGCACAACCCAGCACCTGTCCTAGAAAATGACACGCACAAACTCCCGTGGGGCTTTGATATACAAACGGATCAACTAATCTCAGCCAGAAGACTAGACCTTAAAATAATCAACAAAACAAAGAAAATCTGCAAAATTGTCGCCTTTGCTGTCCCGGCTGACCACAGAATAAAACTGAAAGAATGTGAAAAGAGAGATAAGTACCTCAACCTTGCTAGAGAATTGAAAAAACTGTGGAACATGAAGGTGACAATAATACCAATTGTGATTGGTGCTTTTGGCACGGTAACTAAAGGATTATTAAAGGGCCTGGAGGATTTGGAAGTTGGTAGTCATGTGGAGACCATCCAAACAACAGCATTATTGAAAACGGCCAGAATACTGAGAAGAGTCCTGGAGACTTGAGGAGACTTGCTGTCACTCAATCTCCAGTGAAAGACCATTAGCTTACGCTGATGTGAAAAACTCTAATGAGTAAACCATACAGATAAGTGATATAAGTACAAACAAGTATCCGTCCTAGAAAATGATTTTTGATTTTGAGATAAAAACAGGTCATCCAATCCTGGCCAGCAGAGTTGAACTTGTATTCATAAAAAAGAAGAAAAGAACTTGTCAACTAGTGGATTTTGTTGTTTCAGCAGACCAGAGAGTAAAAATAAAAGTAACAAAAAGATGGATACATTCTTGACTTCAGCAGAAAAAGTTGTGGAACAAAAAGGTAACAGTGATACTAATCTTAACTAAGAATACTTGGTACAGTCCAAAAGAAACTGTTAAAGAGACTGGTGAAAGGAGAGATCTGAGAAGGAATTAAATCTATACAGGCTATGACACTGCTGAGATTAAATTTGATACTAGGAAGAGTCCTGGAGAACTAAGGAGACTTGCTGTCACGCAGATTCTGGTGAAAAACATGAAAAAAAAGAAAGAAAAATGTTTTGTCCATAGATATCTAACATTAGGAACAGCAGCAAATGAAAGAAAAATGTATTAAAATGAACAGGTTTTATGCAACTTTATATAGGGACAGCAATGTTGATATTTGGTTATCTCCTCCTTTTCTTAACCATTTTTCTATAAAAAAGACTGCATCTTTTTAATGAACTCTTCTAACAACAGGAAGTAGTTAGGTTTCACTTTGATATAGACTTATGCTGACAAAATCTGGTGTTACAACCAAACAGAAGTAGATCTGTCTAAATGTGTCATCCAAGTGAGAAATGTTGGGTAAACTCAATATATAATTTTCATTTTGTATCAATTGTAACAAACCAACCATGATCAATTGGGAGATTTGGTTGTTGGACTAAAAATTCATTTTACATTTGCTGATTCGTTTGGGTGATAATCAAGCACTTAAAAATGCCGAAAAAGAACTTGGATTAATTGAAGAAAACATGCAAATCGCACTCTGGCAAAAAAAAAAAAATTAGATGCTGACCACACCAGGAAATTGAGGAAATGAGGTAATCTATCAATAAAAATTGAGAAATAATGAATTCCCCTGGGAAGATTTGGCTAGTGTATTAGCAGAATTGATTTTTCTGAATACCATTTACCATTTAGTATAGTCAAATGGTTTCATTATACTGTTTCATAGCAATGTTAAGTGAATTTTCTTAATGAAATTATGGAACCCATTAATATAAAAAAGTTTTTCTTAATTTTGATCTGATATTTGAACAACTTCATTTTCTGGATGCTACTGACAGTATGTTTCAGGTGATCCACATTCAGTCTTGGTTTGAAATATAATCCACAAGCACAGAAGAAAATCCTTATTTCTTCAGGAAAAAGGACAAGAGAAAAAAGATGGTTCTTTGTATATTAGTTTATTTAAGTCGAGCACGGTACATACCCATGTATTCTGGCTGTCCCACACAATTAATGGTTGAGGAGTTCTGCCAACTCCTATGTAAAAAAAAAGGAAGTATGTCAATATGGAAATCCATATGAGCCTGACTTCGGAACTTAGAAAAATTTATGTATCATTCACTGTTAATTTTATTTCTGTAAGTACAGCAAGTCGAAATTCAAAGTTTTTGTTCTCTTAGATTGGTTGCTTTACCATGACTAGAGAACATACTCTCTTCTACAACTTAGTATAGCTGGGAGGAAAGCAAATAGATTAATGCTTTTCCAGAAGGAAATACTTTGAAGCAAAAAGCAAACAGCTTCACCGAGGATTTGAACTCGGGTTACTGATTCTATTTCATACAACAATAACTGTTACATTTAGTGTACCGGTATGAATACACCTTGTGTGTTGGAACTTCTTAACAGTGAGAAAAGTAAGATATTTAAGGACTTTATGTATCTTTTGATAATTAGTTTCAATTAGAAAATCATTGACTCTAATTTGGGGAGGGTATACAAATGAGACACAAGGGATAGAATAAATATTTGTGTGGCCTTCTGATATAACCTGATAATTACATCTGATCATTTGCTGATTATTTTCAGTGTAATAATCAGGATAATCTGAATGTTGCAAAAAGTTTGATTACCAAGGTAGTGAGTGCCCTGAAATTTTTGTTGTAGTTTTCATTTCACGTTTCCAATGTAAATATGTATGTGTGTGCACACAACATTTTATCTCAATTGCATTCCATAATTTTTTTTCAGTCAATTTATTTGAAATGTTAATTTGGACTTTAACATGAGAATCAAAATATAAGATCTATCCAGAAAGCATCCAGCCATTTAAGATTAACAAAAAAAAGATGTCTACCTAAGGCAATGTCACTTTAATTTCTTTCAAGGAATTTCCTTTGGAATCTTACGCATTTATCCCAACATCCTTTCCTCTTTTCTGAATAGTCAGCCGATTTCTATTTTGTAATTGCCATCAGCTGCCTGATAATGATTTTAATTCTGTTCACAGCGTCTTAATGAGGGTTTTATCTTGGGAAAAAGCCAGAAGCTACTTCGAGCCAAGTTTGAACTTTAGTAAGATTGACGGATCTGGGTAAAAAAAAGCAAACAAACTCCAAAGAATCAAGAAATCAAGAATCAAGAGAGAATTGGTTATTTATGATGTAACATACACAGAGTACACGTGCTCATTCAGTAGAATCCTATTGTTTACCTATGTGCAGAATGGTACTTTTTGCTTGTTTTCCAAATTTCATATTAACTGTGCTATTACTTCTTGAGATATAAAAAAATGAATACTTTTCACACAGATTTATACCTATGAACCCTTTTCAGAACAACATAATTTTTGCAGTCCCATCAAAATAGTAGCTTTTCAGTTTTTTTGGCTTAAAGCAAATTCTAGTATCTGTTCTGATATATCCTTGAAATATAGGTTTCGAGTTTGTTTGATTTTATAAAGTTACCATGTTGGGGACATTAGATACTAAACTGGTCACCTCATACAATGTAATATTCAAAAAAACTGGATTAACAAATCATTTCTAGTAAGCTGATTCACGTTTAGTGCTTTAAAATTCTGGCCATGTGTCACAACTTTGCAAAGCTTAGTAAATAACAAGTAGATATTAAACTGACAAGAACAATTTTGATTTTAGAAATCAGATTTAAAATGGAACCACAGAAATCAGACTGTATTTTGTTTCTATTGAATTTTGTGTTTTCATGCTACATTTTGTATGAGTTCCACTCAAATACACATCATTAGCAAAAAAATTTATAAATTTTTCATTTTAAATTTCAAGTTGGCATTAAATAGCATTGGGCAGTGCACTGATTAGTCAAACATAAAATTTTACAAGGTAACAAATTCGACTTTTATTCTCATTTAAAATTTTATGATTTTGTTTAGTTTTTCTTTAAAAGTCATAGAAAAAAAATTATTTTGATAATTAATTAGTTCTATGTAATTAAAATTTAAATCATTTGAGTAATTTATGCACAATTAACCCCTGCCCTTTTCATATCATAATGTGTCATATTCAGTTGATTAATTAAAGTTTATAGTTAAAAGTCTGATTTTAGGAAATCCATGATAAATGTAGAATTTACAGTGATGTTTTAAATGTTCTTTTTATTACACAGATAGCCTGTTAAGTAACAACAAAAAAATAGTACCATATTTGATAGCATATAAGATTCACCCCAATTTCAGCAGGGCAAATCAAGAAAAAAACAAAGTACTTATATTAAATAAGATGAAATTAATATAATGAATATTATCAATGATAACACTTTTAATCTGCATAATAGCCTTTTAAATAATGACAATAGGTATATAAAAGTTACTCTAAAGTCTAAACTAATCAGAGTTGCCAGGTAGCTAATTTCAGCTGACTATTATGAATTTTAAACCCACATATGGCATATAAGACACAGGTGAATTTTAAAAGATACTTTTTGTAAAAATAAGTGTATCTTATACACCATCAAATACGGTAACTTTCTTAGATATATGCATACCTGTACACATACAAACGTGGATTACTGAGTTTTATTGGCTGGGCTTTGAATATGCTGACTGTATCCCATGCAGAGAGCTAAGACCCCCATCTACACCAAAAAAATGGGTGTCCTATGTATTACATAAAACTATATCTGGTTGTGAGGCTTAATTTGTAGAGCTATCAGAAGTTTGCCATTAAACCCAAGTCTACTGTGTTAGTATCTGTTATGGGTCAAATAAATCTATTCAAAAATTAATAGTATTTGATAGAAATACTTGAAACCATATAACTGTAAAAACAAATGATTACTATTATTAAAATGGAATAGTGACTTGAAACTGTAAAATAGTTTATAAATAGATTGGAATACTTAAAAAAATATGGCTGTAAAAACAATTTATTATTATTATTATTATTATTATTATTAAATTATTAAATAGTTACTGGAAACCATTCATTTTGCATAAATTATTTGTATTAAATAGGAATGATTGAAACTATATCACTATATACAGATTATTTTCTATCAGATTGAAATACTTGATACCATAGAACTGTGAAAAACAAATTACTATTATTATTATTGAATAAGAAGAGTTATCTGAATCCATGAAAGCATCTTAATTATTTCTATTTGATAGGAATACTAGAAACCACACAATTGAGTATAAAAAAATTATTATTAATGAATAGATATAGTTACTTAAAACCATATAATTGTGTATGAATTATTATATGATAGGAATACATAAAACCATAGAAATGTATTGCAATATACTGTTGAACAAATAAGCCAAACCAAACCTCATGTTATTAAGAGATATGAATAAATGGAATCTGCTTTTGCTGCTATATTAACACACATCACTGATTAAGACAAAAAATGCCATGAAAGGCTGAATTTTTGATTGGTCAGCACAAACAGAAAATCCCATAAAGTTTGTAAATTGTTTTGTAAAGTGCTCATTTTCATCAGCATTGTTTGAAAAAAATGTCCGCTCTCATATTCTTTCCTTTCTCTCAGTGTCATCAAGTAGGAAATTGATGTTCAAACTCATTCAAGTCTGATCAAAGCATTTGTAGTTCCTTTGCTTGAATTACTTGAAAAGAATTTCAGTTTTATATTTTGTCTTAATGAAGAATATTAAACATTGTCCTATTAACAAACTTAAGACATTTACTTGTTATTTAAAGAGCTTATTTAGATATACTGAACATATAAGGTGTGTTATTTTGTGAAGTTGAGAGTTAGTATTTTTAAATAATGTTACTAGGAATGTAGTTAATTTCTGCATTGTTTGAAATTAGTGATAGTGTGTTAATGATATATTGGAAAAGTATAAGTAAAAAACATTTGTAGACATTTTTTTAGAGAATGTTCTTGGCTCTTTTCAGGATTTTTAAGTGAGACTAAATGCTATAACATGATTCAAATGAATTAATTCATGAGAAAAATTGTCTTGAAAGATTGTTTCATACCAAAGATGCTTAAGTATTATTAGTTTATAAGATGCTCTTCAATTGTTATAAATTAATAAACAACTTTGTTTCAGTTTTGTCTAATAATTCTTTATCTGTGCAGGAGAACTCGTTTCAAATCTAATTGAAATATGTTCATGATGTACTGTTTATACTGGATTTTGGTAACATGCCATATCACCCATAAACAAGTGTATTCTAAGATATTTTTATGAATATTTAACAATCCAAAATAAGTACTCCACTTATATATATTTATACAATTCAATACTGTAGAGTTTTGAAATAAATAAAAGCTGATATTGAGTTTTGATAAGATAATGTTCCACTCGAAATAATGATAAATTCCAATTGTCTTTGGGGGAGTTTGCATGGCATAATTGGTAAACAGCTGGACATTCTTTTCTATTAGCCAAAGAAATTCAACATTTCAATCTGTTTAAGTAAGTCAAAAACTAACATCCTAAATTGATTTTTCTTCTTAGCAATAATGCTGTAAGCTAAAGTTAATTGGTTTGATTTAGTTATTTAGCATGCTAGCCCTTGTTCTGTTATTTAATGCAAGTCAGACTTACAAGCAGTTAGATGGTTTCAAGTAATGAAAAATAAGCATTTATAAACAATTACAGCTTCATGTAATTAGTCTCCGTGCATATAATTTTCATGAAGTTATATGGTTTCAAGTCTTACAACTTTATACTGGTAAGTTGCAAGCAAATATATAGTTTTAAGTAATTATTCATATTATATAATCATTTGTTTTTCTCATAGTTATATGATTTTAAATATTCCTAATATCAACAATTTTCATATGCATTAGTATAGGTCTAAATTAATCTAAACATTATCTCAAATAAATATATTTGACCCATAGATAAGACCCTAACAAGTACTACCAATGTGGGTCAGAGCGGACCAGAGAGTGATGGCATTGAAGCACTTTAGAGTCACCAGAGCTCAAGAAGTGGAAGCTCACCATCAGATGCAAGACACAGAAAAATGGCAATGAAAGAGTAAACCCACACTACACTCTGTTTCAGAAATAGAATTTTACCTTTGGATGAAGTTTAGTGTCATACATAATATATTGAGATTTTTATACTCAACATTAATTATTAACTATGATTATGTTATAGCATTACAGTTTGATCAGAGATCTTAGCAACAGTGTGAATTAGAAAAGGTTAAATATAAAAGTGTAAATGGTTTCTTAGCAAAAGCAATTAAAAGACCAAATAAAATCTCTACAAGAAAACTGTTTTCCTTTGTTCTTTGATTTAACATTCAAAATGATTCTTAAAATTAATGTCCATCCTTGTCTTCTCCCTAGATTTTCTGGCATAACATTTGCCGACACAGAATTTCAGTGAACGTGTCTAAAGGAAAAACAGATGTTTTGAAAATTATATATTAGCCTTGAACCTCTAAAAAATAAAAATGACTGGAGTGATATTTTCATTGAGGGTCAAAATGCTGCTCAGTAGTAGTATGCATCAGAAGTGTAAATATTCAGGAGACCCATTTGTCATAGGTAGAAAGTGACAAAGGGTCCATTTAAAAAAAAAGTGCAACTAGTTTGAATTCAGTTTTCTTTCTATATAAATCTTTGTACCAGGGTCAAAGAGCTCAGTTTGATCTAATATTTTATAGATTTTTGCAAGGAATGAATTCATGCCTAACCTAATATCATTAGCATCAAGTGAAAAGCCAGCAATCTTGTCCAGGATTTGAATTTGGCTTATGACTCCATATCATATAATAATTGTTGTGCCACACATACTTATAATCATTGTAGTATCTGTGCTCTCTGTCTAACTTGATATTTCCAAATTAATTTGACTATGTTATTGAATCAGTTGAATGTACTATGGCTAAAGAGCTTAGTTTGCCTTAATATTTTACTTATACATCAATGAGGATGAATGTGGATGAATTCATGCCTTTCCTCAGAGCATTACCACAATGTGCAATGTAAACAGCCTTGTGAAGAATTTAAACTTTGCTTGCTGACTTCATTTCCTGAGATAATAAGCATTACATATTACATGTCCATGAAGGAAAAGTTAAAGTATTTGTTATTACTTATGATGTGTGGTCTATATAATCTAAGTTAAGGGTGTTTTTGTTTATGACACTTTTGTATCTTTTTTATTGGTTTTCAAGATGCAAAATTCAACTGCTCATTAAAAACTAAATACAATCAGTCTAAGTGAAAAATGTTTGGAAAATACATTAATGATGAGAAAGAAAAGATTATAAAAAGGGCAAACAGATATTCACATACATACTCATTCATACACCTATTTCCACATTCATACAACTGCATTAATAGGGGCATGTATATGAACATACCAGTCAGAATAAAACCATATTTGAAACATTGATTTATTCATCTAAAAGATCTTGTTTTATTTGTCTAAATACTCAACATGAGACAATTTTTATCCTTGAAAAATCAAAAGGTTCCCAACTGAATTGTTAGGAATTTTGGCATCATGTGATCTAAGGATTTTTGTAATTTTGTCTGTTTTTAAATAAAATATCTTTAAGCCTATTTTTTTCAGAAGCCACTCTATATTCATCATAAAAGAAAATGAAAAAATACACATAAAAAAATTTAGTAGGGAGATACAATCCACCCATACACTCATTTTCTTAATTTTTATTTTAATTTACACATGTAAAAGATCTTATTTATTTGTCTAATGACTCAATATGAGATAATCTTTATTCTTGAAAAATCAAAAGGTTCCCATCTGAGTTCTTAGGAATTTTACCATCATGCAATCTAAGTGTTTCCATAACGCTTTTCTGATTTAAAAAAAAGGAGCCATTTTTAAACAAAAAAAAAAGGCTGTGAGTAAATTTGGGCACTGGAAACACTTTTTTTGTATAAAGACATGAAATCAATATGTTTACAAAAGAAACAATTTCAAAGATTTATTCAAAAAGAAATCTATTTAAGATACTGACATTCAGAATATGCAGTTTAAAAGAGAAACACTTAAAGTTTATCATTCAGGCTTTCAACAGCAACAGATGTTAAGAAGGGTGTCAAATCTATAGCTGTTGAGAAGGTATTTGGCGTAGTTTAATTATGCAAAAGGAATTATACTCAAGTTTTACAATGGTATATAAAAATATATTTCAGGAATTCGCCTCTAAGTAGACAATCTGTCTACAGTTGGTACAAGAAATTTAAATCATGATGTTTGTGTTAAAGTAAAAATCAGAGGATTCCATTAGTATGAAAAACATGATTCCACTCCAGACTTAGGAAATTTTTTGGATACAGTTGAAAATGATTACTTACAAACTGACAGAAAAGCCAAAGCATTGTAAAGAGAAAGATGAGTTTATAGAGCATCTAATTTACAACAATGAATTGACTGGAAGTTGTAGTAATAAATTTTCAAGTGTTTCTATACATATCTGTTTATTGTGAGTTTCAGTATTTTAAATAGCTTTCTGTTGTAGATAACCTGTACAATAAAGCAAAAAGATAAAATGCCATGTTTCTGCATAGGGATCATATTTGATACATGTTACTGAGGAAAACTAGAAAATGCATTGAAAATATCAAAGTCTGAGTGTAGAACTCCATGTGGAATACAAAAGATTGCAACAGAATACTTTTATAAACAAATAGTGCATCCAGATAATATCTAAACAACCTGAAAACTCCAGATCATATGATTTATGTGTGATGATCATAAAAGCCATTATAAGGGATGACAATTTGAGAATTTTATTAATAAACTTTGAATAGTATTTTGAATGGGATTAATATTTAATGGTTGGAAAGAGTTAATATTTTGAGAAAGGATTTCATATGAGTAATTATTTTTTGTAAGGTGATTTAGAGAATTTGCAGCAAAATTCTTTTATTGTAAAAATATAAACCCGGAGAAAAAGTGGATAAATTTTACAGTAATAGCAATTCAAATTAACTTCCTCAATTGTATGATTGCATCCTTGGACTTGAATAAAATGCTTAGAAAAAATTCTTGATTGGAACACAAGTATGTTGCATGTTTTCAAACAATTCTTGAAAAGAACAAACAAATGAACATATACTAAAAGGCAATGAAAAATTATTGGCTCAACTAACAAGGGAATTTTTTTTTTTTAAGGTTAACAAGGTTAAGAAATCTTATACTAAATGTAACTCTTTGAACTGTTTGCTTTTTGGCCATAGTCTAAGAGAACATAGACTGAATTCATTTGTAGGTAGTGTGTTTAATGGCCCCTGGTCAGATTTTTAATCAGCCTCTCCTATAAATATATATTTGCTTGGAAAGCCTCTTAAAATGTCTTTGCACTAAAATGCCTTTAACAAAAAAGTGAATTTGAAAAATAACTTGAATAAATTCTTCTAAACTACCTAAAAGATATTTAAACCTTAAAAAAGGTAAAACTTTTGGTACTGGTTAATTTTTTTCAGTACAAGTAAACAGCTGAAAAATGTGTGGTAGTTTGTCTTGATTTTTCCTGGGTCCATGTCACAAGGTGCATGTGGCATAACAGTTATCATCATAGAAAGTAGACTCAGCATACCAAGTTCAAATCTTGGATGAGGCTGTTTGCATTTTACTTCATATCAATGTCCTATGGAAACTCCTTAAATGATTTGTTCAGTACTTGGCTATTGGGAAAAAGTTAAGTAGACAGGACTCTTTAGCCTTCAGATGAAAATCAGTTTAGAAGGTTGTAATATCTTAACTAACAAAAGGGAAATAACCTCTGAGGCCACAGGGGTTACGACCCCTACTACATCCAGGGGATTTTGTCAATAAAGGAATGTACCAGGCATAGCAGCAGATGTTTGTTCTCCCTCTGTCTTTAATCATCATTCATCTTATCGATTCATCTTGGTAATAGTTCATACCTAGCAAGTATCCATTAACTCAAATGTAAAGACTTTACAAAGGTAAATGCTGAATTTGAACCAGCTAACAGTTGATCATATACTGTCGATGGTGGAGAGGGTGGATAAATAAATACCTGAACACAGAAAATCTTTTAAAAAAACTGCAGCACAAATCATATTTGAACTTTGATCTAAAGTATAGACAGTTTTGTTTAAATTTATTCTATTGCATCAAAAAATTCCAATGGTTGTTGCAACAGATATTATATAATTTATATCTAATATGGTCTCCATAATTTTAAAATGTTAGTCTTATAATTTTGAAATATTAGTCTTATAATTTAGAGTAAAATAAAGCCCAACTCAGAATTCTGTGTTTATGGTTTTGAAAGAGTTAGAAAAAATCAAACTTTCTGAGAAAATAAACCAAATTTGTTATCTCACTTTTTTTTGTTATGTTTAATACGAATTATCACACATATCCCATTCTAATGTATTTTCTCTTATATACTGCACTTGTCGGTATGAAGATAATTTCATAATAAAAAATATTCTTGTGTACAACAATACTGAGAGAATGGAATAGAAAAATGAAGTGCGTGTACAGCAGAAATGTTTCTCATTTGTTGGCAGACTTTCCTACAAAGAATTAAGAAGAGAAGAAAAATGGAATGACATGCAAACCAATTGATTTTTATATTTTATCAATATTATTTTTACCTTTACAAAGAGAACAAATAAAAAGGGAATAAAATATCTAAAAATAAAAATCCCTGTTCTAATAGAATTTAAATACAGTTAGGAATGCCAGTAGAAGTTTTATAAGAATGTTTTTTTTTTCATCTCAAACCAAAAAGTGAACATTATTGACATGATACATTTTATGTAGATAATGTTCACATTTTGGGATGGAATCTAAAAAAGGCTTTCTAATAAAATTCAGCCACCAGATGATCATGCTATCCAATGTACGTGAAATTTAGAGTTATCAGTGATATCTAATATTGAGCATTTTAACATTTTTATTTTGAATTGTCAATGCTGAATAAGAGCATTAAGCACTTTTTGAAAAATTTTTTACACAGTTTTAGAAACCTACTGGCTATAAACATTTGTATATATATATATATATATATATATATATATACGTATGTGTGTGTGTGTGTGTGTGTGTGTGTGTGTGTGTGTGTGTGTGTGTGTGTGTGTATGTGTATGTGTGTGTGTGTGTGTGTGTGTTTGTGTGTGTGTGTGTGTGTGTGTGTGTGTTGTGATTTTAATCAGTACTCGTGATGCATTGTATAGATGTAGATATGTGTGTATACATATATACAGGCTGTTTAAAAATTGTTAACATTTCTATGGGAGTTCCTTTAAGATATAATCTTCCCCAAGTGGTCATCAAAATATCAGTTCTGCTTTTCTTAAAAAAAATATTCCCAAAGAAATATTGACATATTTTTAATCACCTGTAGGAGATTTCAAGAAGGTGTTGATGGAGATTATGAACATATGGATACTGTTTAAAATTATATCACAGAGGTATACCCGTAAGTATCTTAAGATTTTAAAAACATTTCCTGCATATATGTATATATATATATATATATATATATATATATATATATATATATATATATATATATATATATTCTATTCAGCAGTCCTTGTAAACTGTGTGTATGTTTGGGGTTGTCTATAATCTATCCAAAATTGTAAATATCTCAAGAAACCTATTTGTAGCCTTGACATCATTTGGTAACCAAATGGAGGAGAGCTTATTGTATATTCGTGAACAGAGAACTCTCTTGAGGGGTTAATCAGTGAGATTCTGCTGAGAGAATTTGTGTTCAGTGTGAATGTCATGTACACTATGACTGAATGAGTAGATCTTTCATGAGCAGATATTTTGAGCAAAACATTGCATCAGCCATGTATGTTGACCTTCACTACAGTTCAGATGTGGTTCTCGGTGACTTCTGGCTTTTCCATTGAATTAACATGGACAAGATTAAGAGAAATTCGACAAGGTAGCTAATGGCAATCTTTAGAGAAGTCTTTACAGACTATTTTGGAAATGAAAAGGATAATGGGACGAGTACAGCATCCCAAAGGGAGTATTTTGAAAAGTATCAAGATACCATTACAGTAGCTCAGCCATTTAAAAAAACATCAAATGACAAGATACTTTTAAGGCAGACCTTGGATATATATACATATGTATTGTTAATCTGGGAAGTCAGAATTGAGGTGGTAAGCATAGGCAATTTCTGTTAAAGAGAAATTTTATTCTCACTTATGAAGAAATCAAGAGAAATGCCGAGGGAAAATAGTAAACAACCTCTTAATACCTAAGATAAAAATTTAGTACCTGCTGTCCAATAAAATATCTATATGAATCTACCGCAGAGGAATTGTGATGAAAAAAACTTCATAGAGCACTATTTCTCTGATTCATTCCTCGTTGAGTTCCTTACACAGGGGCCAATGTGTCAAATTAGACACTATTTAGTAAAACAAAGACCTACAAAATGATCTATGGAAAGAACAATGTTAGTAATATCTCACAGCACCTACAGAAGGATTTCTCTGGTTTGGAACATAAATAAAAATGTAAAATAAATCCTATTCAAATATCATATACATTGGCGGAAATACTGGACACTTATGAATAATGGAGATATAAAGCAGAATTTAAGCTGAAATCAATAAATAATAGAAAATGTTTGAATCTTTTAATCTTTATCTTTGAGTCTATACAGAACTTTAATTGTTTGCTATTTTTAAGTCAAACAGGGTGGTGATCATTGAGGGAATTGAAATGCAAGGCTGTGTTAAAAGAAGCAGTTCAGCAACCAGTGAAAGATATTGAAATGCAAGGCAGTGTTTAGATAAACAACAAGCAAATAAAAGTTTGACCAGTATCAAGTCTATATCTCACTGTTTGATGACCTGGAGATCTTGTATTAATAAAAGATTAATTTGCTGTTGATATGGTGTGTCAGAATTTTTTAGAATTATTTCATCAACACTGACAAAAAAAAAGTTTTATTTCCTAAGAAGGTCATAGTATCAATCAAACTGACATTTGTGTCTTAGATAGTCACAAATTCCTTTTCCTTCATTCTATCTTGATTGAGAAATATAGACAAATAAGTGATTTTTATGAATAATGTTGGTATAAAGCTGGATTTAAGCGGGCATCAATAAATTATAGAAAATACTTAAATCTTTTAAACTGTCACTTTATATCTGTACATATTTTTAACTAATATATATTTTTCTTAAATTCTTTTAAGTTTTAGAATTATAAAATTCTATCAATTTATAATGTATTTTGAATTACATGTTTATAAATACTTAATACACTCTCATACTTTTACATCAATTGTTTTTGATGCAAATTATCATTCACATATATATATATACACACAAACACACACACACACACACACACACAGAGCGGATCAGGTAAAATTTCTTGGATTTAGAACATTATTTAATTACATGAATTTATTATCAATTAACAATGTATTTTGAATTTGATATTCAGGAAATATGTTAATACACATAAGCATTATATAAATAATATGTAAAATGGATGTTTTTGATACAAATTATATATATACAAAGTATAAAAAAATACCCCCCACATTTTAAACTATCACCTGTGTGATACAAGTGAATTTACGCAAGTAGCAATAGTTGCTCCTGTCACATATTTGATTTTTGACAGGTCATGTAAGTTATTTTGATATTAAAACAAGATGTACTCATGTCTTTAGGTAAAAAAAGAAAGTAGAAATATCATGTAAATTGCATGGGTGGCATGCTGGAAGGAAGAATCACCACAAGGTGCCTAGGTGTCTGGAAGAACATATAAAGACGAAAGATTTCAATCCCAGGTAGAGAGCAGAGAGTAGAGAAAGAGACTAGATGTTATGCCATTCTGGGCATTGGCCACGATTGAGAAATAGAAAAAAAGTCTGAAATGTACAAGACTTACAATGTTAAAAGTGAGCACGATCTCAGAAGAAAATAGGAGTTCCTAGCAAAGGCCTCTATCATTGAATTGACCTCAACCAGTCTCGTGAAAGAAATATGAAGAGACAAAGATGATTAAATGTTATAAGTTGGCTATGTGATAGCCTCATGGAGGAAGAGCAAAGAAGTAAGGTTCTCTATAGATATCGTCTCTCTCTTTATACATATATATATATATATATATACATCATAGCTGGTTCTGACTCTCTCCTCATGCAGCTATTTTGCCAACTAATTTTGTAACTTTCAAGATAAACAAAAAGAAGAGATTATATCTTTATACATAAGTGTTAGCGTCTTTCCTTCAGCTGGTATACAACATTCAATCAAATTAATATCTTAAATTTTTTTCCAGATACAATCAGTTATGATCATGGCTTGGATTGCTATTTTTAAAGGTTGATAAAAAGATCAAAGTAAGTGATATAAAAAAAATCACTCTTTGGACATTTTCTGGACGTTAAGGTCATCTGAGTGACTTTCTTTTTATTGATGAATCTGTGGTTATGAAAGCTTCAACCCATAACAGAATCAATTTTCTATCCTGGATGACATCAGTCTAATGTAACAGGAAATGAGCTTGAACAACTTTGTGTAGTAATTACAGACACATCAGTCTAAAAAAATGTTTCCACTGCAAACACACCAGTCTGAGCCATGTACATAATTGATGATACCTGGACAAAAGAATTGTGAGACAATAGCTAGATGAAGCTACAAAAACTACTTGCCTAATTTACACCACACGGGTGACACTTTAAAAACTGGGAGGAATTACTGCAGCACCCAATATATATATATATATATACATGTATGTGTGAGTGTGTGCATGTAGACGTTTTATTTCTAAAAATTGGTTGAAGTGCGTATTTAAATATAGACAATATACATACATTCACAGTTATATTTGATCATAAAAAAGTTTAAAGTATACTCTCATATACATATTCCTAAATTTTTCTATATCAGGAATATATGGTTACATGCCTCTGCCTTTCTATCTCACCTTATTATCAAAAGGAACTTGGAGGAAGATTAAAGACATGTATAATTTTGTGTTTTTTTTATAAAGAATCTAATAAGAGTAATGTTTGTAATGCAGTCAGAATCTTTGGGATTTGTTAATTTGAATTTATTGAGTTTGAATCCTTTATTCAAACTCTTAAATGGTTCTGCATAAATATGTAAATGAAGATAAATTAGCCTTTGGGGATATAGATAATTGATCACAATATTTTTTTTGTGTGCTGAATAAAATATCCTTAAACAAGGAAAAAAATTTAATGGCAAATATATGTAGAAAAGAAACTTGAACTTTTTTAATTTAAAAAAAAAAAGATTGATAATGTTCGATTTTTGAATAGCTTCAAATTGATAACCGTTACTATGGTAACCAACCCCATTTTAGCTGTTGTCGTATTGAACTCTGATCATTTCCTCTTATGGATTGAGGAGTTAAATTCAAATTCCTGTAAAAATTGATTTTCAATACAATTTGCTCTGTGATCAGTAAGTTTGCACGAAACATGCATGCACATGAAAAACATTGAATATAATGATTTTAGAAAAAGGAAGCAGTTTACTTCATGGTTTTCAAGGGAAACAATTTCTCTTCTTCCTGAGCTTTTCATTCGGCTGTTTTCAATGTATCATTTCCTCCCATTAATTCTGAAATGGAAGCATCCTGCAAAATGGCTCCTACCTGCACTCCCTACGTACATGCACTCACTGGTAGAGGAGAAGATAGAACATCAAGAGGCCTGCAGTTCTCTTCTTTTTGCTGCATTGGTAGATTATCTTGATAAAAAAAACAACAAAAAATGTGGAGAAGAAAGAAAAAAATGTAAATCTAAACCAGAGGGAGAAAATCTTCTTTTTTATATTGTCAACAGCTAAGTACTCTCCAATATTGTTTTTTTTTATTTAAATAAATAAAAAAAAAATTAGTGTAACAAAATGTTCAGTCAAGGGTAGATTTTCTGTTCATCCACCATCACCAATACATAAACAGCTCTCGCTATAATAACAAATGATTTTTTGCATAAAATTTTGGTTGTACAGAAAATCACAATAAAAAAAAGGACCCCATTATTTTTACAGTAAAGTACAAAGATTTCACTATTCATTTGTTTCTTTTTTTAAACTGCACAGAGTAGAGGCACAAAGAATAACAGTTACCTTCAGAAGAAATGAACACGACAAGCAAAGTTCAAATTCTGGATGAACATATTCACATTTCTCATTGTGCAAATGCCCTTGGAAAAGGCAAGAATTTGCCTCTTCTCTCAGCTACAGTTAAATAGTAGGGCAGATTATGTATATTAGTTTTGGTAAAGCAAACTGTCTGGGAAAAGGAAAAACTCTGAATTCAAACCAGCACTACTCTACTGAAAAAATGAACTTATGTTGCATCCTGCTTGTGGTAAAGGGGTTTGGTAAATACATGCATGCATTTAAGTCCCTAAAATTATATATCAGTATTAGTGTGCGTTGGTGGGAATGAAGATATTTACTCAAGTACCCACTCATCAAGGAGCAATATTAGCATTAGTATTTTCATAATATACTAACACTGAACACAACTGAAGGAAAGATGCAATAAACTCATTTACACACATGAAAATAACATGTGACAGACACAATATACATACCAGTGGTATTAAAAGAAAGATTTCACAAATTTATCTCAATAAATAAAAAAATACACATATGATGTAGTTGTTAGTATAGTATAGGTTGTATAGCTATGTGGCTTTACTCTTTCCTAGCAGGATCAGAAATAAAGCCTGTATTGTTTAAAGAGCAGATGTAAAAGAGGTTGAGAAGAGGCATCTGAAACTGTTTGTGACACATTATAGAGTCCTTAATGGATGTGTAAATTATTTAAGATGATAATTATTTCTTGTAACCTTACATTGGCCATCATCCATAATTCACAATCTTCTCTCTAAGCATCATAATTTTGCAAGTGAGATAACAATCAAATATTAATCTTCTTATTTATTTATTCATTTTCAGTTAGTTATATAACCTCTATCAACATTAATGTAGCTCAAAATTGAGCTTAATGGCTATTTAAGGTAACCTTTGAGTCACTGTTTTAAGAGAAAAATGCATTTAATATATAATGGATAGACAGCACCTCTTTGAATATTTGAGTGGTACAACTAGGGTATTGAGATGAATAGCACTGAAAAGAAGTTAGAGTGCTCTTGTAAAATCTTTATCTTATAGAAGATTATTTTTTTGGACAGTATCAATCCATAATGTCTCAAAAGGATGAGAATTGAATTCATTGTCCAATGCCTGAGGTGCTTTTTTCAGCAGGAATGCCACTGGGGCTAGGACTATTTTGTTATCATCCACCAGAGAAGCTTGCTGCTTGGGAGGATTCCCTCATGAAGCTGACCTTGTGTCAATTTTATCACTGTTAGGGATACAAAAATAACAAATATGAATTTTAAAATGGTAAGACTCTTTTATTTAGAAGAGGCAGCACAATCTAAATATCTTATGTACATGATTGTCCCCCTAGATTTTCACTCTTTAAAAACCAAATCAAACATAAGAGAAAGAAATGTGATGATTTTTTTATGTTTTTTTTAAAATCTAAATGTCACAGAATATTAAAACTTTTAAAGTGTTTTTTTTTTAAGCAAAAAAAAAATTAACACTTTTACAGGCAGAGCAATATGTTGTATACTCTCATACATATATAAGTATAAACGTAATCAAACATTTTTTACGAACTTCAATGAACGAATGAACACACTTCTTTATAAAAATATATCTCTCACACTTTATTCTCGAAAGGGTTGATGTTTCTGTGGTGTGTGAGAGATGGGTGGAAAGACATATAATAAGAGAGAGGACTTCTTCTTTCCATATCTTCTTCCAGGAGCCAGGAGGTGCCAATGCTTGCATCCCCTTGCAAGCTCGTCAGAGACGCCTCTGATTGGCTGCGTGTCACTCACTCGACTGTGATTCTCTGCACTCTCTCTAAATCTGACCATGTGGTTTTCATCATGTGGTTTCCTTCCGGTTACACACCTGTTTGACCTGAGTGCCCTGATCGTGCTGTCCTGTTTACTAATCCCAATGTGACAGCTTGTCAAAGCAAATGGGGTCACTAGGAATGAATCGAAAATCCATGGCATATGTTATATAACAAATATTTTTTCAACAATGGTGCACAAGCAGAACAATATTTTTGTTTCTATTTGCAGCTCATTGACCAATTCAATGTTAATTAATAGACTTCTTACTAGGAGGCTTCACTGTGGTGTAGTATTGTGTAAAAATGCAATTGTACTATGAAGCACAATTGCTAATGACATTGTTTTGTTTGTTTTATAAATGATTGACTTGTTTGAAAAAACCCTCTATTTTTCAAATTTTTAGATAAAAATTCACCCACTCTACAATGGTTAAAAATATTACCTGTCTGCAAAAGGGTTACACACACTTGTTTTGACCCTATTTTTTATAGTACATTTCTACATAAATATAAATTTTTTACTAATTATGATAAGGATTTGCTATATTATAGGATGTACTCTGCAAAAACATTGATTTTTTTTGTATGTAGGAGCAGCAAAACTGAACTTAATGAACTTGAATGGACAGTGAAAAAATGTTCTTAAGGAAATTAGAAACACTTTTGATGTTTTTTTCATTGATTTTATTCTGTCCATTAAAGGAAAATGATGTTGGTTGTATTATAATCAAAACTAACTTGAGGCAACTTTAGATATGGAGCTAGCTCATCTCACTAACTATAGGTGACTCATTCAACCTTGAACAAAATCACTCTTATTTGCAATCCAGTTGGGTACTTAGAACTTGAAGCTTGAGAAGATACCTCAGTATTTCATCAGCATTAATGATATGTAGACTAGCAGATGCATATCCATGAGTGAAGCATGGATTCTATTAGGGTAGGAAGAATGTTTTAATTTTAATTAGACATATTGTATCATTCTTGTTTAGGAAAATGGAAATTCTTTCTTCCTATCAACAAAAAAGCTTTCTTAGTTTTTATTTGTAATAACTGATTATGTAAGAAAACTAGAAATGGTATAATAAACAATGAATACTCTTTATACATAATGGGGGTGATATCTGCTCCTTGAATATAATGTCTTAGCTACTCTTGACAATGGTTAATACTATTTGATCACTTCTCAAAGTATATTTTTCGTGTATTGGAAAATATATGCATATATGAGGGTGGAAGGAAAAGTTCATGTCATATCTGCAGCTGATGACTTTTTTATTGATGCAATCCAAACACTGCAACACTGACTGAAGTGTGTGGACTGCAAGCTGAACTAAATCACAAAATAAACTTCATGTGGCAACATTCTGGGAGAGCATCTTGGTCAGTCTATGAACTTTTCAGTAGGCCTTCACACATCAATATATGTATGTGCATCTCCACATCTTTCTGTCTCCCTCTCTCTCTCTCTCTCTATATATATATATATATAAAGAGAGAGAGAGAGAGAGAGAGAGAGAGAGAGAGAGAAAATAAGAGACAAATGTAGATTAGTATAATTATGCATCTCCAAGTCTAAAGAAATCAGTCTACCCTAGTATTTAGGCATAGTTGGAAGGGGAATAGATGGATTCATGCCTTTCTCAAGAACATTAGCATGAAGTAAAATAGAAGCAGCCTAATCTAAGATTGAAATTCAGGTTGCTGATTCCATTATCTATAATAATAACCATTATGCTAAGTGCACATCCAAATATATACAAGTTTATGTGTATGTACATATTTACACACACACACACACACACACACATGTGTGTGTGTGTGTGTGTGTGTATGTGCGTGTGTGTGTGTGTGTGTGTGTGTGTGTGTGTGCATATGTATAAAGATTGAGAGAGAATATAGCATAGCCCACAAATAAATATACAACTTATATTTATCATAAAAAGTCTTTTATCTTTCAAACCAAAGATACCAGGATTTTGTTATTTCTACATGGAGAACAGGAATTGGCTTCAAAAATTTTTTTCATTCAATAAAAAGTTTTTCTTTAGCCACATATAATTAGCCAAGCATAAATAAAGAATATTTTAAAATACTTGATCATTTCAAAAGTGTTACTTTCATTGTTCTTATAGATTTGTATTAATGAGAAAACTGATACCAAATTGCATTAGATGGAATATATATCATCATTATAGCTTCAAGCCTCCATGTTATTTCAGAAACTTTTCCTGGACAGCAAGCTATAGGATCAGAACTAGGTAGCTCCTCATGGATTATACTTTATATAAACCCTGATATAAAGCAATAGTTAGTTTCATAAGATTATTACCAGTTTAGTGACTTTCCTCATCACTGTGTTTATTGTATTCACTGTCCAAATAAGTTCAGAGTTTTACAGGTTCTTAATCCTTTGATTCCATTACTTCAGTATGTGTTCACTATGCCAGACATAAAAGATTTATCATTTAATATAAAAATTTTGTGTATTTTTCAAAGGAATATGTTTCATGGCATGTGTTTATAAATATTTACTCTGCATCTAATACAGTCTTCCAGCATCATTTATGAACAGAGTTGAGTGTTCTCATGTCAGAGATTGGTAACTGAAACTAAGTAAAAATCTGGATCTTAGATGCCAAATTCTTAGATAATTTCCTTCCCTTTATAAAAAAATTGGTGCAACACAATCTTCCTACCTCCTTTCACCCAGTTACTGAGCTTAGTAAATAACCATTATCCTGCATTAAACTCTCCTATGATAAGAAAATGGAATGCAATCTTTGCGTTCCATCTTCACTCTCGATTTAGCCTTGTCGAATCATAGAAAAAATAGGATTTGTCAAAGACAGAATGGCATTTCAGTAAACAGAAAATCTAGAAAGTTCTGAATGATCCGCTGATTGTTTAGAAGCTTGAAAGGATAAAGCCCAACATGTGAATCTTGGATTCCTTATCAGATATGTGAGCTCTATCCCCAGGCAGAGCTCATTGTTTTCCAAGCGAATATAGTGATCTATCTTTAGTTTAATATTCTTCCTTTCCAAGAGACAGGTAAGTGAATGAAAATAGAAGCTCAGATATGTTTTTAATGCTATCTCTTTAACATTTAATCCTTTGAAAATCCATCATTACTGAACGTACCTGTCCAAAGATACCAAACAGAACTCATGTAAATTTGTGTTTGTATCATTTGTTATGATTCACTACTGTAATACTTATCCTTAACAGTTATATATCAAATACTGATTATTGTAGGGGACTAATCAGAATAGCGATTCTTTTCTAGTGATCATGAGAAAGAAAGCATTCAGATGATCGTCTGATTGTGGCTATAAATCAATAATACCATCTTTCATGTAACAATGAGGATCTAATCAACAAGACACTTTTATTATCCGTTTTCATTGGTAGCTGTATTCATCCAACCTCTACTACACAGACAGTTAGTGACACAAGGACAATTTTTTAAGTGGAGTAAAGCTGGTTTGAATTCAGAGTTTTCTAACGCCTAGACTGGTCACCTAACCAAAACAAAAAATCCCAGTCTGTCCTAATATTTTATCCTTTGGTGGGAGAAGAACAGATGAATTCATGCCTTTCCAAGGGGATTAGTGTGAAGTAAAATGCAAACAGCCCCTCCAGGATTTGACCTCAAGTCATCAATGCCATTTCCTACGATGATAACTGTTACAGTTAGTGGGCCTTTCATAAATGTCATAGAAAAAGATGAAATATTAAGTGTTATCACTTGCTATGTTAGTATAAAAATGTAAATATTAGGCATGTTAAGAGACTTGCTATGGTAAGAGGAAGTGTGTGTAGCATAATGGTTATCATCAGACAGAATGGACCCAATAAGCAGAGTTCAAATCCTTGATGAAGCTGTTAGTATTTCACCTCATACAAATGTCTTTGCAAAAGGCATGAATCCTTTTCACCTTCCTCCCAGCTATGTGTAAATTGTAAGGAAAACTGGGCTGTTTGTATTCAATAGAGCAACTGGTGTAAGAGAAGGTTAAATTCTTACTTCAAAACCAAGGGATAAAGGGTTGCAATTCCACTCTACAAAAATCTACTTACTACTGAAAATTCAGCACCATCACGAATGTGCTATACATATTTACCAACCCCTCTGCTCGGGCAGGATATGACACAAGGTCAATTTTTAAGCGGAGTTTAACAGGTTTGAATTCAGAGTTTTCCTTCTCCCAGACTAGTTGCCTCACCAAGGCTGAAGAACCCAGTCTGCCCGACTATTTACCCATAGCTGGAGGGAGAATAATTGGATTCATACCTTTCCTAAGGGTATTAGTGCTGTGTGAAATGCAATCGGTCTCATCCAGGATTTGAACTCGTGTCGCCAGGTCCATTTCCTACGACGATAACCATTACACCACAGGCACCTCTGATAATTCACAATAGCCTCAGCTTTTAAGCTTCAAGATGTCTACAGGAGGTATTTTTTTTAGTCTGTTGGAAGCATATTGGTTCTACTTTTATTTTCCCTGACACTATAGCATTGATTTACAGGTACAGAGATCATACTCAAACAATAGAGGGTAAATTTAGGTCTTGGAGCTCAGAACCGAAAATGTTGTGGCCTTGTTAGGAGCCAGAAATATAGACACAAAAAAGTAATTGAGTTAAACAAATATATTAACGAAAAACAATAATGCAACATATACAAATCAATGAGTTACCAGCAAGACTGTTTTGGTCTGACTGTTAGGGCTGTCTGCTGGAATATTGTTTTATGCCTAAGAGCTGTACCTGCTGCTATTTATAGCAGGGAGAGTTCATGTGTGTATGGGTAAATTACCATAGAAAGGGTTAAAGTTCTGCTAATAATAAGATCTGTGTATTGAACAAATTAAAAGCTACTTCATACCTCTAAGTATAGGATTAAGTATAGCAAAATATATTTATTTTTTAATATATAAAAATAGGGGTTAGCATTCTGTTTTGCTAGATTTCCTTAACCAGCTATTTCATTGAGGTGCCATGCCTTCTCTATACCTTATCCCTCACTGTAATGTGGATTATTTAGTGGTACTCAATTCTCCAAGTAACATGCAACAGCTTTTACTGGTATACATGATAATAACTCTAAGAAACAATCCCTTATTTGGCTGATATTTTTAATATAAGAATTAATTTTTTATCTATTGTGGACTTTTTGTCCTCATCTTGGTAGTTTTTGTGTTGTTTCTTCTTCACTACGTTTCACCTCTGGCCTTCTTCAGGTAATTAACTGCAACCTTGGATAGGAATGCTGAGTCTTGTAACTGTATCCCCAGTAATTACTGCCTTCCATAGTTGTTGTCTATTGCACCACGTTTTTGACCAAGTAAACCTCTGGCCGGCTTGGGTAGGAATTGAAACTGCTATCACCTGGAACTCTAGAGACTCAATGCCTCTATCCGCTGCACCACTGGCCCCGAAGGGTGATCAAGGTTGGATTTTATGGTCTTATAAATCCAATTATTTGTTCTCCTAATCTGGTCTTCTATAGTCGGGTCCATACCGAATTTGTAATTGTCTTTAATTGGAATCATTTTGAGATGAGGCTTCTTAATCTGAGAATTAATTTTTTTTATTCATTGCGGACTTTTTGTCCTCATTTTGGTAGTTTTTGTGTTGTTTCTTCTTCACTTGGAACCTTATAGCTGCAAATTATGTATTTTTGATAGAAACATTTGAAACCATATAACTGTGGGCAAATTATTAGTCTACAAATGAAATGAATTTTGGCATGAAATAATGCATAAGAAGGTAATATACCATTTAACAAATAAACCAAACCGAACCGAGCCAAATTTGTTACCATTTTCTAGAGTTTAATTGCAAATAATCAGTTTTTTTAAAATGGTCTTGCTTTTAAAATGGTCTTGCTTGATTTATTCACAGAGATTTTCCGCTTCATCTTAATCTCTTTTGATATTCAAACGCTCATATTGATTTTTGTCTTTTTACTTCATCTTGTGGACTTAATTCATTTATCGATTTTTTGTAATTAAATTGTTGTATCCTTTTTCTTCACTTTGCATCTTAATCTTTACTAATTTTTCCATTATGATATTTTCTATTAATGAAAATTTCATTGAAATATAATATTGAATAGAAGCTTTCTTGATCCACAAGAATGAGTTAAGTATTGTTTTATTTATAATTATTATTTAACTCCTTGTGAGTTTTTTACAACAGCTTTAAATGATGTCTTTTTTACTGGAGTCTGTGTGATAATATATCTTTTCTAGTCTTCAGGACTCGTCTAAGAATCGTAGCTTATTTTAGCAGTGCTGGATAGTTTCAATTCTTCCTCTAATCTCCTGTTCATCCAACCTATTTTTTTTTCAGATTCTTGGTGACTGTTCCATGGGATCCAGCTATGATTGGTATCAATGTCAAGTTTCATATTTCACAACTTTTGCAGTTCTCTGGCAAGATTCAGATACTTTTCCAACTTTTTGCTTTTCTTCAGTCTATGGTCTGCATGGCAAAATCCATTCTTTTCTTCTTGCTTATTAAAACTAGCTCTGGTCTTATGGCCTGGATTTATTAATCCATTTGTATCTCAAAGTTGCAGAGAATTTTATACATTTCATTTTAAAGGATAAATTCTAGTTTTATATATATCATTTGTCACTATGGTCAAAGATCAGTTTCTTGTACTATTCCCAGTGAATCACCTTTTCAACTATTCTTGTATTCCTTTTGAGTTAGTTTATTGCATTCACTTATGAATGTAATGTATTCATGTCTATCACCACATAGCCAACAACTGTTATTCTCCTGTGTGTTGTCAATTTTTGCTTTGCTATTATTACTATTACTATTCCAACCACAACTAAATATATTATGATATTAGATACAAACAGATTTTTTTTGTTACTAGAATAAGTTCAATGTCTTATCTGCTTATCAGTACTTAAGAGATATATAAAAGCCATGTAGTGTGACTGAATTCTCCAACTCACTTGAGTTATGAATCAGGACTTGGTCAGATATTCTTCTGCCTGAATAAGAAATAAACATCACAAATCTCTACTGAATTTGATTGAAGAATTTATCAATTCTCAATAAGAGAAATAATAAGTTTAAGTGGGGAAATTACATCAAAATACAAATTTCTTTTTTTTTTTGGACAAAGGGCATCAAAGCATTTAATCAATCTGAAGTCTTTGGATTTAAAGCGGATGAGATTCTTTATTTTTCATTTGAGAACTTTTTACATCTCTAGGTAAGTGTACAGCGGTTGAACAGTTATTATCAATGATAAAGAATCAGACAAAAATTAAAGTTCCAGTTGATTCTATGGATGGTAAAGACATGATTTCATCTCTTTCTGCACTGTCTCTTCACCAGCTGTCATGAGTAAAGTTTTACTACTGGCATGTCATGATGAAGTTGGTTAAATCAGAATTGTTAAACCTGGTTTGTACTCTCTTGAAGCTGTAATGATTTGTTTCCATCCCTTTAAAAATCATCACAAAGATCTGAAAATAGTGTGACCTTAGATTATATTTATTTAATCTCTTATAGCTATCTATTAGCCTCTACACACACACACACACACACACACACACACATGCACATGCACACACACACACACATGCATACATTTATTTATGAAAAGGAATAAATTAAGAAAAGTTAAATTGACATGTTTCTCTATTCAAAGAGCTTCTTCAGACTTTTTTTGAAGTCGTAACCAACCTTATTGCAACTGTATTTTCTTCCAAACCAAACCTTAGCAATGTACATATATATATATAAGACTATAGTAAAGTTTCCAGTAACTCTGTTTTTATTCATCAGTCATATTATTCAACTGCATATCTTTCTCCGAATTATTTAGAAAAAAATTTAGTGAATAAATAATATGTATCCCATATATAAAGATAATGTTTTTCTAACAACTCATATTTAGCCATAACTATCTTATACTAAAACTTATTTTTGAACAATTCTCATTGCAAAAAGAAACATTTCTCATGTATTAAAGGTTTTGGCATAAAATATTGCTAGTATAATCATCCTCATCATGATGTTGTGCTGGTAGCACGGATATCCCTGACCCTCTCTCGCCACTTTTCCCTATTGTTCATCCCCTCAGGAAGGTCTTCCGGACAACATCCCGTATCCTCACATAGTTGCTGAATGTATGTTCGTGCTGGCCATCCTGCTTTTGCCCGGCCATGTGTGGGAGTCCACAAGAGTACATCACTTATGAGTTCGTCCCTGCTTCTCCAGCAGTGTCCTGCATGTCTGGTTCGTCTAACTGGAATAGTTTTCGTGATAGGAGGCAGGTGGCCGTACAGTTGGTGTCTTGTGGGGTGTTGCCGCCAGGACTTGTTCAAGATTGCTTGCAGCATTCTTGTGTAATTGCTGTCTAGCTTCTTCTCCAGCCGTTTTGTTAGAGTCCATGTAGTGCATCTATATAGCAGTATAGATGCGACTGCTGCCTGGAAGAAACTGCGTTTCATTTTATCGGTCAGGTCTGACTTCCATATAATCGATAGCCTATTGATAGCTGTCCATGCTTTCGTTAACCTCGTGTCGATGTCCTTTTCGGTTGATGCGATGCTGCTTCCTAGGTAAGTGAATTTGTCTACTAGTTTAAGAGGGGTTCCGTCTAGAGTGGAGATGCCCCCCGTTTGATTATAGCACATATATTCTGTTTTGTGTGCATTGACATAGAGGCCTATGCCTGCAGCTGCTCGTTCCAAACTATGCAGTAGTGTTTCGGCTTGGTTGGATGTATTTGCCAGTATCGCTATGTCATGAACACAATAAACTGAAGAAAATCCTTTTTTTTATTTGAGAGCCAAACCATGAGGCATCATGCAGGACAGAAAAAAGAAATCTAAATATATTTTAATATTTTTCCTCATCACTACCACTCCATCAATATTCTAAGTCTTTTTCTTCATCACTACCAATCTATCAATCTTTTGTATCTTGTCTTTGAACAAAAAGGAAAGCATTTCTATTTTTACATGAACTACATTAATCTTAGCTTTGTATATTGAATCAATGATAAATTCTAAATTGGAGCTATTTTAAAATCTGAAAAAGTTTCTTGTTGACAAGACAAACCATTGTTTTTGTAGACGAGACTAATTACTAAAACATTTTATGGTGATAAAATGTCTAAGGTTATTAAAAAAGACTTTTGATTGTTTTTGATCTGCTTCCAAGCCAAAGCAATTAAACTGATTACAGCAAATAAGTAAAAACTATTTGCAAATACCTCTTTTTGTATTGTCTTTGATTTTTAAAAATTAAAGAAACTCTATCTTCGGTAACTTTTTTTTGGACAAATTTTGAACCTCATTATCCTTTTCTTGCTATATGCAAAGAATTTGGGCTAAGGAAATGTTTAATATTCTGTATCCAGTTATCATCCAATTTCCTGAAGATTTCTCATTTGCTCTTTTCTTGAGGGGAATCTGAAAATCAAGCTTAGATCCATTTATGTTTATAAAATTTGGTATTCCTGACATTTGTTTACAGCTTATTAATAAAATTTAAAGTTAGTAAGGAAATCATTGTTAATATAAACCTTTGAAAAAATTTTATACTTTTGAAAGAAGTATGCAAATAATCAGAAAACAAACTGGGTTTGGTTATAAAAGCTTTTTTTTACATTAAATAAATTTTCCTTTTGGTACTTTTAATTAGGAAAGTATCAATTTAGATACATATGCACATGAATGAACTTATTTGTTTTAGAATTATATACTTCAGAAATTTGTTTCAATATTATTGGGTGAAATTAAATTATTCTTTCTCTGTCTCTCATGTTTATATCAATAGTATAGTTTTCTACATTTGTGAATTAAGAGTACTGAATATCAATGATAGAGCACATATGTTTAAGTTAAGACTGCATAAACTCTGAGTTAATAGAGCTGAGTAACTTTCAGTTTCATGCCTATGTAATCATCAGACCAACAGACAGTCACCAAGTACCATTAACTCAGTTTTTGCTCTATTCTAACTTAAACAAAGTGTGATTCTAGTTGAATAGAACCTATGTCAAAAGTAATAACTGCTTAGTAGGAATTTATCTCCCCATGAGATACAAGATCAAGTTTAAAGTAGGGCATCACGCAAGGGTAACCACCAATTGGAATTAATTGCCCCTAAACATAAACAAAGATAATATTTTAAAATTTGTTATCATCATCATCATCATCATGTCGTGCTGGTAGCACGGATATCCCTGACCCTCTCTCGCCACTTTTCCCTATCGTTCATCGCCTCAGGCAGGTCTTCTGGACAACATCCCGTATCCTCACATAGTTGCTGAATGTATGTTCGTGCTGATCGTCCTGCTTTTGCCCAGCCATGTGTGGGGGTCCACAAGAGTACATCACTTATGAGTTCGTCCCTGCTTCTCCAGCAGTGTCCTGCATATCTGGTTCGTCTAACTGGAATAGTTTTCGTGATAGGAGGCAGGTGGCCGTACAGTTGGTGTCTTGTGGGGTGTTGCCGCTAGGACTTGTTCAAGATTGCTCGCAGCATTCTTGTGTAATTGCCGTCTAGCTTCTTCTCCAGCCGTTTTGTTAGAGTCCATATAGTGCATCCATATAGCAGTATCGATGCGACCGCTGCCTGGAAGAAATTGCGTTTCATTTTATCGGTCAGGTCAGATTTCCATATAGTTGATAGCCTATTGATAGCTGTCCATGCTTTCGTTAACCTTGTGTCGGTGTCATTTTCGGTTGATGCGACGCTGCTTCCTAGGTAAGTGAATTTGTCTACTAGTTTAAGAGGGGTTCTGTCTAGAGTGGAGATGTTTGATACAGATCCAATAAAAAAAAATTAATACAAAATTAAGTCTTGCTATATTTACCTGGTAAATCAAAAGCTTAGATTGATGACAAATATTAAAAATCCCTTTTATTTCTTTCTAAATAATGTCTATTTAACAATCTTTGTTCTTAATTTAGTGTAAGTTTGTATTGATACTTTGTAGTAATATGGCTTCCAACAGGTTATTAGTATTCCATATGAAAGTTACCTCAATATAAGGTAGTTTCGTAATTTATTGAGTACAAACTCTTCCCAATTATTCCATGCATGCCACCCTCTCATTCCAGCAGAAAAAAACTAGCTAAAAATGTAAAATGTTACTTAACAGCCTGCATTGTTGCAAGGCAATGGCAATGTAGAAATGGGTTATAATGGGAGATCACCTATGTGCTAATGACATTCTGGATAGTTTTTATTATTTCCTAGCTGTCTGTATGCCTAATATAATATGGTATTTTGGGGCCTGAGATAAATTTTCACAAATTTATCTCTTGTTAGACCAAAGCAAGAGATATGAATCAAAAGCTCTTAGAAACTTAAGCTATTTGAGATTTCAATGAAATTCAGAGGTATTGTTGTTTAGACACAGCTGTGTTCTGCTTTACATTGTATACTGTTTGGCCTAGTGCATTTGGTTTCTTGCCTTGATTTAACTCAATTCTGGCTAAAGTTGATGACACTTTACATTCACTTACAAGAAACATCTCTACTAATGTCCTTTATACCTAAGAACAATAAAGAGGCTTTCTATATCTTTGTGAGAGCTGTAAATTCAAGAACCTTGAAAAGACAGAAGTTTTGAAAAACTTAATAGCTATTTTTATCAAATGTATTTTCAGTTGGAAATTGTTATATATCAACTAGCTCAAGTACTTGTGTTCACCGGGAAATGAATGATATCCAAGAGATTTATCAGTTTCAATATATTTTTGTCCAGATTGTGTTGAATTAGCATTATTTCTTTATTTTTAAAAAAATTTTATTTGGAAATAAAAACTCTGTATGATTAGTTACTTCACACAGCAATATGGCTTCCCACATATCATTGTTAATAGTGAGAGGCCTACTCTATCTTGATGGAAACAATTTTTAACATTAAAATCTTTTGTGTTCAATAAAGACAGAAAAATAAGTTTTTTTTCCAGTACTAATGAATATTTAAGTCTTCTAAATTTGCCAGAAATTCGTCTGTCTATATTTGACTTTAGTCTAAGGATAAAAAAAACAACTTAATTTTACAGCATATCATCATTCCTTGCCATATAACATACATTATTAATCCACTCTTGTATGAGTGTATTAGCTTATCAAGTGCAGGAATTTAAATGTGTGTGTAAGTGTATATATATATATATATATATACATGCACTTACACATACACACACACACACACACACACACACACATATATATATATATATATATATATATATATATATATATATATACTAATTGGTTAGAAAAATATTGAAAATAATTTTTATGTTAATCCTGAGACATTTCATAGATATGGGCCATATACTCTCAGCTGCTGGCTGAAAAATAACTGAAAATGGAAGATATCATTCATTCAGGCTGCCCAGATATACATACTTCTAGGTAGCAGGATAAATACTGGTTGCTCAGTTTTTAAGGTTGAAGAATTGACCTTGTATCACATTCTGGCATGGTGAAAGGCTTCAGACAAACCTTAGTATGTATTTATGGATGTGCATGTGTGTGTGTATATATATATATATATGTATGTATATATATATATATATATATATATATATATATATATATATATATATATATATATATATGTATATATATATATATATAAAGCACAAAACCCACTTTCATGTCTTTATGAAAATAAGTTGATTCTATCTCAAAGATAAAAAAATATATATATTTGCTTCTTAGATGCAGGTGAATGTTTTGTTGTAATTGATGGTTTTAAACATTGTTAACTGCAACATCTGCTTTATCTTGAACAATAAAAAATGAATTATTAATTTGATTTTACTCAACATCTGACCTTCAAGATATTGTTTGTTAACTACAGAAAATGCACACATTGAAATATTATGATGTTAAACCATTAAAATGATTACACTATCAAAGTAAGTGACATAGTTCAGTCTTTTTCCAGTAAATAAAATTGAGTGACTTCTTGAGGAATTAATCACTTTGGAGAATGTTGTCAAGATTATGGTGTGCGAATCTCTTTGATGGAATATTGGCCTACTGTTGTTTGCATTCAAAACTAAGTGGTCTAATTAATTTATGCTCTTTTCTGCTACTAAGGAGTACATGTACCCGGCTGGCCTAAGTAAATTGCAGGTTAAATTTTCAGCCATCTTTCAGCCAGCAGCTTAAGATGAATAGCTCAGGGTTCTAAAGTTTAAATGGAGTATAATGGAATTGAATTCAGAGTTTTCTTTCTCCTAGACTGATTTCAAGACAAAGGCTAAGTGCTCAGGCTGCTCTGCTATTTACTCATTGCTAGGGAAGTGAAACGAATCAAGCCTCATTCAGGGTTGAAGGATTTATTTGTTTTAATTAATTGCAGTTAGATATCCAATATATCATGAAAAATAGTCTCTTTTTGCTTCAAATGCCAACAACCTTATCTCGACCCATAAGAAATTATTATGTGAAACACATACTAAAGCAGTCACTTTTATTCGCACTTTTTACAGATGATTTCATATGTGAGAAATTGTGTTTTCACTAGTCAAACTTAGATCAACATATACTCTATCACTAATAAATAGTAAATATAGCAAATTATATAACTATATTGTTAATTTTTTTTCATTTAACAAATTTTTATATACAACTTCACACAGCAGAAAGGAACATAGGTGTTTGCTAGTGGAATATTACTCAACATCAAGTCCATATTTTTTTTCACTCTCCCATGATTCCTCTATTTGTCCAGTGCTACATCATGATACAACTAGCTATTGAGGTGTGCAGTGCTATATCAGATATTTGTCAAAATAACAGAAGACAGAATAATTACTTTCCATTCATCATACATGATTATATTATGTACTTAGTTTAATATTTATGATAAATTTACCATCTTTGGTGGATGTATAACAATCAGTAAGCATACTCAGAATATAGATCCCTAGTAAGGATATCTTGTAATATTCTTTTCAGAGATGTACGATCAATCTCGTTTGAATGTTGTTATCTGAAACCAGGTTTTAAATGCTCTGCAGAATAGTGTTTCAAGTAAGTTTTGAGATAAAAACAGAAAGTAACCAATATTGTCAAAGGCTACTTATATTTTGGATGTAGAAAATGTAAAAAAATAAACCTTTTAAAACTGAATTAGAGAATTTTTTTATTGATTTGTATAGTCATGTATTCATTTTCTATCATGGTGAGTTGTCAGAGCAGAAAAATTATTGAATGTGGTTGTTTTATGCCATGATATATTTTTATAGCCTTTTTGTTTATTGTATTTTTTACTTTTTAGAATAGATTTTACCTATTCACTGCTACTTTGAAAAAGAGATTTTTGGTAGATCTTTCTCTTTGTCTGGACTATATTTTTAATAGGAACTGATGATTCAGCCCCAAGTTTAATAATTCTGAAGAGCAGATAATTTAATATTCAGCATGTATTTGGCATCAAACTGAATCGAGAAAACAATTGGCTTTGAATTTATTTCAAACGTGATAAATTTAAATTCAATAATTTATCAATGTTTTATTTCTTTAAAATTGGTGCTGACATAGATATTTGAATATTTTCAATGGGGGTTCTTTTGTTTTTTCATTTTAATTTTTTTTTTTTACCTTATTCATTTATATCTTAATTTTTAAGATAAACAATTTCATTATTTATCCCTCTTTAACATACTGTTTGTTAATTTTTCTCTTTGTTTTCAACATATCACATAGAAAAGTATAAATGTGAACAGGAATGTAGATTACCAAAGAGCTTATTTGAGAATCCACAAGATGAAAGAGTTCATGAATTTTCTAAATTAATTCTTGGGGAGGTGGGCAAATACACTAAGAGGATTGAATATGTTTCATTGGTTGTTTATACTTTTCAAACATCTTAGCATAATCATTTCGAAATATATAAATATAAATGAAAGGGATACATAATTTTGTAGCCTGACACAATTATTAGTTGAAGTATGATCTGAAATCTTCAATGTATTATGATCAAGTTATCTGATCAATATTGTCTGAAGTGTACTTATAGAGATAGCGAAAATAAATATTTGTTGTCAAATATTTTTTTTCAATAGGCAACAAAATTATCAATATTCTTTTGATAGGGTGATTGGTCCTTTTTGATAGAAAATAATCATCTCCTCAAAGTGACTGAAAAGTTTAATGACAAATTTGAAGGTGTGAATATTGATTACCTGTCCTTAATGATTCCATTCTGACGTCTTTTTGCTCCAGCAGAGGGATATATATATATATATATATATATATATATATATATATATATATATATATATATACAGTAAACAAAAAATAATTATTGTTTATTTGCTCATTGATTTTATTTACTTACTTTTGTGTCTTCCTTGTTCTTAATAATTATGAATTCTTTGCAGTCCTGAAGATAACTTTACAGATCTTATAGTGAATTCTTATTGTACAAGGTTATATTCCAGTTCAGTAGAAACGTAGACCAATAACATAAGGAAGATGTCATAGTTGCTAAAATTTCTTTAGAAATAAACAAGACAAAATGAGTGGAAGAATTCTGGCAGTTAGATTTTCTGGGTAGGTTATGAAATATGGTAAAAACTCAAGGAAGTCAACATTGTGTGATAAAAAGATGAGAAAACTGGTTAGTTATATGGTTGGTTGTTTGGTTGTTTGGTTGGTCTGTTTGTTATGCCTTGTTGGGTGAATTAATGTCAAAGTGAGTGCTTTTTAACTGATAATTATATTGCTTCAAGTGATTACTCTTGAATAATAATCATCCTTTAAACAGTTTGTGGTTTAAAGTATTTTATCTAATACTAATAATTTGTCCACAATCATATGATTTTAAGTATTTCAAACTGTATGGTTTTTGTTGATTAAATATGATAATTTCCAAGCTAGTAGATTCTTACAAATAATTTGCACACAGTTATATGATTTCAAGTATTCTTATCTAATACCCAGTAATTTTCAAGAAGATCTATGTAACCTATTGATGGGACTCTAACACATTATCATTCCTGATCAGAATGGACTTGGGAGCAACCAGAACAAAGAGGTACTCCATACTCCCTAGAGCTCTAGAAATGGACTTCATCACTGGATTTCCAATGAATGTCATAGCCCAGACATCATGTTTTTTGGGAGGTGTTACCCCTCTGGAGGAGATACAGTTGACATATTCTAAGACCCACTAAGAGGGTGTAATATTTATTGCACATAATTTTCTGCATTAAATCTTAATTACTTTACAGTTTTTTGGCAATGCTTATTTTCAAATAGTAAGTATTGGAAAAATTTTAAGTATTTGAATTTTTTTTTAAAGCTTAGCTAAAAAGTTTGATTTTACTAAAAGAGATGGAATAATTTTTGATAAATTTATTTGTTATGGTTCCCAGGAAGATAAGAATGATGTCTAATACTTTTGCTGCTTCTTTAAGAGGAAGAAATGGTTTTAAAAGAAAAAAATTTAAAAAATTGCTGATATGTTGGAATCTAACTTAGAATATTTTTTACTTTGTTTTTTTTTTCCCTAAATCTGAATCTAATGTCTGGCAAAGAACAATAGCTAATTTTTTAAAAAATACTGTCTCTTAAAGTTAAAAAGTAGGTATCATAAATATTATACAAAAAAAATCATGAATTCACAAACGTGTAAGAAAAACAGATCTTTGGGATTAAAAAAATCCTTTTCTTTTTGTATGACCAAAAATTACATTTAATCATTGAATATATCTTTAATTTCTATTCAGTTTTTAAAAGAAAAATATTAAATTTGATAATTTGGCTCAAGTCCTGTATACATTGTCAAGACTTGACGTTTTATGAGAAAAATCTTTCAATTTAATGTATGAGCCCATCTATTTGCAGTAATTTTGTTGCAATATGTCTAAATTAATGAGATGAGCTGTTATTGTTTACTCTATTTGCATATCTAAGATTATTTTCCTCATTATAGTGCTTATATTCACAAAATTTCATTCACAGTACAGACTGGCATTCAAGGGTCTCATGTTATTTTTTATGATTTTGATTACTGATGCATATACTTGTGATATCATCTATTTAACAAATAATCACATGAAGTAAATTTTAAAAGCAAAAGAAATACAAAGGCTTATTAAGATATACTTATACGTTTAGATTTGAACTAATTATTTTGAGTACTAAAAATGTAGGTATGCAGTTATTCTTACAAAAACCATCTTTTTAATTAACAATATACAGATTGAATACTGCAATTGTCATGACGTTTATAAAATGAAGTAAGCAGCCTTGCTTAACATAATGCTTAATATTATAGGAAATAGAATCATGAACAGAGCTGAAATCCTGGATGAGGTTGTTTGTGTTTCCCCCCACATTAATGCCCTTGGGAAAGGCATGAATCAATCAGTTCTCCCTTCAGCTATGGGTAAATAGTATCGCAGACTTGGTTCTTTGATGAGGCAACGAGTCTAAGAGATGGGAAAGTTTGAATTCGAATGAGCTTTAACCTGCTCAAAAAATTATCTTGTGTTGCATTTTGCCTACGTTGGAAGGATGGGGTAAATACGGATAGAAATGTGGTTTTATCACCCAATTCCACATTTTCAATGATCAATAGCCCATACAATTACCATCTTTTTTCACTAAGAACAATGCTTATTAAGAATGGCTTTTAAAAATGACAGTATAAGTGAAGTAAAAACTTACTTTTAATCTAGACCTGTTTATGTTCATATTCTTAACAGAAGCAAAAGAATCTGAGAATGGGTTTCTGACTTGCATGTGAGACCTTATGAAACACTCAATGGACGTGTCCGTTCTTTAAGAGAAATAATTATTTATTGTCTTGCTAAAAGCTAATATTCTGTATAAATGTTTTATCAAATATAGAGAAATATCAAATGATCAATGTTTTTAAAATTTATTTGCTATATATATATGTTCATACACTAAATATACTATAGAAAAATGGTAATCTAAAAATCTACCTAATCTACTATTAATCATCTCATCTATCTAATCTACTTAAAATTAGTTGCATCTAGTAAATGTTTGAAAATGATATCTAAAGAAGCACTGCGGGAACAGTGAATATAATTATAACTAGTGAATATAACTATAACAAACTTTAACAATTTTCTCCATTGAGGTTGTTATAACCTCAATGGAGAAAATAGTCAAAGACATGTAAATTATAAAGTTGCTGAACAAAACCACTAGTCTTTATCCTTATAGTAATATTCATTATGGAAGTGATTTACAATAAAATGTTTTCATTGGTTTTGGTATGAATTCTTAAATAAGCAAATCTTTGGGAAAAAAACACCTTTCTCTTCCAAAGGTGATTTATTTTATTATAGCATCTCCTAAGTGATTTAGCTATAAATTGTATTAACACTTTTCTTCAGTCATGCCATACTTTCCTTGCCTCTACTTTTGCATCAAGTCCATTGATAGCAATTCAGAAGAGATGTATTGACCCTCCTTCTTCTCAGAGGAGTATCCAGCTGTTGTTTCATTTAGAAGAGCTGAGTCAAGGACTTTATTTTCATTCTCTTCACTCTTTCCAATGTATACTTTATAGGATTCTGAAGTTAGTTGATACCCATGGGGTTTATGTGGTGACTGTGGAAAATTATATTTCTTTGACAGACTGTCATAAGTCATGTATCAGAAACTGACTACTGATCCCAGGGATAAGTCTATGAATTTTCTGGAGTGGAATATGGGATAAATCTAATTAGGATCTGTGACTTGAAATGCAATTTAGGAATTGTTTTCTTTCTTTTCTGCCATTGTTCACGTTATAAGATGATAGCTTGTCTTTCCTTGAGTCTGACTTTAGTAAAAATGGAAAATAAACTGAAGTAAACAAAATAAAACTCATGCACACAGTTTGATATCAGATAGATTTTATTTTTTAAAAAAAGTACATTAGAAATGAACTAAAATTATGGCAGAAGTTGTTCTATTTGGTATGCCTGGAATTATTTTATGTAAATTAACTGCCAAAAATATAAGAAAACTGAATTAAAACAAAAGTTTATTTTGATACATTTCTATTTCTAAGGTCCAGGTCACTGGCACACAATATTTCAGCTCAGGTTTCTTTTTTAATACATCTCATAGGCACACAACCAATTGCCACGTACTTCTCCTCAGTCTCAATGAGAAGAATCCGAACACATTTTTTTGAAAATATTAATTTTCTTCTAAAGCAAACATAGCAAGAGTTGATTATTTTTACTGGAACATTACACATTTAAAAGGGATATTATAAGATATTGTTACCATTACAACAAATTCTTCCTTTCCTCTTTTTCTCACCTCAGTAAAAAGTGTTATACTGGAGGAAGGGAAGATCCATTTAAGAGACACAAGCTTTCTAAAAGAAAGTCAACAGTTAACGGAAAAGCAGCAGGGGAAAAAAGTTAAGTTTTAAGGAGAGTACGATTGGTTGTTGAGTAAGACACAGAAGTGATAGTTCTACAAGAGGGTTTAAGACCAAAGAAAGTGTCTCTCCTTTAGTTGTGTATTGCTGAGCTTTGTTGGGGTTTATTCTGTCTTTTTGTTTCTTGTACCACATTTGTTCTTTGGACTTTTTACATATGTATCCATATGGTTCTAGTGTTATATTTATTTTGAAATTCTTGCTGCTGGCAGCCTTTTGAATAGGGTTCACCCACTTTTTGAATAAAGGTTGGAAGGTTTCTTTCCTTCTTTTTCTTAAGCTTTATTTATTTGGTCTCCTTGTTTTTGTTACCATAACTAATGATTATGCCTGTGTGGTTTTTAATTAGAAAATTTGTCCATTGCAAAAGTCGGTACCTGCTTTGGAAAGTTAGTAAGCAGTGTGGTTTTAAAAGATGGTTGAATGGGCAGAGCTGCTTCATAACAAACAGTGGTTAAGTTTTTGATAAGTATTTCATTCTTTATGTCAAATGCATCTTAATAAAAGTTTCCAAATGTTTTAAGCTTGAACTCACCTGAAGAAATGTAAAAAATACTTGCTGCATTATATATACAGACATTTGTGTGTGGGTATAATATATATATCTAAGGGCTTAATTCTTGGTAGGTAAGTATTTATAAATGCATTTGTTAATATACATGTTCCTAATCAAGGGAAGTTCTTCAATTAGATATTTTATAAAGATAATTTCAACTAGGAATTTTATCTAGTCACTAGAGATTGTTAAGATTAAAAAGCTCTGTAAAAGAAAGTGAGATATGATATATATTTTTGGTTAGTTTTATGGGATGTCAATCCTTGGGTTATTTTATGGCAAAGTCAGTTTAACAATGATGGTTACCAATTATATACAGCAGAAAAAAACATGGTAAAAAATGTATCATTTTTTAGAAATATAATTTTAAACTGGTAAACCCTTCATAATCTCAAGCAGATTTATTTTGACTTATTGATACTACTTCTTCAGATCAGACTGAAACTGGGACTGATTGCAATGACTCCCAACTCCATAAAGCTCCAGAACTTGACCCTTACAGCCAAATACAATTTAGTGCCATACCCAGAACACTCTTTGTTTTAAGGACAAAGATCTTACCTACCTGCTGGGGATGCAGTTAGCATATTTTATACCCCACCAAATAAGTGTGTGTGTGATATATTCCATTTTTGTCTTCTAAATTGTTCCAAAGAGCAAAACAATCAGTGCCCTATCATTGCTTGCTTGGATAAGTTGTTTAAAGGTGATAACAGCATGAGGTGGGCTAACTGAAATCAACACAGATTTTTAATCAATTCAAAATTAAGCCTTAAAGGTATCCAGACAGATCTGAAAAAATATTGGAACAGATATACTTATCTTTATAAGTAGAAAAAATATTTAAGCAATAAATATTTCTCAGAAAGATTAAGCAACAAAACTATTAATGAAAAAATATGTAAAAAAGGCTCACACATTTTTATTATATATGTAAAAGCAGGATTTGGTATTAAATAACCAGCAATGGTTGATACACCATAGATCCAAACCAAAACCAATCCAAACTTAGTAAGTCCTCCATACAGCACCCAGTGCCCACACAAAGCTAATGAATGGAAGTCTTTGCTGGTCAGTCAAAATTGGTTTGTCCATGTTCATTAGGTTATATTGCATTAGCAATATTACCCATCTCAAGCAATGCTCACCATGTCTTATCCCTCTTTCTTGGATAGTTACAAGATGAGAGGTAAATAGCAACGGAATTGCTGTTTTGTGGGTGGAGCTTCCAGGATTCATTCAGAACAGTATGCAACATCCTTGCATAGTTCTTATCAAGCTTTTCTCTAAGAATTTTGTGAGTCCAGATTGTGCAACTATATATTGGTACTTACATAAAGCCTAAAAGTATTAATGACCCAGAATATACCACTAAAACCACCATGAAATTGTTTAAGAATAAATTTAGACTCATGGAGTGTGTTTTTAATCCCCTGACCTAAATCTATTTGAATATTGTCGGCATAAATCGTAAACTGTTGTTTATAAATGGAAGATCTAAAATCTAAATTATTAAAATTTCTATTCTACTTTGTTGGAATCCTGCAGTCCTCTCACATCTTCATGGTTTCAGAACAATAATAATAATAATAATAATGATGATGATAATAATAAGATATATAACCAACCCGCTACAGTATTGGAATGTTACACAAGGTTGAATTAAAGTGAGGTGCCCATCAGGAAGCAAGTATTCAAATTTTGGTGGTAAAAAATAATTCCAGTTTTATTGGCATTCCCCTTAAAGAGCCACCTTTGGTGCCAAGCAATAAAGCTAATTCTTACTCTTTTAACCACAATAATGCGATTTATACTCTTCAAATTATGATGCTTACATACCACAGGTCAGAGGCACCTCAGGTAGTGTAGCAGTTAGCAAGCTTGACTAGCAAACTGGCAAGAGTGAGTTTGAGTCTCATTGGGTGCCCCATTCATATGGCCTTGTGCCAAATCTAAGCAAAAAAAGCTTAGTAAATTACTACTACATACAAGTCAGCTCTGATTGGTCACTAACCTAGCTTTATAACAGCTATGCAAATTACAAAAACAATACCATGAAAATTAGCATAAATTATTTGGAATGGTTTTGCATGCAAAAATGGTAGAAAATAACATGAAGAGATATATAAACTGTATCCAAATGTATAGAAAACTTCTATTAGCAGTGTTCGTTACACAAGGTCAAATACTTACACAAATATGTTAATAGTTTTCTTAGAAATTCTCTACTTTCAAAGTAGAAAAATGTGAATTAATTAGATACATTTCATCAATTTCATAGAAATTCATCAGAAAAGAAAAAAAAGATTTTCTGCAGATGTAATTTCAAAAAATGAATTAATTATTGGTGACCATCCTTTTCTTTAATTAGAATAGTGGGGCTGATCAATTGGAAAGTCCTTCTTGAAAAGGTAAAATGGATGTAAACCCCCTCCCATTGTTCAACTTCCATGCACAGAACATATTTCTAAAAACCACCCTTTCAGCTGGGCTTAGATTGTATCCCCCAGCAGAAATGTGGTTTGTGTATGACTCTAAATTGTCTTTGATTGGGGAATCCAGTTTTGGAGGTTGTAGGAGTGTGGTGTGCTCCTTGATTACCATTAATCCCAGGTTCACTCTGTTCTTAAGTGGTAGTACCAGTCATGGTTCAGAATAGGGAACAGATTTGTTTGAAATTTTCAATTTTAGTTGGGAATTCTTGATCCTCTATAATCGCAAATTATTTGTAATCAGAATATTTATGTTATGACTGTTATACTAAGGATTATTATAATTATTATGACTGTTTACTAAGGATTATTATTTGTTAGTTTATACCAAATAACAGTGTGTGAATAAATTACTATCATTAAATAGAAATGATTACTATAAAGACCATATAATTATGAGATAAGAATACCTGAAACTGTATAACCATATGCAAATCATTTGTATTTGATAGGGATACATGATATCATATAACTGTGAGCAAGAATCTCTTAAGAAACAACAGAAAAAAATGAAAATATAAACTTCAAAATTAATCATTCATTATTTATGAAAACCATGATTGGGCCCTGCTGTTTTTTTTTAGGCAGACATAAAAAACACTTGTTGATACTTACATGTAAGTCTATGTATATACAACTTCTTTTTAAATTCTGACTACAATATCAATTTCATCTCCCATATATTGTTGTAAATTCTCTTCAAGTTCATGCCACATCTTAAAATTCCTTATTCCTGTATTCATCAAAGTATCAAAGGATCCTCCTCTTTACTAAAAGTTTTTTTTTTTCAAAGAGACATCAAAGTTGTCGAAATGTGAGCACCATTTGTAAAGGAACAGGTTTATATTTTCTCTCACTGGATCTAATTTTGCTAATTTTACAAACATCATGAAAGGCTGTTTTATCTGAATACACAAGAGGGTATTACTTTTTGTTAAAGAGCAGACAGACAAGATGATAATTATGGTGAAATTTTGGTTATTGTTTTTATAGGCAATTCTCTGCATTTATATTAATTTGTATTTGATAACTTATATTTTTAATGTGTATTTTGTTTTGGTTGCAAGTCTATTTCCATAAAAATTACTGGTTTCATCTTGTCTGATAAAAGAGAGTAAATGTTTTTTTTATGGATTTGATAACAGGTGCATGATACCTCTGGCAAAAATTATGGAATTAGCATACTTAGAGAATGTTCACATGGTTTTTTTTATTTAGCAGTAGATAAACTAATTACAGATAAGAGGCAAACATTTTTTTTCTTCATAGCTCAACATTCTGGCTTCATAAAATATTCCTGGAATAAACTAGGTTGAATTATTTTAATCAATGCTATGATTTTTTTCTTATCCATACAGAGGAAAATATTATGGAATATCCCAATATTAAGCAAAAAATTATGGAATTCATTGACAAAAAAGTTACAATTAATACTTAGTTGCCCCTCCCTTTTTATGACTTTCAGGCATGAATGTCACTCAGTTAAAGATATACTCTTTATCAAAATGTTTTCAACTTTCCCGAATGGCAGTTAAAAGAGCTTCTTTGTTTGATGGACCGTTCTCATTGATCATTTTTTTAATTTCCACCATAAATTTTCAATTGGGTTGTGGATCTTGATTGTTTACAAGCCTTTCTTTAAGAAAAGCTTTAATCCTCTTTGCTCTGTAGCAAGATGCACTACCATCTTGAAAATGGACTTTATCTTCACCAAACCAATTCTCTATCAATAAAATGAAAAAAATAATCAAGGTTAGAATTTACATATGTGCACTGATTGTTGAATTAATGATTGCCATCATCCCTGGTCCTTTAAATGAAATACAACCCCATATCATGAATGACTTGTTTTCTTCAGGCTGTTATCTTTATAGGTTTCATTTGGATGGCACCCAACAAAAATTCCTGTGAATAACCTTCAACTTTGATTAGGAACAACACTCAAAAATGATGGCTTTTAAAAATGAGGCTTGGTTATACTAATGTCCTATCTATTTCATTATTTTAAGGATTTTCAGACTATTGTCTTCATCTTTATTGTTATTTCATCAATGTTTTGGCCGATATATCTTCCGGCCTTCTTCGGGTGTTTGTCGAACTCGGGAACCATCACGGTACTACGATAATTAAAAAGGCTTGATGAAAAAAAAATCTGAATATGAGCACAGTTAAAAAAATCAAACATAATAGTAGTAATCCTAGTCAAGTAAGAACATTAAGTTTATAAGTCCCAAAAATTCACTCTGAATTGTCCAGCAGGATATGTAGCATAATGGTTATAGGCATTGGTTTCCTACGCTTCTAAGGAGACTATCATCTGGAGGTTGCAGATTCAATCCTGACTGCAGGCGAGTAACAATACAGGAATACTTAACACTTGTACCTGGTTATGGCTAATGGAATCAGAACAGGCGACACCCGTGGATTCAATAAAGTTTGATGTTCCGTGAAGGTTCCCGAGTTCGATAAACCCCTGAAGAAGGCCGAAACGTTGTGGAAATAACAATAAAGATGAAGACAATAGTCAATAAAACCCTTAATGGTAAAAATGAATGTTTTTATGAAATACTTTTTCAATGTTAATAAAACCAAGAATATCCACTGTAGATTTTATATTGATTTATTTTGAGTGACATTTAGTTACTGGTCATGATATAGTATGTATGTTAAATTTTTGCCTACTAAATATTGTATGGCACATCATTATTATAAGCAGTCCATATGAAATTAGATCCCTTATATTAAAATAGCCATTCAATTGAGAATTATTTGAAAACCTGGCTAAATACTGCTTAATCTGCTGATCATATTCAATGAATTGTTAACATGGGATGAAACCATGCCAATCAGTGTTCCGGATTTGATTGTCTGTCCATCAGAAAAGATTGATGAATTTATTTCTTTGGTAGTGTTTGCCGAGACCTTTTGTATGCTTTGTTATAGTTCTAATATGATCAGAAGAAATCTTTAATGAGGGAGTCTGCTATGATATAATTTGCAAAGCAGCTTATTTTTCCCTGATATTGTTTTCTTTCTCTCTGGGTATGCTGTAGCAGAAGAAATGATGTGCCCTGGGCAGGTAAAGGGGTTTATGTATTATACAAACATTATCCAATGATTCATGAGGTGATTTTCTTCTCTTGAGTTCTCACCTGACACAAGTGAAATAATCAGGAATCATAACATGGATTGCTTGATATGAAGTCATAATATAACTGACTCCACTCAGCTAAAATAAAATCATTAATTTGCCGAAGCAATCTTGGATCTTCTTTTGATTATGCCATCAGCATATTAGTTTCAGATTGCAATTTCATAACAAATGGTATGCTGAGTGGGCAAAAGTGAATACATTGAAATCAAGAGCCACACCAGATTCCAAATTTACAACATAATTTTGAATTGATGAAATGATCTCTTCTTTCTCACAGTTCATTTTATAAGGAAATATGATATTTATTTAACTTCCCACCAAATCAGATTTGACATGGAGTCGTTCTAAAGGAGGAGGAACATGTATGGCCATCACAAAAAATGATTGATACCCTCAGTATTCCCCATTTTGGAGCATCTAGGGGTTAAGAGATGAACTTAGCCCTACCAAGCAAGAATTGCCTGGAACTAGGTAATCATTTGAATAACACCCACCAGGCACGAAAGCCATGTGCCCCCAACCCAAAAAACTGATAGGGAGCAGCCAGTGGTATTATAAGTTAAGTTATATGAGGAAATATCTTCAACTGTGTCAAATATTGTGAAGGAATATTACTGGCTCACTGTTTAGAATAAAAAAAAGGACTATTATATACAATTAACAGAGAAAATTTTAGTTGTAAAAATTCAGCTTCCACAAGGTTCTAACAGAGAAAAATAGTAGTTACCTTGGCACCAGCTCATTGGCCTAGTATGTAGAGTGTTTGCCAATGGTCTGGGAAACCTGGGTTCAATCCCAGGTCGTGTCATACCAAAGACTTTAAAAATGGTACTTGATACCTTTTTACTTAACACTCAGCAATATAAAGGTACATATTGATGGTAAAGTGATGCAATCCAGGGTAAGGAGTAGTGCCCTCCTCTACACCTCAGTGTTGTAGCTATTAAAAAGGGAGCCTTCTGGTCACCCTAGACTACAGTTGCCAACTTTTACAACTTATAGCAACAGGCACTAACTTTGAAAAAAAGTATTGCTTAGAATAATTAATACTGCTTATGTTTGTGGAAGTTCTCTTATTTAAGATTTTACCTGTGTAGAAACATAAAGCTCAGTAGCTATGAGTCAGCACTCATTTGCGTAACCAGTTAAGTTACGAGTTGAAGTGACGTGTGAGACCAAGGAAGGAGAGATTTTATGGACATTGGAGCATTCCCTTATGTGCACGTAGTTATGTTCATTCTCTGGACAGTGACTAGTTGCTGGCCCAGTGAGTGGATATATTGGTCTAATTCTCTGGACAGTTTTTTGTTGTTGGCCCAGTGAGTGGATAAACTGGTGCATATATATACTGGCTTGCTTCAGTCATGTTACGGGGTCTGTATTGAGGTACACCCTGTTTTATTTTTGTCTGTCAGCAGGACGCTAACTGAGGCTGCTGAGCCAGTAAGTGTTGTTATTATTGTTGTTTATTCTGCACATTAGAGCAGTGAACTCGATGAATGAAGGTGTGGTGATGTATAAGTGGCTTGTTTGGGAGGTTCAATTGCTGTGTGTGTGCCATTACCAGAAGATGTTGGGGGATCGAGGTACAAGAGTGGAGCATTGCTTGTGGAAGTTATTGGTACAGGCATTGTACTTGGTATTGAGATTGGTGCAGGCTTGATTTTGCACTTTCTGAGGAAATAGTGGTTCCTAAGGGTGATTCTTCCTGATCCATCAACCCTGATTCAGTATTGACTATCTGGTTGGACAATGATGATTTTTCTATTGTGTACCTCCTATAATTGAGTGGGCTTTGGATAGCTACTGTATGACCAGCTTGTAATAGGG